>CM042146.1:42133016-42268516 GCA_023376005.1 Doryteuthis pealeii | reverse complement strand
AAAGAGAGAGATTCTTGGGTTTGGGAGATGTTTGTTCTTTTTGTTTTGTTTTGTTTTTTTCCCTGTGTGTAAAAATCATTTTATATTTATTAAGAGAAAAGAAAGAATTTACAAATAAAAAAATAATTCCTGCCGTGGACTTTTTCCTGTTATAATGTCTACAACAGGCCAAAAGAAACAGTACTGTTTCTTCATCAATCAAGAAAAACTAAAGTAACATATCTTTTAAACATTTATTGGGGTCAAATTAGGGTACGTACTCTTAAAACACACCTCATTTTTACTTTTTGATGCTAGTTTAAAACAAACATTGTATAAAAGAATGAGACAGGGGAAATCCCCCTAAAGAATAAAAGTTTCTTTTATAATTATGGCGGTCCAAAAGCAACATAATTAAGACAAATAATATATTGGAGAGAAAAACTATACCGAGTATAAGTTCGGCGGTCATATGCGAGAAGCGATTATTGTGGGGGGGGGTATATTTGTTTGTTTTTTGTTTGGTTTGTTTGGGCAAAGGGGGTCATTTTCTTTTTTTTTTTTTCCATGTCTCAAATGAAAGGACACACCAGAAGTCTTAATTAGAATAGAATTTGTTTACGCGTGCGAAGTTTTGACAGAGACTAATGTGTAAAAATTGCCTAGACTTATATTTTTCTTTTTTAGAATAAAGTGTTAATTTGATAGCCATAGCAGGTGTTAACCTTATGCACCTGCTGTTAGTTAACGGTTTCTGTAATCATTAGCTAATGAGGAGAGAGACTGTCAGCTGGTACATTTTCCAAAGGCTACCAGACCGACTTGAATGCATCACAGAGGAAACTTCAAGAAAGGTTGTAAATTCTAAGTCACAGCTGTAGTTTACTGTTGAACAGATATACATATGGAATCGGCTGATAAAAGAACAAACAAAAAACCGACTGGAAAAATTGCAAAGAGTATTCCTGCTCTCTCTCTCTCTCCTTTCTCTCTCTCTTCTCTCTCTAGGTCTCCTCTCTATCTCTCTTAATATATATATATATATACATATAATAATGAGCGCTTTCTAGCGTGCCTGTAAACATGTTAACAATAATATGTATTTTATAGTTAAAATCTATACTTTTTCTACAGGTGGCTGATGGCCAAGTGGTTAAGACGCGGACTGATGAAAAATCAGTCGAATTTCTATCCTGTCGGAGTTAGCCTGCTACGTCTAGCTACATGAGGACATACGTCGAATCACGGTGTCTGTAGATGACGAATATATATATATATTATATATATATATATATATAATATATATATATAGTGAGAGAGATGTGCGCGTGCTTGCATATGTGGTGTATTATAGTGTAAGATTATGCAAAAAAAATATATATTACTAATCTACTGCATTGAGAACCTATAACCAAAAGTAAAATTGCATTAAATAATGTAAGCGGTGTATTTATTTTGGGACTTCTATCTTCAGTTCTGTAACTTTATACACCTTTTTAGCAATACTTGTATGCACTTATACATTGCCTTTTGCATAGTTTGCGCACATTTATTTAGGGTCTGTGTATTCATAATTATTGTGTCCTACTGTATTTTTTTCCGTTGTGCTTTTTTCTCTTTAGTAATTACAGATGATTACATACCTGTCTTTCGTATGAGTCATGAAGGTAAAAATAATCGTCAAGCGTTCTACGAAAGACGAGGTCAGGGTGGACCTCGTTAAAAAAAGAGATTTCGCATGATTTTACATATTTGCCAAATTAGAAATTAATAATTTCACCCAAACAAGAAAAATCATGGTGACTAAACATCTAACAATAGAAGAAATATCAATCATTGAGATATTCACGTCTTTTAAATTGTTGGTAATTTTCAAGCAGATGTATTTAGAATTTCATATAAATATTTTCCGTGGTGTTATTATCTTTTCATGAAATAATGGCTGTTTAATCTTGCAGAAATTGTAAAACCGACCAATTTAAGATACACTAATTCTGTTACTTGCCAAGTTTCACGGCACTTGAACAACACGATCTTCAGTGAAACAAAAGAGTAATGAAAAAAACTGTTGATTTATTTTGAACATTTGAGGAGTTTAGTTTTTCTTTAAGTACATTGAGTATTATATTGGTAAAATATTAAATATATATAATATATATATATATATATATAATATATAATGTATGTATGTGGTGTGTGTGTGTGTGTGTGTGTGTGTGTTGACTAGTTTCCGTGTAAAGAATAGGTGGGTATACTTTTGGCGTCTCTATAATATTATAACACATGTACACAGCGTTTCTGGCGTCTCTCATGTATGTATACACGTGTACACACTCACACGGACCTATATTAAACATTGTAAAATATGCATACTCAGATGTATTTTCATATACTATGCTACACGCACATGAGTACTAATATATGCACACACGAAACCATAAACCAAACACACACCACGTTTCGTTTGAATGTGTTAACTATGAAAAACTAAACTTACAGTCAAATTACAATGAAAGCCCGATCATCTTGTTTTTTGTACTTCAATAGATGAACAATTGATAATAGCAGTTACTGAAACAACCTAACGTCTATGAAGCAGACTATAGAAGTAAAATAATAACTGTATAAAAATGCACTAAGTATGCCTGATTTTCAGAAACTTCTTTTAATATCTGTCAATGGTTTTATTTAGTAGCTTTTTGGTGGATACTGAACATTGTCTAATCAGAAACTAACTGAATAAAAAATAGACAAAACATATTTCAAATTGTCTGTATCAACTTTCAATGAACTGATAATCCACAAAACTGTTGCACACTTTCTTTACAGTTTTCTCGTGTTTATCTGTTTTTAATCTTATTGTATTACTTTTTGTATAAACCATTTTGTTTAATAACTTAGCGATGAATAATTAACTTACTTTTAAAGCAAGTTTACTCCGATTTTAAAGACACTTAACCGTCCAGATTTTCAGTAAAGAAAAGAAAGAAAATATCCTAATTTAATCAGAAGTGCATTAAGAATAAATGTTTGTCGTCTTTTCTGATGGCAGAAAGCAATTGGGAAAGGCAAATTTGAAGTCAATAAACAAAAAACAAGTTAATTTTTTTGAGCAGGTGTTAATTGGATCGTTCTAAAATTATCATTAGAGAAAGGCATGCGCAAACAAATTATATATATAAATATAATATATATATATATATATATAATATATACTATATATAAACTACTTCTTACCTCATGACTGAAGTTTATATGTATTCTATAAATAGAATCGTCAGATGAAACTGAATAATGTTTCGTTTAGTGTAGAGTAAATGTAGAATTTATAAGAACGATGTACGATGTGTCTTTAGAAATACTGAAACTTAAAGTTGTCTATTTACATGATGTAAAGCTGCGCAGTCGTGTCCCGCATATCTTCACATTTTACCTTTGAGATAAATATTCCAGTTTTGAAAATAAGCTTCACATATCTACAGGGTCTGGTGAGTATAGAGGGTGCACTTTCACAAACCTGTGTTTGCGAAAAAACTGCTAATCAAAAGTGTCCGTGACTATGATAAAAAAAGTATCAAGAATTGGCACTGTTTTGCGACTGGTTTTCATCTAGATATCATTACTTTATTATATGTTAATCAACTGTACACACGTCTTCATTTAAATTTAAACTTCTAAAATTAATACTTTTAAAGATCATCCGAAAATATTTTAGTCACATCTTATATATGTCGAGTAGAATTCGCGGCATTTATGCGAGGATATACAAGAGGAATTTATTTTGCAAAAACTTGTTTTTTTTCCTTTTGTGAACCATTGCACAAAATGGAATGCATTCATTCATTCTGGGCTATGAACGATAATCGTGTGCATGTGTTGACCCGGACGATTATTTCCCAAAGGAAATCTGAAACTCAGCAGAAAGTTCCATAAATACCTTCTGCCAAATTAATAATTACAAAAACAATATCATCACATGAGGCCATTATACGAAAACATCTTTCAGTTCTAACTGCACTGCAATAAATTTGTTGTTTGTTGTTGTTATTATATTCCAGTATCTACGATTCCTATTAACAATCATCCAAAAAAACTATTTTCTCTTTTAAGTTCTCTTCCCTAACACCTTTTTTCTTTTTTAACTTTATGATGGATTTGCTGAAAGTTCACAGCTATACCCTACAAGGGAATGACAGAGCTATAAAACATTCATATACTCATCATATTAACCCTGCAGTTCAACACAATTGATACATCATTAAGATATTTTTAAACTCTTTCAAAAATTTAATAAAATTGAAAAGTTTATTCCCTTTTTTGGTTAGACGTAGAGCTTTTCACTAATCTCCTATACAACCATTTCCTTTAAAGTACTAAAGCAGGAAAAATATATCATTACTATCTACAGAATGTCCGATACAGAAATTTTGGATGATTGTTATGGTGTCAAGCGACCAGTTTTGTAAAATGTGGCATCTATTAACAACTGACACTATATTACTCATAGAGAATCAGCTGTCAACAGATGACCTTAAAATGCTTCTCTTCCATTTTAGACTAAGCAAGGACAAGCTTTAAGGTTGCTCAAAGTGTCACCCATTTGTCATTGATCAGGCATAATCGCTGTTTAACTTGATCTAACTAGAACTGGTGCTTTCAGCCTAAATTGGTCGAAGATAACAGTTACCTGAGCGTTTTATTGGTATAAATATCAGTTACTTCACGTTTCAGATTTTCTAATTGATATTGTGTTCTCTGTTCGACCGCTACGTTCCATACATTGGCGTAGTTATAAAGTCTGCTTAATCGTGGTATATCTCCCAAACTATGAAGATTCAACTTTTTTGTTGTGTCACTGGTACCAACTTACAGCGCCGAGGAGAGTGTGTCTCTTAAATATTCGTGGAAATGGTTTAAGCCGTTTGATTGCTCAAAATAAGACCTATATAGAAGGTAAAATGTCAATCCCTAAGTGTCTGTGTCCTTCTTATCACATACAAGCACCTGCTTCTTGAATTGACATTTTTTATTCAATTATTATGTGACGCTGGTATGGCCGTCAAGTAAATGCAATTATTTATAACTAGCCTAACATTCAGCGAAATTGGATAAATTCAATTCATTTTGGCTGATGAACGTCTGGCAATTCGGTTCCTTAGAAATTAGAGCAGAGATTATGTCCCACGTTTGTCGGAAATTTACAGCTTCTCTCAAAAAAAAAAGATGCGCTTACTTTACTTTCATATGGTCACTAAGGTGTTTAGCAAAGATCCTGGGAAATATGTATCTAGTGTAAAGAAGAAAGCAAAATGAAATTGGTTCAACTCAGCAACAATAATGTCCACAAAATCAATTTTCTGTCTAAGACAAAATCATTTGCGAAGAAAAAATGTCTATTATTCCAACTACATAAATCTAATATTTCATAGCTCGAGAGGAAGGTATATTTTATTTTACATTTTGACTTTGTGAATTGTCTTTTCCAAGTCGCCGATTATACGTATAAAATGTAGAATATTATAAAAATGCCCAAGAATAGGAAGTTAATCAAATGTAGGGTGAATTTTTTAGGAAAAGTTGATGTTTCATAACGCTTCATAATATTGTTTGAAATCTTAGAGTTTAAACTCCTGAGTTTCAGCTTCACATCGGTTGATGCATCATCTCATAGTTTATAAGGCTTACGGGTTTACAATTTCACACAACACTTAAAACTTTTCAAGCCCTTTAATACAAGTAGTAAATATGAATAAAACGTTTTGACTAAATGCGATTTCAAAAATTCGAAATAGAAATCTTGTTTCTGTAGAATAGAAAAATGATAATTGGGAAGAAAATAAATTTTATCAAATTTGGGGTGAATTTATCATATAATATATATATATATATATATATATATATATATATATATATATATGTATGTATATATATGTGTGTGTGTGTGTGTGTGTGTGTGTGTGTGTATCAACCCTCTGCTCGAGCACAACGTCAATTAATTTAGCAGAGTTTAACAAGTTTGGATTCAGACTTTTCATTCTTCTATACCGGTTGTCATATCAAGGTTAAATAGTCCAATCTGCTATTATCCATAGTTGGATTTATACCTTTTGCAATGGTATTAGGGCTATGTGAAATGCAAACAGCCTCGTCCTGGATCCGAACTAGATTTGCCGTGTCTATTTCCGACTACGATAACCATTACACAACGCACCCCCCATGTGTGTGTGAATTTCTCATGTTCTCTGAATTTATATCCAGCAAGAAAAATTGTCTCTACTTTTGAAATTAGATGTTTCTTGAAATGCCAATTTCTTTGTTTCTCTGATTGAGAGAAAGTTATTTTTACTATCAAAAAATCTTCTGAATTAATTTGCACTTAAAAGCTTTTTCCCAAGAGTTAAATCTGCAATTTTTCTAAATATACAAAAAATATTTTATTTAAAACAACGTTGGTTTGAATAAGCTGTTAACTAAAGTAAAATTACTTCCCTATGTAAACTTTCTAAAAATAAAATTAAGAAGTCAGACAATTATATACGATTGATATAATTTTAATCATTTCACGAAGTGACAACAATTAGACGTGACTGACATAAGTTCAAATCAAGCTGAAAGCACTGGTTCCTACTAAGATCACCGAAGTTAAACAGTGATGATGAGCTCGCTTAGTAGTGGGTGATCAACTATTAAAACGGCAGGTATCGTAAAAAAAGAAGAAGTGAAGTAGTAGGAAATTTACTACATATTTATGGTGTGTCATTGAATGAGATTGTGCGTTGTGTCACTGCCATATTCAGAGCAAATATACTGAAAGTTTTGTTTTAAATTTGGACACTCATCTACTGAAACTATTTGAATGTTTATTGCACCACCGATATATAAGTGGGTGTTGAAATAGTTTTAATAGGACAAAGTTACCAAGAATAGCTTTATAACTACCTCTATCTGATATCCTAAGTCTCTTGTTAAAAAAAGCTTCAACCTCAAGTTTGCTGCTCTACCTCGAGTACAAAATATCTGCTACCATAAAACATGTGAATTTATTACACAAAGCCGTCGTTTGAAGTTACCCTAAGCTGTTCTACTCTTCCACATGTCCATCCTTCTGATATCCTTAAATCAATTGCCTCCCGCATAAATACACCCATTCGTTTGTAAAGGCAAGAAAGGAAAACAAAATTAGAGAAATAACTGGTCCTTTCCCAAAACCCAGCAATCTTTATTACAACCCATTCACGTTTCTTTCATGATTCAACAGCAATAAAAAAAATTTTAAAACTTCAATAATTTTTCTAGATGATTTTTTATTTTTCTCGGATTTTTTTCTTCTTAGATTGGTTGAATTTTAATAGTTCCAGTTCACTAGAGCGACGCGATCCAGCCACCAAGTGGGCTTCATTCATTGTTTAATAACTTTCATCTAAATTCCTATGCAGCAATCCCGTTTAAAGTAACTCCTTCCTTTTTGTTTTATTATTCAATTATTCCTAAAGAAAATTAATATTTCCCATTTAAAAGCCGTTTTGTTGCGGGTCACACTGTCTTGATTAAAAACAAATGTTTAATTTAAAGAATTAACGGTAATGAAATTACTGAACCTCGAACTTAAAAATCGTATGCGGTTTTTTTTTGTTTTTTTTTATATACATTCATTAAACGAGTGGGTGCTAAAAATCAATTTCCAAAATAATGTTCGTTTGGTTATCCACCTGAACTCTTTTCCTAATTTAATCCACTCATAGCGGCTCTTCCACCGCTACGATCCTACCATAAACCGCTGATAATTAGTTCACTATAATTTAACAGAATGACTCATATTACAATAATAATAGGACTTTATTTAAATAGTATGAGTTCTGAGGTGAATAGATAGTGAACTTTGAAGTATCCCATCATATAGGCAAGAAATACCAAGAAAATTTGGTACAGCTGTGGGGTGGGGAATTCGGTAGAAAAATTCTTTGGAAAAGAGTTAAGAGCCTTCTACTAAAATAATCAACGCAATCAGTTGATCAGTTCTATTACTTACAAACAAACGACACAATTATGCTTATTTGAAGAGTAAAGCTGTAGAGAAAGAAAAAATTTGATATGGATAGAAGAAAACTGAGTGTAGTTTTGAAATCAGCATGCCAACATTAGTCTAAATCAAACTCAGCAGAAATTATGTCCAAAATTGTTCCCCAATGTTTTGAGATGAATATGATGGGGAACTTTTCATTGCACACTTGTGTGGGTGTAATTATATATATAAAGCGACCCTTTAGCCTTGGTCAGCAGCTTCTCTAGGACAAGGAAAAGTCGTATAAAACCACCGTTGCCTTGCGGCTTTACCTTATTCCAAGGAAAGGCTAAGGGAGTAAACCCCGAAAACAAATCCGGAGCTGGAGTCCTAAGGTGGATGGTGCTGAATCTCAGTACTTCCCTAGCAACTCTTGTGGCACTGTCGTTGCCAAACCACATTGGTTCCTACCTTTCCTTTGGACCACAACGGCTGTGTGGAGAGGGAGGATCTGCTGCTAGGCGACAGCTCATCCTCCATAACAACCTGCCCAGGCTACGTAGTTTTCCAATACAAAATGGAGAGGACCGCCTCGCTGATAAGAAAGCAACCGGGAGTGACGGCATACCAGCGAATATCTTGAAGGCATGGTGCAACACTACTTCAACCACTACATTAGCGACTCTGCAGTTGCTGGGAACATGGACACATCCCCCAGGACAAGCGGGACGCTAACATCGTCCCCTTATACAGGAACAAAGGAGATCGGAGCGACTTTAGCATAGCTTGAGAAGTCTTGCGCGTGTTACACTAGCGCGTCTACAGACTTTGCATCTTGCACCTATCCAGGGACACAGTGTGGCTCCCGAGCAACCGTAGACACGATCTCACTATACCAACTGCAGGAGGGGTGCTGGGAGAGCGGATGCCACTCTGCACCGCATTGACGGACCTAACGAAGGCATCCGGCCTGGCTACCCGAAGTGTTCGCAGTTACTGCACCAGAGATTCCAAACAGAAATCGCAATTTGGCGTGATACCGGCGTACCGTTTCGGCATAAAGGGTTCGAGTCACACGCTAGGCAGTCCTCGTATCTATAACTCTGCTGAGGAGACCTAATAGGTCGAAATATATATTCAGAGATTGATTTTTCTCGATTTGTTTAGCCTCACATTTAAGTAGTTTAAATCCCGCCAATCATAATGAATTAACTTTCAAAAATTAGGTCTGACTAAAAAAAAAGCACAACTCCCAAATATATATATATATATATATATATATATATATATATACACTAGACAGAACGTGACCCATTGGGTCACCCATTGAGCTTTCGCTAGATGATTGGGATTAGGAAAAAGAGTAGGATCTGCCAAAATATCGTCTGCTTTTCATTTTAAAAACGAATTAAAATTTATCAAACCAATTATTTAAGGTCAAATTTTTGTCTAAGTCGAAAAGTAACATAATGAGCATCAGTAAAAAAGCAAAATAATATTACACATGTAATTTATTTTTTATACATTTAAAACGATGTTTTCGGTCAATTTCGAACAAGATGCCTGCCAAGACGCTACTTAAAATCCGTTTTTACAAAATAAATTGTAACTTTTGCGATTGAAAAAAAAGATCACACTGGATTGTCCAATTAGACACATAACCTAGTAGATAAAGAAGTTAGGTTAAGACAGTTCTAAATTACAGTTATCTCTAGACTGCAGGTTCAATCCTGGTCAGGGGCAGCACTAACATAGAATAATAATTAACACAGCTTAAACACCTGTACCCCAGTTATGTTAAGGAACGAGAACAGGATACCCCGTTGGCTGAATAAAGGGTTAGGTTCAAAGTTCCATGATGGCTCCCTATTACAAAAAGGTTCCGAGTCCAACAAGAAATACCTGAAGAGGCCGGAGGGCACATCGGCCGAAACGTTGTACGATAACAATGAAGATGAGGACAATAGTCTGAATAATACAATAATCGTAATCTTTGCAGAGTTCCGTCCTGATCTTCTGCCTCAAAAACTGCTGAAAAAACAATACCAGCTACAATTGAAGTCCTTGCCAAAGCGGTATCACATAAAAAAAAAAAAACAAAAAAAAAAAACTTAGGGTGTTTTTCCCGAAAACTCAACCTAAACCCCACCCCTAGTTAAAATTAACAGTTTTATTCCAAATTTCTGGGTTAGAAAAAACAGAGCCCAAATTATTCATTTTCCCATTAAACTAACCGTAAACACCAACCCCAACCCTAACCAGAGTTGTTTTTTTATTCAAGTAACACCGCTTCGCTATGGACTTCAATTGTAGCTGGTGTTTTTTTTTTTTCAGCAGCCACCGGCAAGCATTTTTTGAGGCCAGGACGGTTTTCCACGAAGAGTACCAAAAAAACTTTTTTCTTCTATGCACACCTTCTATCTTTAGTCTTTTTATTTATGCAGAAAATAGTATCAATCACATTTATACACACCGATATTTTGCACCCCAAAAACAGGGAGGTAAAAGTTAAGTGACCTGAAAAAAAATCAGAAAGTTTTAAAATAAATAAAATTAATTCATTGCTAAATCAACACAAATTTAATTAAATCAGATATTTCCATGAGTTTTTGGTAAAAATTTTTTCAAACGTGGGGGTCAGAATTGTATTAAAAACAAAAACACACGGATTTTTCAACAAAATTGACCTACTTTAAATTGAAATGGACATTAGAATTTTATTGCGTGCGGGTGTTAAGAGTGTCTCTGCTAATCACGCTCATCTCCCCATATAGAGAGGAAAAGAGAGTTATGTATAATGTAAAGACAGGGATGGGTCAGTTTTTGACTTAATTGCAAATTACGACTATTTAGAACCAATTAAAGTGGAATTTTTTTCAAACATTTAGTAATACTAAAACTAAGGTATAGTATAGTATAAATTTTGTGTCAGTAAGTTCACCAGCAAAAAAGCCTTTACGGATCAAAAGTTGAAAATCTCAGCTTTAGTACAATGAGATATATATAAGGAATTTCTCATAATTTGACAATGGATCTGGTTGCTAATAAATTTCAAAATAATTAATTGATAGATATTGATTAATAATTATAATTAATAGATATTAATTAACTAATAAGGAATATTAATAAAATAAATAGAAACAGCCAAAAAACTTATTTCAATTTTTTTGGGGGGGGGGGAGATCATTTCTTTTTTTTTTCAATTGGGGGTTTATATGTTACATTAATATTAAAGTTTGTGCAATAAATAAGAGGGGTTAGGAGGGTGTGAAATTAGCAAATAAGTAGATAATTTCATCTAAAGTCTAGATTTTATGCATACCCTATTGAAAAGAAATACTGTTGAAGGTGATATATAATACACCAACTGCATCCTCCGTATAAAGGTAAGACCTCCTTACACAAAAAAGGGTGTCCTGGCTAGGACACTAAACTGCATCTGCTAGTGAGGCTTCAGTTATGTAGCTCTGGGAAGTGTGGAGTCATCTGCCCATTGCCATTACTCCCAGGTCCACTCTGGCTCAGAATAGTTGTACTTGTTAGAGTCCTATCTATAGGTCAAATAGATCTTTTTGGAAAATATTAGTATTAAATAGAAATACCTGAAACCATACAACTGTGAAAACAAAGGATTATTATTATTATTATTTATTATTAATATGATATGAATAGTTAATTGAAACTATATGATTGCAAAAAAGACCAACTTTGGCAACCATTACTGGCATAAAACCAACCAAAAAAAAAAAATATATACTTAATAAGGTCAGATTTTTGTTTATGAAAATACATTGCTTATTAAAATATTTTGCTATTTGAAAATTTTATTGATTAAAAATATTAATTCATTTCCTTTGACATTATTTTGGGTTGATCACATATAAAATTAGAGAGAGATTATTAAATTTTTCTTAAAATCAAATTAACAATCTCTGAATGTTTTTCATGATTATGATGAGATTATACAATGAGACAAGGTCATAAATAAAATAAGTGTTTTATCATAAAAGCAGCAGCAGCAGCAGCAGCAGCAGACTAGAGTAAAGACAGCAGAACAGTGATAGCTGACCTGAGTGAGCAGAGAGTCCTATGTGGAGAAATGTGACATCGATGTGAAGACCTGGGAGAGTAAGTCTTTGGACCGTGGGCAGTGGAGAAGAGCTGTGCAGGAGGGCACGGAAAGGTTTGAGACCGGCCGTATACAGCATGAGCAGTTGAAGAGAGATATTCGCAAGAATAAAGAAGTAGACAATCAAGGGTTTCAAATCCGTCTACTATGTGACCAGTGTGGAAGGCTATGTATGAGCAAAGCTGGCCTGATCAGTCACCAATCTGTGCATCGGCGGGATGGACTAATAAAATACCCTGTGCTCCCTGGAAATACCTATAATTGTGGGAAGGTGTGCAAGATTTTGTCAGGACTAAAGAGCCACTTTCGTGCAGCTCATTGTTGAACTTTTTTTAAGCTCACCATTATATTGTTTGAACTAGTTTTTTTTTGTTTTTTTTATTGTTATTATATCAAGTAATGGCAATATTTGAATACGAGTTTGCTGCCATCATGTGGAGAAAACATTGTAGGCCTCCAAAAGGCATAGCTCTGAAAGAGGTGTGAGAGTCAGACAGGACAGTCAAAATAAAACTAGAAATGAAGACACAATCACAAAGCATCACTTCGTACCTTAATTTCTGGTGACTCCATTTCCATATTTCCTGAACAACTTTTCTAAAAATAAATTTGAAAATGTCAATGTTTAAAAAGTTAATATCAATTCCCCTTTCTACCACATAAAACCATGCTACAAATGTTTGTTAGTTTCACCATTGAGAAAGAAATCTGATATTTCAGGTCCTCTGATGAGAATAAATGTCCCTTGTAATATGCAGTATCCCCTTATGATGTTTTTTTTATGAATTAGGAATTGGGGTGGAGAGGTCTCCATATTTTCTGTTAATACCATAATGTAGTATTAGTCTGCAGCTATTTTACATCAGATCAAAGTCTGTTGTCTCTACCCATGTGAATCTAATTAAATAGAGTAACAAAAAGAATTTTAATTTTTTTTTTAATTAAAAACATTCCTACCAACTTAGTCAAATCACAATGAAAGCAGCAGTTCTTGCTAGACCACTAAAGTTAAGCAACAATGAGCCTGCTTAGTACTTAGATGAGTGACCTCTTAGAAACAGCAAATATGCAACCCTCTGTGTCAGACTAAATAAAACTCAATAAATAACAATTACATTCATACCATTTTTTTTTATAAAGTTTTTTTTTTTTAATCAGGATACCAGAATGTTATTATTCCAAGTGGAATATCAATCAAAACAGATATTATTAAGTATTATTTTTCAAAGTTGTCAAATCCAAAACAATTGAAAATATTATCTTTGTTTAAATTCATATAGTCTATAATGATTTCTCACTCAGACCTAATAAAAATGTTAATTGGTGGTTGGTACAAGGCCAGATTATAGGTAACTCAATTAGAACCAAATTCGTTAGCTTAGCTCACTAACTAATGTACCAAGTAGGGTGACTTTATGGATTGTAAGGACAAAACCGGTTAGTTTGTCTACTTATGATCATTGTTGGAAGTTGATTTTTATCTCCCTAATTTTTAAAATACAATAAATATCACTTTTTGCAATCTCAATATATCTGAAAGTTAAAGTGGTATTATCAGCATCAACCAATGAATTGCTAAAGTAATTTAAACAAACAAAGAAACTGACCAATCTACAAATAAGTGTCGGTTATTAATGGATGAAAGTATTTTCTACTAAAAAAAAAAAATTTAAAAAAAAAAAAAAAAAAAAAAAAGAAAAGTAATTTTCCAAGTTCAAGTTTCCACACAAAAAAAATGAGCATCTTTTATTTGTTCATACAAATAAAACCTTTGTCTCCTGTTTTTCCAATCTCTTTTGACCAAGAGATTATTTTATTTCTCATCTGTAATCTTAGAGAATGATTCAGCCATTTGTTTACCATATCACTCTCTCAATTAACAGCCATTTTTTTCTCCTTTTGGATATCAATAAACTTTTTAAAAAATTTTAAAAAACACAAGAAAATCAAGAGATCAAGTTTTATATTACAAAAAAGTGAGAAGTAAAAAATTTACAAATGAAATCCAAACATCAATTCTGAGCTTTTGTTTTGTCCATGAAAAAACTGAATTTTTACAATAATTTGAGCTTTTATAAGATTTCATATATTTACAAATAAGATTTCTGGGAGTGAAGCCAGTTTGTTTATGTTGATACCTTTGATTGTATTTTTATAAGAAAAATATTCTTGGATTTTAACACATTTACAAAATAATTTATTGATATGCTGGTCATGAAAAGCCCAGTTTACAGGAAAAATATTAAAAATGTGAATAAATATTTATTCATGTGAAAAGGAATAAGGTTAAAAAAAAGATTTGTATTTAATGAATAAAATAGAAAAGTTGGCAGAGCAGCCTATTGTCAGTATCAGCCAGACAATGAGGGAGTCTATCCCCTTTTCATTAGCACTAGATCAGGGATATTGTTTTTTTTGCTGAGGGAGTGCCACACCTACCGTCAGCTCCTTATTTACCACATAGATAAGATTACCCAATTTGTGCTACTCATGCGCCGAGATGTCAAGGACTGGTAATAAACCAGGAACCTCACAATTCTTAGGTAGGTGCTCTACTGATTGAGCTAAACCGGACCATTTGTATGAATAAACATCCATAAAGTTTTTTGTTTTGTTTGTTTTATTAAGGGGGGGTGTTAAAGAGAATTGCTATATGATGAGGGACAAAACACCCAGAAATTGTAATGTACAAAAGAACAGCATTTCACTCTGTTAATGTTTTAATTTATTAATTATTGCAAAGTTGAACTGATTACAACACATTTGAAAATTGAGCAAAACTTCCAAGTGTATATCTTTTGATATGAACAACTTTTGTATTTATGCCTTATTTATGTAAAAATCTATTCACTTCATGTTTGAAATTAATTGAATGAACAACATACCATTATTTCAAAAATGTATATGTATTTTTTGTTGTATGAAATTTACATCAACCTTTACTGTCATATGTATTTACCCAACCAATTTGCTATTGGTAGGATATAACACAAGGTCATAAGTATAGGGCATCCACTGAGGATTGAACTCACTATTCAGTACCAAAAATAGAAATGCCTAAATCTTTACTGTCATATATATCTTTCTCCAACATGTGTGTGGGTGTACATACATAGGTACACCAATACGTCTGTAGTCTATTAAATAATAAAGACAAACAAATTGTTGTTATCATTAATGATAAATAAAAATAGTTAATTGAAATCATATAATCTTGTACAAATTATTAGTATCAGGTCGGAATATTTGAAAACAATTGTTTACAAAAAATAGGACTTCAGCATTAAAATAACCTAACAAAGGTAGACATACTGGAAAACCAAACAACATTAATTATTATCAGGAACCCTAATAATTGTGGCCTGAACAGAAACAAAATTAAGAGAGAAAAATAGACAGAAGAAATATAATGAATATCTATCAATGAAATTCTAAGAAATCGTGTCATAATTTTTTCTTGTGGATTGGAATAGAATAATAAGGATCCAATTTCTGTATGTTGTTACTGTAACACAAGCAAAAACACCTAACACAATTTTTATTAGACCATTTTAATTTAATTTTAATTTCTAGTCTTATTGGACTACTGATCTCCAATGATTATCAAGTACAAACCAATAATTAAAAACAGAGATGTATATCCAAAGAATATAGACATTAGGTTCATTAACTGATAATGAAATTAATAATCAGGAAGTAAATTTGATGATAATTAACAGTTGCAAATAATTAAAATTCTATAAACAGGCAAGTGACTTGACATCAAAAGAGGTTATATTTTATATAGTCTATATATTATAAATTCTGATTATTTGAAAAAGAGAAATATTTTCCAAATTCTGTCTCTCCAAAAGAAAGAACATTAGTACACATTAAGTTATTTTTCTAACTAGAATCTACCAAAAACTTTTTCTAACTAGCAATTTATTTAAAATACCACCAAAGTCAACTTCTATTTATAGACGATTTGTAATTTATAATATCTGTGCACATTTACATTTCATACAACTAAAATGTGACAAGCATTATTATGGCACATTATCTATTAGCAATATTAATTAATTATAAAGTATCAGCATTGATATGCCACTCTGGCTGATGGAGAAAGTGCAAGATAAAGTCAAGGACACAACTATAAAATATCACATAAAACCTGAAAATATTTTCCTTGGTAAGCAGGGTTTTTTTTTTATTGTACTTAAGGAAAAATTACTCTGGGACCAATAATGTAAATGCATTGGATATTGCTTAATACTTCAATTTAGAAAATTTAATGATAATTGAACTAACAAAAATTTATGCTACAATATGCTTAATTTGCTGGTAAGAAACCACAGAATTGATTATTGGGATTTCTTTCAGATGATGATTTGATTTAGATGCAAATATTATAACTTTATTTTTAAACCTTTTTTGCGTAGTGACCGATCATTTGACTAAAATGTTTTATTTACAATTTGTATGAGCTTCTATCAATCCATAGCAATTTTTAAAAAAGATTGTAAATATAAGAGTCTTTATATGTTTTTTTTACACTAATATTCTTATTTGTTTGTTAATGGCTCCTTGAGCATCTCCCCATCAGAATACAGAAATCTAAAACTGTTTCCCTTTCTTCCATTCACTATTCCTTCTGCTGAAGTCCAACTGCTTTGAAGTACAAATAGATCAAAACAATGAAGTAAAAGTTAAAAGATCTAAAATTACAAAACAATAACTAGGATTTAAATTTGTAAAAGTTAGCGAATTCCATACCTTAGGGACACAAAAGGAATGCAATGTCTTAAAAGTAAAATTCTTATTTCTAAGATCTGAAACATTGGAACTTTAATTATTTTTATTTTTACAGATCACTGTTGAATAGTAGAAAGAAAATGTAATTTCAAATGAAGGAAATTAATTCACTTCAGATGATTCTTTTGGAAAAATGCTGTAAATATTTTTCTTCTGCTCGATGACATTTTTAGGTAGATTGTTTGATTAAGAATAATCGGCATAACAAATAAAGAAGATAAATTTGAATAGAATGAATTCAATTCTAACATAAGCAGCAAACTGATAATCAACAAACTTCAACATATCCAATAGCACTCAAAAAAAAATAAGATGATAAATATATTTTGACACACTGAGCAAAATAAATCTAAAATATATATATATATATATATATATTATAGGAATGAAGACAGGCTGGAAAATCAGAATGACATGTTGTAGTAATGGTCAAAATGTTGATGGTAAGACCAAGAGCGAAATTAAATCAACTGATTTTTCCAAACTGTCTTCTTTCTATAAGAATCAATTACACACACACACAATATATACATACATATAGTATATATATATATATATATATATATAATATATACAACACACACAACACACACCACATACAACACACATACACATGTAGGTATAGAAATATGAACAAACAAATATTCAGAGGATGTATTATTTATGATTGAATAGTTCTCCTATATTTGAAACATCTTGGTTTTATATATAACCAGATATTTACCATCATAAAGGCCAATATTAAGAAGTGATTTCATGGAGCTCCTTCAAAAAAGATCTTATTTTCAAGTGAAATATAAGTCATACACCCATTATTCTGTACAGAGTGCTAATAAATTATGTTGTGGTAACAAAAGGCATATAAAGAGCACTTTTAAACAAAAAGGAAAAAGATTAAATTAGTCAATAGGAATTCGTAATCTATCTCTCACATTTTTCCCATTTTTCACATGTAAATTTCCATATTTCTGTCTTTTCTAACAATCACTTCATGTTCCTTTTTCAGTTTCCTCTTTCCAAATCTTTCTCACATTTTTTCTTTCCATAACTTTATTGTTTACTTGAGAAACTTGAAAGATTTCAGTCAACACCAATGATTCTGTATTCTAAACTCACTTTTGCTTGTCATTTATATCCAATATTGTGGCATCAATTGTGCTAGTGAGTTTAGAATACAGAATCATTGGTTGACTGAAATCCTTTCAAGTTTCTCAGTAAACACATAAAGTATGGAAAGAAAAATGTGAAGAAAAGATTTGGAAAGGAACTGAAAAAGGAACATGAAGTGATTGTAGAAAAGACAGAAATATGGAAATTTACAGTGAAAAATGGGAAAATGTGAGAGATAGATTACGAATTCTAATTGACTGAATTAATCTTTTCCTTTTTGTTTAAAGTGCTCTAATATGCCTTTTGTTACCACAACATAATTTATTAGCACTCTGTACAGAATAAGGGTGTATGACTTATATTTCACTTGAAAATAAGATCTTTTTGAAGGAGCTCCATGAAATCACTTCTTATATTGCCTTTATGATGGTTAATATATCTGGTATATATAAAACCAAGATGTTCAAATATAGGGAGAACTATTCATCATAAATAAATACATCTCTGAATATTTGTTTTTTCATATTTCTATACCTACATGTGTATGTGTGTGTATGGTGTGTGTGTGTGTGTGTGTGTATATATATATATATATATATATATATATATATACATATATGTATGTATATATGTGTGTGTGTGTAATTGATTCTTAAGAAAGAAGACAGTTTGGAAAATCAGTTTGATTTATTTCGCTCTTGTCTACCATCAACATTTGACCATTACTACAACATGTCATTCCTGATTTTTCAGCCTGTCTTCATTCCCATATATATATATATATAATATATATTATTTAGATTTATTGCTCAGTGTGTCAAAATATAATTTATCATCTTATTTTTTTTCTGAGTGCTAATTGGATATTGTTGAAGTTTTGTGATTTTTATCAGTTTGCTGCTTATGTTAAGAATTGAACTCATTCTATCAATATCTTCTTTATTTGTTTATGCCTGATTATTCTATAATCAACATCTAACCTAAAAATGTCATCGCAGCAGAAGAAAAAATATTTTACAGCATTGAAAAGAATCATCTGAAGTGAATTATTTCCTTCATTGAAAATTACATTTTCTTCTACTTTCAACAGTGGATCTGTAAAAATAAAAATAAATGTAAAGTTCCAATGTTTCAGATCTTAAAATAAGGAATTTTACTTTTTAAGACATTGATTCCTTTGTGTCCTAAGGTATGGAATTCGCTAACTTTTATCAAATTTAAAATCCAAGTTGTTTGTAGATTTTAGATCTTTAACTTTTACTTCATTGTTTTGATCTATTTGTACTTCAAAGCAGTTGGACTTCAGCAGAAGGAATAGTGAATGGAAGAAAAGGGAAACAGTTTTAGATTTCTGTATTCTGATGGGGAGATGCCAAGGAGCCATAACAAACAAATAAGAATATTAAGTGTAAAAAAAAAACATATATAAGACTCTTATATTTACAATCTTTTTTAAAAAATGCTATGGATTGATAGAAGCTCATACAAATTTGTAAATAAAACATTTTAGTCAAATGTCGGTCACTACAAAAAAGGTTTAAAAATAAGTTATAATATTTGCATCTAAAATCAAATCATCATCTTTGAAAGAAATCCCAATAAATCAATTTCTGTAGGTCTTACCAGCAAATTAGCATATTGTAAGCATAATTTTTGTTAGTTCAATATCATTAAAATTTTCTAAATTGAAGTATTAAGCAATATCCAATGCATTTACATTATTGGTCCCAGAGTAATTTTTCCTTAAGTACAATAAAAAACAACCCTGCCTTACCAAGGAAAATAATTTCAGGTTTTATGTGATATTTATAGTTGTGTCCTTGACTTTATCTGCACTTTCTCCATCAGCCAGAGTGGCATATCAATGCTGATACTTTAATAATAATTAATATTTGCTAATGATAATGCTGCATAATAATGCTTGTCACATTTTAGTGTATGAAATGTAAATGTGACAGATATATAATACAAATTCTATAAATAGGAAGTGACTTTGGTGGTATTTAAATAAATGCTAGTTAGAAAAAGTTTTTGGTAATTCTAGTTAGAAAATACTTAATGTGTTACTAATGTTCTTCTTTTGAGAGACAGAATTTGGGAAAAATATTTTCTCTTTTCAAATAATCAGATTTATAATATATAGACTAATATAAATATAACCTCTTTTTGATGTCAAGTCACATTGCTGTTTATAGAAATTTATAATTATTTGCAACTGTTAATTATCATCAAAATTTACTTCCTGAATTATTAATTTCATTATCAGTTAATGAACCTAATGTTATATTCTTTTGGATATACATCTCTGTTTTTAATTATTGGTTTGTACTTGATAATCATTGGAGATCAGTAGTCCAATAAGACTAGAAATTAAAATTAAATTAAAATGGTCTAATAAAAATTGTGTTAGGTGTTTTTGCTGTGTTACAGTAACAAACATACAGAAATTGGATCCTTATTATTCTATTCCAATCCACAGAAAATTATGACACGATTCTTAGAATTTCATTGATAGATATTCATTATATTTCTTCTGTTCATATTTTTCTCTCTTAATTTTGTTTCTGTTCAAGGCCACAATTATAGGGTTCCTGATAATAATTAATGTTGTTTGGTTTTCCA
Organism: Doryteuthis pealeii; assembly: GCA_023376005.1. Taxonomy (NCBI): domain Eukaryota; kingdom Metazoa; phylum Mollusca; class Cephalopoda; order Myopsida; family Loliginidae; genus Doryteuthis; species Doryteuthis pealeii. The sequence goes on along the minus strand of CM042146.1, from coordinate 42,247,880 downwards.
GTATGTCTACCTTTGTTAGGTTATTTTAATGCTGAAGTCCTATTTTTTGTAAACAATTGTTTTCAAATATTCCGACCTGATACTAATAATTTGTACAAGATTATATGATTTCAATTAACTATTTTTATTTATCATTAATGATAACAACAATTTGTTTGTCTTTATATTTAATAGACTACAGACGTATTGGTGTACCTATGTATGTACACCACAACACATGTTGGAGAAAGATATATATGACAGTAAAGATTAGGCATTTCTATTTTTGGTACTGAATAGTGAGTTCAATCCTCAGTGGTGCCCTATACTTATGACCTTGTGTTATATCCTACCAATAGCAAATTGGTTGGGTAAAATACATATGACAGTAAAGGTTGATGTAAATTTCATACAACAAAAAATACATATACATTTTTTGAATAATGGTATGTTGTTCATTCAATTAATTCAAACATGAAGTGAATAGATTTTTACATAAATAAGGCATAAATACAAAAGTTGTTCATATCAAAAGTATACACTTGGAAGTTTTGCTCAATTTTCAAATGTGTTGTAATCAGTTCAACTTTGCAATAATTAATAAATTAAAACATTAACAGAGTGAAATGCTGTTCTTTTGTACATTACAATTTCTGGGTGTTTTGTCCCTCATCATATAGCAATTCTCTTTAACACCCCCCCTTAATAAAACAAACAAAACAAAAAACTTTATGGATGTTTATTCATACAAATGGTCCGGTTTAGCTCAATCAGTAGAGCACCTACCTAAGAATTGTGAGGTTCCTGGTTTATTACCAGTCCTTGACATCTCGGCGCATGAGTAGCACAAATTGGGTAATCTTATCTATGTGGTAAAATAAGGAGCTGACGGTAGGTGTGGCACTCCCCTCAGCAAAAAACAATATCCCTGATCTAGTGCTAATGAAAAGGGGATAGACTCCCTCATTGTCTGGCTGATACTGACAATAGGCTGCTCTGCCAACTTTTCTATTTTATTCATATAAATACAAATCTTTTTTTTAACCTTATTCCTTTTCACATGAATAAATATTTATTCACATTTTTAATATTTTTCCTGTAAACTGGGCTTTTCATGACCAGCATATCAATAAATTATTTTTGTAAATGTGTTAAAATCCAAGAATATTTTTCTTATCAAAAATACAATCAAAGGTATCAACATAAACAAACTGGCTTCACCTCCCCAGAAATCTTATTTGTAAATATATGAAAATCTTATAAAAGCTCAAATTAATTGTAAAAATTCAGTTTTTTCATGGACAAAAACAAAAGCTCAGAATTGATGTTTGGATTTCATTTGTAATATTTTTTACTTCTCACTTTTTGTAATAATAAAACTTGATCTCTTGATTTTCTTTGTGTTTTTTTAAATTTTTTAAAAAGTTTATTGATATCCAAAAGGAGAAAAAAATGGCTGTTAATTGAGAGAGTGATATGGTAAACAAATGGCTGAATCATTCTCTAAGATTACAGATGAGAAATAAAATAATCTCTTGGTCAAAAGAGATTGGAAAACAGGAGACAAAGGTTTTTTATTTGTATGAACAAATAAAGATGCTCATTTTTTTTGTGTGGAAACTTGAACTTGGAAAATTACTTTTCTTTTTTTTTTTTTTTTTTTTTTTTTTAAATTTTTTTTTTTAGTAGAAAATACTTTCATCCATTAATAACCGACACTTATTTGTTGATTGGTCAGTTTCTTTGTTCTGTTTAAATTACTTTAGCAATTCATTGGTTGATGCTGATAATACCACTTTAACTTTCAGATATATTGAGATTGCAAAAAGTGATATTTATTGTATTTTAAAAATTAGGGAGATAAAAATCAACTTCCAACAATGATCATAAGTAGACAAACTAACCGGTTTTGTCCTTACAATCCATAAAGTCACCCCACTTGGTACATTAGTTAGTGAGCTAAGCTAACGAATTTGGTTCTAATTGAGTTACCTATAATCTGGCCTTGTACCAACCACCAATTAACATTTTTATTAGGTCTGAGTGAGAATCATTATAGACTATATGAATTAAACAAAGATAATATTTTCAATTGTTTTGGATTTGACAACTTTGAAAAATAATACTTAATAATATCTGTTTTGATTGATATTCCACTTGGAATAATAACATTCTGGTATCCTTGATTAAAAAAAAAAAACTTTATAAAAAAAAATGGTATGAATGTAATTGTTATTTATTGAGTTTTATTTAGTCTGACACAGAGGGTTGCATATTTGCTGTTTCTAAGAGGTCACTCATCTAAGTACTAAGCAGGCTCATTGTTGCTTAACTTTAGTGGTCTAGCAAGAACTGCTGCTTTCATTGTGATTTGACTAAGTTGGTAGGAATGTTTTTAATTTAAAAAAAATTAAAATTCTTTTTGTTACTCTATTTAATTAGATTCACATGGGTAGAGACAACAGACTTTGATCTGATGTAAAATAGCTGCAGACTAATACTACATTATGATATTAACAGAAAATATGGAGACCTCTCCACCCCAATTCCTAATTCATAAAAAAAAACATCATAAGGGGATACTGCATATTACAAGGGACATTTATTCTCATCAGAGGACCTGAAATATCAGATTTCTTTCTCAATGGTGAAACTAACAAACATTTGTAGCATGGTTTTATGTGGTAGAAAGGTGAATTGATATTGGCTTTTTAAACATTGACATTTTCAAATTTATTTTTAGAAAAGTTGTTCAGGAAATATGGGAATGGAGTCACCAGAAATTAAGGTACGAAGTGATGCTTTGTGTTTGTGTCTTCATTTCTAGTTTTATTTTGACTGTCCTGTCTGACTCTCACACCTCTTTCAGAGCTATGCCTTTTGGAGGCCTACAATGTTTTCTCCACATGATGGCAGCAAACTCGTATTCAAATATTGCCATTACTTGATATAATAACAATAAAAAAAACAAAAAAAACTCTAGTTCAAACAATATAATGGTGAGCTTAAAAAAAGTTCAACAATGAGCTGCACGAAAGTGGCTCTTTAGTCCTGCTAAAGTCTTGCACACCTTTCCACAATTATAGGTATTTCCAGGGAGCACAGGGTATTTCATTAGTCCATCCCGCCAATGCACAGATTGGTGACTGATCAGGCCAGCTTTGCTCATACATAGCCTTCCACACTGGTCACATAGTAGACTGATTTGAAGCCCTTGATTGTCTACTTCTTTATTCTTGCGAATATCTCTCTTCAACTGCTCATGCTGTATACGGCCGGTCTCAAACCTTTCCGTGCCCTCCTGCACAGCTCTTCTCCACTGCCCACGGTCCAAAGACTTACTCTCCCAGGTCTTCACATCGATGTCACATTTCTCCACATAGAACTGCTCATTCAGGTCAGCTATCACTGTTCTGCTGTCTTTACTCTAGTCTGCTGCTGCTTTTATGATAAAACATTTATTTTATTTATGACATTGCCTCATTGTATAATCTCATCATAATCCTGAAAAACATTCAGAGATTGTTAATTTGATTTTAAGAAAAATTTAATAATCTCTCTCTAATTTTATATGTGATCAACCCAAAATAATGTCAAAGGAAATGAATTAATATTTTTAAACAATAAAATTTTCAAATAGCAAAATATTTTAATAAGCAATGTATTTTCATAAACAAAAATCTGACCTTATTAAGTATATATATATTTTTTTTGGTTGGTTTTATGTCAGTAATGGTTACCGAAGTTGGTCTTTTTTGCAATCATATAGTTTCAATTAACTATTCATATCTAATAATAATAATAATAATAATAATAATAATCCTTTGTTTTCACAGTTATATGGTTTCAGGTATTTCTATTTAATACTAATATTTTCCAAAAAGATCTATTTGACCTATAGATAGGACTCTAACAAGTACAACTATTCTGAGCCAGAGTGGATCTGGGAGTAATGGCAATGGGCAGATGACTCCACACTTCCCAGAGCTACATAACTGAAGCCTCACTAGCAGATGCAGTTTAGTGTCCTAGCCAGGACACCCTTTTTGTGTAAGGAGGTCTTACCTCTATACGGAGGATGCAGTTGGTGTATTATATATCACCTTCAACAGTATTTCTTTTCAATAGGGTATGCATAAAATCTAGACTTTAAATGAAATTATCTACTTATTTGCTAATTTCACACCCTCCTAACCCCCTCTTAATTTGTTGCACAAACTTTAATATTAATGTAACATATAAACCCCCAATGAAAAAAAAAGAACGATCTCCCCCCCCCCAAAAAAAAAAATTGAAATAAGTTTTTTGGCTGTTTCTATTTATTTTATTAATATTCCTTATTAGTTAATTAATATCTATTAATTATAATTATTAATCAATATCTATCAATTAATTATTTTGAAATTTATTAGCAACCAGATCCCATTGTCAAATTATGAGAAATTCCTTATATATATCTCATTGTACTAAAGCTGAGATTTTCAACTTTTGATCCGTAAAGGCTTTTTTGCTGGTGAACTTACTGACACAAAATTTATACTATACTATACCTTAGTTTTAGTATTACTAAATGTTTGAAAAAAATTCCACTTTAATTGGTTCTAAATAGTCGTAATTTGCAATTAAGTCAAAAACTGACCCATCCCTGTCTTTACATTATACATAACTCTCTTTTCCTCTCTATATGGGGAGATGAGCGTGATTAGCAGAGACACTCTTAACACCCGCACACAATAAAATTCTAATGTCCATTTCAATTTAAAGTAGGTCAATTTGTTGAAAAATCCGTGTGTTTTTGTTTTTAATACAATTCTGACCCCCACGTTTGAAAAAATTTTACCAAAACTCATGGAAATATCTGATTTTAATTAAATTTGTGTTGATTTAGCAATGAATTAATTTTATTTTATTTTAAAACTTTCTGATTTTTTTTTAGGTCACTTAACTTTTACCTCCCTGTTTTTGGGGTGCAAAATATCGGTGTGTATATATGTGATTGATACTATTTTCTGCATAAATAAAAAGACTAAAGATAGAAGGTGTGAATAGAAGAAAAAAGTTTTTTTGGTACTCTTCGTGGAAAACTGTCCTGGCCTCAAAAAATGCTTGCCGGTGGCTGCTGAAAAAAAAAAAACACCAGCTACAATTGAAGTCCATAGCCGAAGCGGTGTTACTTGAATAAAAAAAAACTCTGGTTTAGGGTTGGGGCTGGTGTTTACGGTTAGTTTAATGGGAAAATGAATAATTTGGGCTCTGTTTTTTCTAACCCAGAAATTTTGGAATAAAACTGTTAATTTTAACTAGGGGTGGGTTTAGGGTTGAGTTTTCGGGAAAAACACCCTAAGTTGTTTTTTTTTTTGTTTTTGTTTTTTTTGTGTGATACCGCTTTGGCAACGGACTTCAATTGTAGCTGGTATTGTTTTTTCAGCAGTTTTTGAGGCAGAAGATCAGGACGGAACTCTGCAAAGATTACGATTATTTGTATTATTCAGACTATTGTCCTCATCTTCATTGTTATCTGTACAACGTTTCGGCCGATGTGCCCTCCGGCCTTCTTCAGGTATTTCTTGTTGGACTCAGGAACCTTTTTGTAATAGGGAGCCATCATGGAACTTTGAACCTAACCCTTTATTCAGCCAACGGGGTATCCTGTTCTCGTTCCTTAACCATAACTGGGGTACAGGTGTTAAGCTGTGTTAATTATTATTCTATGTTAGTGCTGCCCCTGACCAGGATTGAACCTGCAGTCTAGAGATAACTGTCATTTAGAACTGTCTTAACCTAACTTCTTTATCTACTAGGTTATGTGTCTAATTGGACAATCCAGTGTGATCTTTTTTTTCAATCGCAAAAGTTACAATTTATTTTGTAAAAACGGATTTTAAGTAGCGTCTTGGCAGGCATCTTGGTCGAAATTGACCGAAAACATCGTTTTAAATGTATAAAAAATAAATTACATGTGTAATATTATTTTGCTTTTTTACTGATGCTCATTATGTTACTTTTTCGACTTAGACAAAAATTTGACCTTAAATAATTGGTTTGATAAATTTTAATTCGTTTTTAAAATGAAAAGCAGACGATATTTTGGCAGATCCTACTCTTTTTCCTAATCCCAATCATCTAGCGAAAGCTTAATGGGTGACCCAACGGGTCACGTTCTGTCTAGTGTGTGTATATATATATATATATATATATATATATATATATGGTTGGCATCCTTTCGTCTACTAAAGACGATGGCGTAGAGTCACTTTTGGTTTTTTTTTTTTTATATCTGCAACTGCGTGAGTGGTTGAGCGGCACAATTTTTGAATTGGAATCTCTGGTGCAGTAACTGCGAACACTTCGGGTAGCCAGGCCGGATGCCTTCGTTAGGTCCGTCAATGCGGTGCAGAGTGGCATCCGCTCTCCCAGCACCCCTCCTGCAGTTGGTATAGTGAGATCGTGTCCACGGTTGCTCGGGAGCCACACTGTGTTCCTGGATAGGTACAAGATGCAAAGTCTGCAGACGCGCTAGTGTAATACGCGCAAGACTTCTCAAGCTATGCTAAAGTCGCTCCGATCTCCTTTGTTCCTGTATAAGGGGACGATGGTAGCATCCCGCTTGTCCTGGGGGATGTGTCCATGTTCCCAGCAACTGCAGAGTCGCTAATGTAGTGGTTGAAGCAGTGTTGCACCATGTCTTCAAGATATTCGCTGGTATGCCGTCATTCCCGGTTGCTTTCTTATCAGCGAGGCGGTCCTCTCCATTTTGTATTGGAAAACTACGTAGCCTGGGCAGGTTGTTATGGAGGATGAGCTGTCGCCCTAGCAGCAGATCCTCCCTCTCCACACAGCCGTTGTGGTCCAAAGGAAAGGTAGGAACCAATGTGGTTTGGCAACGACAGTGCCACAAGAGTTGCTAGGAAGTACTGAGATTCAGCACCATCCACCTTAGGGACTCCAGCTCCGGATTTGTTTTCGGGGTTTACTCTCCTTAGCCTTTCCTTGGAATAAGGTAAAGCCGCAAGGCAACGGTGGTTTTATACGACTTTTCCTTGTCTTAGAGAAGCTGCTGACCAAGGCTAAAGGGTCGCTTTATATATATAATTACACCCACACAAGTGTGCAATGAAAAGTTCCCCATCATATTCATCTCAAAACATTGGGGAACAATTTTGGACATAATTTCTGCTGAGTTTGATTTAGACTAATGTTGACATGCTGATTTCAAAACTACACTCAGTTTTCTTCTATCCATATCAAATTTTTTCTTTCTCTACAGCTTACTCTTCAAATAAGCATAATTGTGTCGTTTGTTTGTAAGTAATAGAACTGATCAACTGATTGCGTTGATTATTTTAGTAGAATGCTCTTAACTCTTTTCCAAAGAATTTGTCTACCGAATTCCCCACCCCACAGCTGTACCAAATTTTCTTGGTATTTCTTGCCTATATGATGGGATACTTCAAAGTTCACTATCTATTCACCTCAGAACTCATACTATTTAAATAAAGTCCTATTATTATTGTAATATGAGTCATTCTGTTAAATTATAGTGAACTAATTATCAGCGGTTTATGGTAGGATCGTAGCGGTGGAAGAGCCGCTATGAGTGGATTAAATTAGGAAAAGAGTTCAGGTGGATAACCAAACGAACATTATTTTGGAAATTGATTTTTAGCACCCACTCGTTTAATGAATGTATATATAAAAAAAAAAACAAAAAAAAAAAAAAAAAACCGCATACGATTTTTAAGTTCGAGGTTCAGTAATTTCATTACCGTTAATTCTTTAAATTAAACATTTGTTTTTAATCAAGACAGTGTGACCCGCAACAAAACGGCTTTTAAATGGGAAATATTAATTTTCTTTAGGAATAATTGAATAATAAAACAAAAAGGAAGGAGTTACTTTAAACGGGATTGCTGCATAGGAATTTAGATGAAAGTTATTAAACAATGAATGAAGCCCACTTGGTGGCTGGATCGCGTCGCTCTAGTGAACTGGAACTATTAAAATTCAACCAATCTAAGAAAGAAAAAAATCCGAGAAAAATAAAAAATCATCTAGAAAAATTATTGAAGTTTTAAAATTTTTTTTATTGCTGTTGAATCATGAAAGAAAACGTGAATGGGTTGTAATAAAGATTGCTGGGTTTTGGGAAAGGACCAGTTATTTCTCTAATTTTGTTTTCCTTTCTTGCCTTTACAAACGAATGGGTGTATTTTATGCGGGAGGCAATTGATTTAAGGATATCAGAAGGATGGACATGTGGAAGAGTAGAACAGCTTAGGGTAACTTCAAACGACGGCTTTGTGTAATAAATTCACATGTTTTATGGTAGCAGATATTTTGTACTCGAGGTAGAGCAGGAAACTTGAGGTTGAAGCTTTTTTTAACAAGAGACTTAGGATATCAGATAGAGGTAGTTATAAAGCCATCCTTGGTAACTTTGTCCTATTAAAACTATTTCAACACCCACTTATATATCGGTGGTGCAATAAACATTCAAATAGTTTCAGTAGATGAGTGTCCAAATTTAAAACAAAACTTTCAGTATATTTGCTCTGAATATGGCAGTGACACAACGCACAATCTCATTCAATGACACACCATAAATATGTAGTAAATTTCCTACTACTCAACTTCTTCTTTTGTTTACGATACCTGCCGTTTTAATAGTTGATCACCCACTACTAAGCGAGCTCATCATCACTGTTTAACTTCGGTGATCTAGTAGGAACCAGTGCTTTCAGCTTGATTTGAACTTATGTCAGTCACGTCTAATTGTTGTCACTTCGTGAAATGATTAAAATTATATCAATCGTAATATAATTGTCTGACTTCTTAATTTTATTTTTAGAAAGTTTACATAGGAAGTAATTTTACTTAGTTAACAGCTTATTCAAACCAACGTTGTTTTAAATAAAATATTTTTGTATATTTAGAAAAATTGCAGATTTAACTCTTGGGAAAAAGCTTTTAAGTGCAAATTAATTCAGAAGATTTTTTGATAGTAAAAATAACTTTCTCTCAATCAGAGAAACAAAGAAATTGGCATTTCAAGAAACATCTAATTTCAAAAGTAGAGACAATTTTTCTTGCTGGATATAAATTCAGAGAACATGAGAAATTCACACACACATGGGGTGCGTTGTGTAATGGTTATCGTAGTCGGAAATAGACACGGCAAATCTAGTTCGGATCCAGGACGAGGCTGTTTGCATTTCACATAGCCCTAATACCATTGCAAAAGGTATAAATCCAACTATGGATAATAGCAGATTGGACTATTTAACCTTGATATGACAACCGGTATAGAAGAATGAAAAGTCTGAATCCAAACTTGTTAAACTCCGCTAAATTAATTGACGTTGTGCTCGAGCAGAGGGGTTGATACACACACACACACACACACACACACACACACACACATATATATACATACATATATTTATATATATATATATATTATATATATATATATATATATATGATAAATTCACCCCAAATTTGATAAATTTATTTTCTTCCCAATTATCATTTTTCTATTCTACAGAAACAAGATTTCTATTTCGAATTTTTGAAATCGCATTTAGTCAAAACGTTTTATTCATATTTACTACTTGTATTAAAGGGCTAAAAAAGTTTTAAGTGTTGTGTGAAATTGTAAACCCGTAAGACTTGTAAACTATGAGATGATGCATCAACCGATGTGAAGCTGAAACTCCGGAGTTTAAACTCTAAGATTTCAAACAATATTATGAAGCGTTATGAAACATCAACTTTTCCTAAAAAGTTCACCCTACATTTGATTAACTTCCTATTCTTGGGCATTTTTATAATATTCTACATTTTATACGTATAATCGGCGACTTGGAAAAGAAAATTCACAAAGTCAAATGTAAAAATATACGGAAGGTACTATATTTCAATAGCTCTCGAAGAGCTATTGAAAAATTAGATTTATGTAGTTGGAATAATAGACATTTTTTCTTCGCAAATGATTTTGTCTTAGACAGAAAATTGATTTTGTGGACATATTGTTGCTGAGTTGAACCAATTTCATTTTGCTTTCTTCATTTACACTAGATACATATTTCCCAGGATTCTTTGCTAAACACCTTAGTGACCATATGAAAGTAAAGTAAGCGCATCTTTTTTTTTTTGAGAGAAGCTGTAAATTTCCGACAAACGTGGGACATAATCTCTGCTCTAATTTCTAAGGAACCGAATTGCCAGACGTTCATCAGCAAAATGAATTGAATTTATCCAATTTCGCTGAATGTTAGGCTAGTTATAAATAATTGCATTTACTTGACGGCCATACCAGCGGTCACATAATAATTGAATAAAAAATGTCAATTCAAGAAGCAGGTGCTTGTATGGATGAAGAAGGAACACAGACACTTAGGATTGACATTTTACCTTCTATATAGGTCTTATTTTGAGCCAATCAAACGGCTAAACCATTTCCACGAATATTTAAGAGACACACTCTCCTCGGCGCTGTAAGTTTGGTACCAGTGACACCAACAAAAAGTTGAATCTTCATAGTTTGGGAGATATACCACTCGATTAAGCAGACTTTATAACTACGCCAATGTATGGAACGTAGCGGTCGAACAGAGAACACAATATCAATTAGAAAATCTGAAACGTGAAGTAACTGATATTTATACCAATAACGCGTCAGGTAAGCTGTTATCTTCGACCAATTTAGGCTGAAAGCACCAGTTCTAGTTAGATCAAGTTAAACAGCGATATGCCTGATCAATGACAAAATGGGTGACACTTTGAGCAACCTAAAGCTTGTCCTTGCTTAGTCTAAAATGGAAGAGAAGCATTTAAGGTCATCTGTTGACAGCTGATTCTCTATGAGTAATATAGTGTCAGTTGTTAATAGATGCCACATTTTTACAAAACTGGTCGCTTGACACCATAACAATCATCCAAAATTTCTGTATCGGACATTCTTGTAGATAGTAATGATATATTTTCCTACTTTAGTACTTTAAAGGAAATGGTTGTATAGGAGATTAGTGAAAAGCTCTACGTCCAACCAAAAAAGGGAATAAACTTTTCAATTTTATTAAATTTTTGAAAGAGTTAAAAATATCTTAAACGATGTATCAATTGTGTTGAACTGCGGGGTTAATATGAGGAGTAATATGAATGTTTTATAGCTCTATGTCATTCCCTTGTTGGTAGAGCTGTGAACTTTTCAGCAATCCATCATAAAGTTAAAAAAGAAAAAAGGTGTTAGGGAAGAGAACTTAAAGAGAAAATAAGTTTTTGGATGATTGTTAATAGGAATGCGTAGATACTGGAATAATAATAACAACAACAACAACAAAATTTAATGCAGTGCAGTTAGAACTGAAAGATGTTTTCGTATAATGGCCTCATGTGATGATATGTTTTTGTAATTATTAATTTGGCAGAAGGTATTTATGGAACTTTCTGCTGAGTTTCAGATTTCCTTTGGGAAATAATCGTCCGGGTCAACACATGCACACGATTATCGTTCATAGCCCCAGGACATGAATGAATGCATTCCATTTTGTGCAATGGTTCACAAAAGGAATAAAAACAAGTTGCAAAATAAATTCCTCTTGTATATCCTCGCATAAATGCGCGAATTCTACTCGACATATATAAGATGTGATAAAATATTTTCGAGACTGAATCTTTAAAAGTATTAATTTTAGAAGTTTAAATTTAAATGAAGACGTGTGTACAGTTGATTAACATATAATAAAGTAATGATATCTAGATGAAAACCAGTCGCAACAGTGCCAATTCTTGATACTTTTTTTATCACTAGTCACGACACTTTTTGATTAGCAGTTTTTCGCAAAACACAGGATTGTGAAAGTGCACCCTCTATACTCACCAGACCCTGTAGATATGTGAAGCTTATTTCCAAAACTGAATATTTATCTCAAAGGTAAAATGTGAAGATATGGGGACACGACTGCGCAGCTTTACATCATGTAAATAGACAACTTTAAGTTTCAGTATTTCTAAAGACACATCGTACATCGTTCTTATAAATTCTTACATTTACTCTACACTAAACGAAACATTATTCAGTTTCATCTGACGATTCTATTTTATAGAATACATATAAAACTATCAGTCATGAGGTAAGAAGAATAGTTTATATTATATATATATATATATATATATATATATATATATATATATAAATTTGTTGCGCATGCCTTTCTCTAATGATATTTTAGAACGATCCAGATTAACACCTGCTCAAAAATATTAACTTGTTTTTTGTTTATTGACTTCAAATTTGCCTTTTCCCAATTGCTTTCTGCATCAGAAAAGACGACAAACATTTATTCTTAATGCACTTCTGATTAAATTGGTATTTTCTTTCTTTTCTTTACTGAAAATCTGACGGTTAAGTGTCTTTTAAAAATCGGAGTAAACTTGCTTTAAAAAGTAAGTTAATTATTCATCGCTAAGTTATTAAACAAAATGGTTTATACAAAAAGTAATACAATAAGATTAAAAACAGATAAACACGAGAAAACTGTAAAGAAAAGTGTGCAACAGTTTGTGATTATCAGTTCAGTTGAAAGTTGATACAGACAATTTGAAATATGTTTGTCTATTTTTTTATTCAGTTAGTTTCTGATTAGACAATGTTCAGTATCCACCAAAAAGCTACTAAATAAAACCATTGACAGATATAAAGAAGTTTCTGAAAATCAGGTATAACTTAGTGCAGTTTTTATACAGTTATTATGTACTTCTACTTAGTCTGCTTCATAGACGTTAGGTTGTTCAGTAACTGCTATTATCAATTGTTCATCTATTGAAGTACAAAACAAGATGATCGGGCTTTCATTGTAATTTGACTGTAAGTTTAGTTTTCATAGTTAACACATTCAAACGAAACGTGTGTGTGTGTTGGTTTTATGGTTTCTGTGTGTGCATATATTAGTACTCATGTGCGTGTAGCATAGTATATGAAAATACATCTGAGTATGCATATTTTACAATGTTTATATAGGTCCGTGTGAGTGTGTACACGTGTATACATACATGAGAGACGCCAGAAACGCGTGTGTACATGTGTATATATATATTAGAGACGCCCACAAAGTATACCCACCTATTCATTTACACGGAAACTAGTCAACACACACACACACACACACACACACACACATACATACATATATATATATATATATATATATATATATATATATTAATGATTTTAACCAAATATATACTCCAATGTACTTAAAGAAAAACTAAACCTCAAATGTTCAAAATAAATCACAGTTTTTTTCATTACTCTTTGTTTCACTGAAGATCGTGTTGTTCAAGTGCGTGAAACTTGGAGTAACAGATTAGTGTATCTTCAAAATTGGTCGGTTTACAATTTCTGCAAGATTAAACAGCCATTATTTCATGAAAAGATAATAACACCACGGAAAATATTTTATATGAAATTCTAAATACATCTGCTTGAAAATTACCAACAATTTAAAAGACGTGAATATCTCAATGATTGATATTTCTCTATTGTTAGATGTTTAGTCGCCATGATTTTCTTGTTTGGGTGAAATTATTAATTTCTAATTTGGCAAATATGTAAAATCATGCGAAATCCTCTTTTTTAACGAGGTCACCCTGACCTCGTCTTTCGTAGAACGCTTGACGATTATTTTTACCTTCATGACTCATACGAAAGACAGGTATGTAATCATCTGTAATTACTAAAAGAGAAAAAAGCACAACGGAAAAATACAGTAGACACAATAATTAATGAATACACAAGACCCTAAAATAAATGTGCGCAAACTATGCAAAAGGCAATGTAATAAGTGCATACAAGTATTGCTAAAAAAGGTGTATAAAGTTACAGAACTGAAGATAGAAGTCCCAAAATAAATACACCGCTTACATATATTAATGCAATTTTACTTTTGGTTATAGGGTCTCAATGCAGTAGATTTTAGTAATATATATTTTTTATTGCATAATCTTACACTATAAATACACACACATATGCAAGCACGCGCACATCTCTCTCACTAATATATATATATATATATATATATATATATATATATATATATTTCGTCATCTACAGACACCGTGATTCGACGTATGTCCTCAGTGTAGCTAGACGTAGCAGGCTAACTCCGACAGGGATAGAAATTCGACTGATTTTTCATCAGTCCGGCGTCTTAACCACTTGGCCATCAGCCACCTGTAGAAAAGGTATAGATTTTAACTGATAAATACATATATTAGTATACATGTTACAGCCGCTAGAAAGCTCATATATATATATGTATATATATATATATATATAGAGAGAGAGAGAGAGAGAGATAGAGAGAGAGAGAGAGAGAGAGAGAGAGAGAGAGGATACTCTTTGCAATTTTTCCAATCGGTTTTTGTTGTTTGTTCTTTTATCAGCCGATCCCATTATGTATATCTGTTCAACAGTAAACATACAGCTGTGACTTAGAACTTTACAACCTTTTCTTGAAGTTTCCTCTGTGATGCATTCAAGTCGGTCTGGTTAGCCTTTGAAAATGTACCAGCTGACAGTCTCTCTCCTCATTAGCTAATGATTAACAGAACCGTTAATATAACAGCAGGTGGCATAAGGTTAACACCTGCTATGGCTATCAAATTAACACTTATTCTAAAAAAAGAAAAATATAAGTCTAGCATTTTTACACATTAGTCTCTGTCAAAACTTCGCACGCGTAAACAAATTCTATTCTAATTAAGACTTCTTTGGTGTCCTTTCATTTGAGACATGAAAAATGACCCCCTTCCCAAACAAACCAACAAAAAAACAAACCAAATATACCCCCCCCCCCACAAATAATCTGCTTCTCGCATATTGACCGCCCGAACTTATACTCGTATAGTTTTTCTCTCCAAATGAATTATTTGTCTTAATTATGTTGTTTTGACCGGCATAATTATAAAAGAAACTTTTATTCTTTAGGGGGATTTCCCCTGTCTCATTCTTTTTACAAAATGTTTGTTTAAACTAGCATCAAAAGTAAAAATGAATGTAGTTTTAAGATGTACGTACCCTAATTTGACCCCAATAAATGTTTAAAGATATGTACTTTAGTTTTTCTTGTTGATGAAGAAAACAAGTACTGTTTCTTTTGCACTGTGTAGACATTATAACAGGAAAAAGTCACCGAGCAGGAATTATTTTTTATTGTAAATCCTTTCTTTTCTCTTAATAAAATATAAAATGATTTTTACACACAGGAAAAAAACAAAAACAAAAACAAAAAAACAAAACATCCCCAACCCTAAGATCAAAAACAAAACAACAAAATACAAAAACAAAAATAAACTTAATCGTTTATTCCTTCGCCGAATGGATGATTTAAAATCGTTTTTTCAATTTTTTTTAGTGAATTCCCATTGATCATTTGTTGGAAATTTATTTGGGGACAGGTGACCTGACTTCACCGACTAACAGCAGCTCCTCCGAGGATTACGTGGGGTCAGTTATAAAAGCAAGTTCCCAACGTTGCTCCTCCTCTTTCTCCTTCCACCCTTGCTAGCGACAAGGTGGACTCATTCTGCTACCGACCTTGGTAGGCAACAATGTACGAGGGGCAGCTAGAATTCAACAACAGAACTCTGTGTTTCTTACCATCGCACCTAGCTCTATCTCACCTGGTCCCATGTGGCGAGTAAGCAAAAGACGAGCATCGTTACCAATGACGGATGATGAAAGTCTGCTATTTCCGCCTAGAGAGTTAGGGACATCGATTAAAACTGATACTATCTATTAACATCCGAACTAAGGCTACAGAATTTTGTTACCAAGAGGAATAGATATTCACAACAAATTCCTTAGCAGGCAATATCTCTGCAACCCTAACAACCCTAACTTTACTAAACTGCCATATTCACCAGTAATCCTTGTCCGGCCTAAATTGAATTGATTGAACTTTACAGTAACAACCTTCACGTTGCAACTGTAACATTTATATATTGTATATATGCCTATTTGTACATTTGGCCGTATATAAATTCCTTCTTGTAGCAATTATATTGTCGTCGTAACTTGTCTTTCAAACTCACGGTTTATATTCTCTTTGCTTCACTAGTATTTGTAATTTATTCCCCTACATTCCAGAGGGTTTAAATCTCTCTTTATTATTTTTTCTACATTCTGTTTCGCCCCCGAATTTCCCCTCACCCCGTCATGTATTTTAAATGTCATATTAATTTTATCAAACATTCTAGCTTTTCTCATATGTCTCTTACGGGCTTTATTCTTATGTATTTACCCAACCTCTCTATTATAGGCACCATGTGACACAAGGTCATTTTTGAAGAAGAGTAAAGCTGGTTTAAATTTAGTTTTCTTTCTAATCCAGTTACCTAACAATAAAGAACCCAGTCTGTTTACTATTTAGCTATAGTTGGTGGGAAGGACACACGGGTTTCTGCCTTTTCGAAAGTAGCACGAAGTAAAAGGCAGGATTTGAACTCAGGTTGACGATTCCATGTTCAACGACGATAACAAATAATAATTTAAAGCAATTACTATTTTGTTATGTTCCTTTTAAATGATGAATAACTGAATTGTTATTTTAATCCTTGCTTTCAATTCACTAAATTTTCTTTTGTTCTTTTCTTTCCTCTTTTCTTTTATCCTCTCCACTATTTCTTTCTCTCTTTCTCTGTTGCTTCAGTCTCTTTATCTTCAGCTAAAATCTGTCTCATTTCTTATTTTTCTTTTTATTCAGATTTACCGAAAATTCATATCTATCTTCAATCATTTCTATTTCCGTTTTGACCATTCTCGTTCTCTATTTTTGTGAATCTATCGTTTTCCAATTTTACTTTTAATAACCCATTATTACTGTAATAATGAAAGAGGAGTAATATTTGAAAATAAAGTATAAGAAATAAAAAGAAGATATATTTTTTCAGAAAAATAAAGAAAAAAAACGAATGAAATTAGAAAAAATAACACAAAACAAAGAAAGAAAATAACAAAAGTGGTAAAATTATTTTAAAAGAAAAAGAAAAACAAAAGTATCAAAAAAGCAAAGAAATCAAAAATTGTAATGAATGAAAAGGAAAATAATAATAATAATAATA
This sequence comes from Doryteuthis pealeii, assembly GCA_023376005.1. Classification (NCBI taxonomy): domain Eukaryota; kingdom Metazoa; phylum Mollusca; class Cephalopoda; order Myopsida; family Loliginidae; genus Doryteuthis; species Doryteuthis pealeii. Next base: position 42,230,777 of record CM042146.1, on the reverse strand, counting down.
ATAATAATAATAATAATAATAAAAGTTTCGTCTTTTTCACCACACATTATACACTTGCTATTCTGTTGCGTCTTATCTATCTTTGGTTTTATATAATCTGTTCTTGTGGCATTATTTTGTGCTGCGATTAAGAGATTCTGATTCTCTCTTGAGGTTTCCCCTTTTTCAAATATTACTCCTCTTTCAATGAATTTACTCTTTTTCTCTGTTCAGAGAAAAGAAAAAACGCCCATATCATTTATTTTTCACCTGTTGTCCTCATTTGTATTTATCTTCTTCTGTCATTAACAAACAAGAAGAAAAGTCTGTTAATTTTGTCTTTTTTTTCCTTCTTTCTCACACGTTTTGAATTTGCTTCTAATTTTTCTCTTAATTCAAATCATAGCGACTTATTTCGGAATTCTTTATAAAAGCTGAAGAAACAGAAGAATATATTCGATTTCTATTTCATATTTCCCCGTCATTTCTCCCCCCCCACACACTTAGGCTAAGTTAAATCCCGGTTTTCGACCATGGAAACATCTAAAAAAAGGATCTTATTTGAGTACCTTCCTCTGTTTAAGAGGAAAGCAACTGTGTTATTACTGGACCCTAAGATACAAAATGACAAAATGACAAAAGATCAAATGTCGAGCTCACCAAAAAATAGGATTTGTCAAATAGAGAAGATTCGACAGACGACATTCGCATTGTTTCAATATTAAACACTAAAGTTTTAAATATTACATTTATCATCTAACAGAGTATTATATGTAACAAAAGAAACATTTGCATATATTTACATATATAATATTTACTAGTTTAATCTTAATAAATATTAAGTTAAATGCCTGGAAATTAGAACAGGATGATTCTGTTGCGCCAATATTTCAAATATGGATAGTCTACTTGCCTTGAAAATCAGCATTTAAAATCCTAATTTTCAATTGGGTTTGGATCCTGACCGACAACAAGCAGATTAGCATAAATTTACATATATACTCATCTGTGCATCATTATTTCTTGTTTACTTAGTGGCTGAGATAGTTGCGAACTTTTTACCAGGTTTGATGTTCCAACCCAGTCAAAATATTGGGCTTCGAATGTGCAGTAGTCTGGATGGTCTCAATTCTTCCTCTGATTTCCATTATTATTATTATTTGCTCCTTTTGAGTTTTCACATCAGCATTAGCTGGTAGTCTTTCACTGGAGTCTGAGTGACAGCAAGTCTCCTCAGGTCTCCAGGACTCTTCTGAGTATTCTGGCAGATTGCATACAGTGCAGTGTTCTGAATGGTTTCAACCCTTCCTCTGATTTCCAAACTTTCCAGACCCTTTTCCAATCCCTTTGGGACTGTTCCAATCCTTTTGGGGCTGTTACAAGTGCACCAACTACAATTGGTACCACTTTCACTTTCATATTCCATAACTTTTTCAGTTCTCTGGCAAGGTCCAAATATTTGTCCATTTTTTCATTTTCCTTTAGCTTCACCCTGTGATCTGCTGGAACTGCAAAATCCACCAGTTGACAAGTTCTTTCTTTTTTGTTTATCAACACTAGGTCTGGTCTTCTTGCTGGGATAAGGTGATCCGTTTTTATTTCAAAGTCCCCGAGAATTTAATGCGTTTCGTTCTCAAGAACAGGTTCTGGTTTATGCATATACCATTTTGTTGTATGGTCACTATGTATATATTATTATTATTATTATTATTATATTATTATTTGTAGGTTTTCGCACTAGTACTACATATAGGCATTCTCTGGAGTATATGTGACAGCAAGCCTCCCCAGTTCTTCATGACTCCTTTCCGTATTCTAGCTGATATTTAACTAGTATTTTCTTTCATTTGAAAATGATAAAGGATACATCTTTTCAAATCTTACCGGGAGGTTATAGTCTATTTTTCCAATATCGTCTCTTACTCTACATTTACCGCAGCAAAATCTCCAGCTTCGAAATTTTTCTCAGTTGTTTCTGAACTGGACAAAACTGAGTTAAGTTAATTAAATATTGGAAATATTTTGAAAATTTATCACGTTAAATTGTTCTTTGTTTTTGTGCTTTTTAATTTTGTTTCTCATCCTGAAGATTTGTGAGCAAAACAGGTGCAGGGCGAATTTAGTTTGCAAATTGATAATAATATTCATGAAGATGTGTAAAATGAATTTTTTCCATTTTTGGCTAATTGCTGTCGGGTTTTGTGTATTTATTTTAATGATTTTTCGATTAGTCACGAACATAAGGCGTCAGTTAGAGTTTCATATGGGCATTTCAACTACCAAAGCTTCATAGACACACAACTGAAAAACAAATAAAACGTGCTAACCGAAGCTCGAAGAATCAGTTTTCACATTATCAACGTCTATATATTATAATTGGATATTGCTTTATTAGGATTAATTTCCTCGTTTTTGTTTATTTGAAAAGATCTGGAAGAAAATATGATTAAGAACTAACAACACATATAAAAGGAGCAAAATAAATAAAGAAAAAAGAAAACGAAAAAAAAGAAGAAAAGAGACCCCCCCAAAAAAAAAAAAAACAAAAAAAAACAAAAACAAAACAAAACAAACAAGCAAACTGTAATCCGTAAAGAAAGTTAAAAATCTACTATAACCTGTGGGGGCCTTGTGCACTCGGCGTTATGGTGTATGAAGAAAATCCAAATGTCGTATCCCACAATTTAAATGTATGAGACTACGGAAATGTGGTTTCTGTAGAAAACAAAATAATACAAAATTGATACAAGAAACAACTTTATGTACATAAATACAATTGATATAGTTTTGTTCTTTCAGCGGTGTTGCAGACCGTATGTGTCTGTAGGTAGTTGTGTGTGCAAAGTGCGTATGTATTGTTTATATTTTGTTACTGCGAGTGGCGGTTTTGATGTGTCAACATTCTAGCAGTTTTGTTAAAACAAAGTCTGTGATTGAACTTGTGTCGTATTGAGAAGGCGAGAAAGAAAATATGAAACGAAAAAATGGACGGACCTGCTGAGTCGTATTTTGTGTCTCCCCACTTTGTCGAGTTGGAGAGAGAGTCCGCTCTAACTCTGTCGACTTAGGAGAGCATCCGCTCCAACCGAAGCTTTTCAGCTAGTGGGCCTTTTTTTAAATAATTTTGTTTTGTAATTGTCTACGTGATCATTAAGTTAAAATCAATTATTCATCAAATATCAGCTGTTTTTGTATTGACGTAGATATCGGATGATTTTGTTACCCGTGGCATTCCGATGATAATGCAGTAGATATTGTCATCGGAATTTAAACAATTGTTGCTAAAATATTTCCAAACTAATTTTCTTTCTATTCTCTTTTGTTTACTCAAAACTGAACTCATGACACACAATTGTAAAACTAGTTCTTTAAGAAAACTTAATTAAATTTATTCAATTCCACAGGTAAAAATATAGGGGTTAATCCCTCCCCCGCAGATTGATAAATATTGAAAATATTTTTAAATATGTAATGCATGTGGAATTGTTTGTTGGTGTATATACTTATTCGACCGCTTTTGTATTTGTAGGGGTGTAAAATGTAGAGTGTTACGTTGTAGTGTTCTTGTAGGTGTGGATAATTGTTTGCCCTTTTTGTATTCGTTAGGGGTATCGAGTGTACCGTCGTTGTTCTTTGTAGGTGCAGATAATTGTTTGCCCCTTTTGTATTCGTTAAAGGTATCGAGTGTACCGTCGTTGTTCTTTGTAGGTGATTCCAAGTACGCCAGCTTTGGTGTGAAGGTGATATGTATGGTATCGAAATAAGCTGTCTACGTTGTTAAGCAGTGTTCTTTTTTTTTGAAAAAAGCAACAAAGACAAACATAATAGAAATGAAACAAATTCAAAAATCCTAAGATTGAATAAAGCAAAACAAAAAACAAAAACTGGGCGCATGTTATATTCAAATCAGACAATATTCAAGCATAAATATCAAAGTGTTTGTAAAGGGACATGATTTAAAAGTAAGAGTTCTAATGAAATTCATCTAGTTCCCAATCTCGAAAGACAACTACGTAGAAGGGAAGCATCGAAATACTAGTAATATACGTTTTATTTGTTTAGTAATAACATGGATTAATTCTCAGACATCTCTCGTGAATTAAGATATTCGTGTAAATACTATATTATATATATATTATATATAATATTTAATTTTCTTTAACTCAAATTAGAATAAAATATATAGAAACTATTTTACTTTTTGTGCTAAGTATTCATTCTTTAATTTGGATCTGCGAACAAAGGTTCTGTGAAAATGAGCCGTTCAGGTTTCAAGCGTTTAATAACCAATTTATTCTTCGTCAATAAAGTCACAAGAAGTTAGTTTTGGTAACTTATAACGCAGGACTTATCCCTTAATCGTGAAACAGGTAGCATCCAATTATGCAAATGATCTGAATAGAAATCAAGGTTTTCTAAATTGGCTATTGCAAGTTTTGCGAAGAAAAAATTGGACAGTCGGGTAGATGTACGAAAAAAAAAAAAAAAAAGAGAAAAAGAAAAAAGAGAGAAAAATAACTCATAAATAACGAAAAAAACAAAAATCAATGAAAATACTTATTACAACCAGACGGAAACCAAGTGTGTTCCAAAAACAACGACAACAACAATAACAAAAAATAAGTAAAAATCAATAAAAACAAATAAATCGAAAGCCCAGTCTCACAAAATTAAGATCAAGTCTGTTCTTTTTTTGTCCTTAATTTAGACACAAAAAAGATCGATTTTACGTATGTGCACGCAGGTACATTTCAGGCGACCAATTTATGGTTTGACGAAAAAGGGTTTTATTTATATCTCAACCACTTGCAACTTTTAGATTTTATACAACACTAATTCCAAAAACCGATTACATTTTCACTTTTAATATTAAAAAGTGAATTGTTATTTCGCTTTTGAATTGACTAATCTGGGTCTAAGATTGGTTACAGTTCATGTTGTTATTAATTGGTTACCATTTTAGTACTGAGAAGGCTCATCGGTGCTTAACTTTGTTGATCTGGCAGGAACAGGCGCTTTCAGAGACCCTGACAAAAACCAAGCAGAGCTTAGATTTGGCTTAAGGCCATAATTATGACATTCAGTGAGTATCAAACTCACTACTCATTGGTCTGTGAAACTAACATGCTAATCATTGCACTGTGAAAAGGTGACCAAGACATTTCATTTTTTGAAACTTGACAAAACCGAATATTGTTTAGATAATTTGGTTTCTGTCCGACAATAATTGACTCGAAAACGAGAGAGTTTTTATTTCTATGTTAGATATAAACGGAGGAAATTACAACCAGTCACGTTTGAGACGATGCTTGTAAAAATTATGTAAAAATCAGGGGTGTGAAATGCTCATTGATAAGGCAAACAGCTCTTTCTACTTGAAAAACTCACAAAAAATAACCTTGTGCCATATTAAAGTTAACTTAGTAAATATTAGCTGGGTTTGTCAACTGTATAAATAACACATTTATAAGTGTTCACATATTTCCTTTATATAATCTTTTCTTATTGATTGGCTGACAAGTACGAAAGACGTAAACAATAATTTAGTGCTAATTATTACAAGTACAATAAAATAAAATAAGTTTATACAAAATTTTAGAAATATTTGTAAAGTTTATTCAGCTATTCAATCACTTATTCAAATCATCCACTGGGTTGGCGAAGCATATATATCGATAACATATATAGCTACTAAGTAAAAGAACAACAAAAACAGGTGATGAATTTGAGATTCAAAAAATATTAAATGTTTTTAAAGAGACATGATCTAAAAGTAAGAGTACTAATGAAATTCGTCTAATTCCCAACCGTGATGACAATTATGTTCAAAAGTCGTATAGTAGTACTAGTTTTATTTGTTTAGTAATAAATATGAACCAAATTATACAACAATAAGAAGCATCGTTAGATGCTTTGTATGGTAGGATGGTTATCAGGCTAGTAAACCATTGTTAGTGAGTTTGATTCTTACTGAGTTGCTCCATAATTGTTGATTCGTGCCAAACTAAGTTAAGTTTAATAAATGATAACTGTTGTGCATATTTTACAAGCATAAAGGAAAAATTCTGAAGTCAGGAACTCGTTTCCACTTAAACTTAAGGATACGATTATTGGTCAACTGGCTTTATCTTCCGGGTAAAAAATCTATTTTGGAGAAGATAGTCACCGGTGATGAAAAATAGATAAATTAAAAGAATCCAAAATGAAGAAAAAACTGGTTAAGTTTAAAAAAGATTTTATATCTTTGTGGATGTTCACTATGATAGTTAAAGGGGCATGAGTTAATGTTTGATTCAAACTAACACTCATAAAAATTTGATTAATCGAGCCAAACTAATTTCCTCATTATATTCACTGGTCTACAAAGAAACAAGTAACATCAAACAAACCTTCATCAATAATGGATTCCCTAACAATGTTGTGGATAACCAAACAAACAAACAAAAAACAACAAAAAACACCCCCCCCAAAAAAAAAACCATAAAAAAAAACTTTAAAGAATTTGAAAAAGAACATAAACCATAACTGCGACAAAAAAACAAACATAAAAACATCTTCGACCTATTCTACTGTAACAAAAATACATTTCAACTATAAATAGAATGCATGACGGTTTTCATCGAAGGAAATGAACTCGGTGACATGAGTTCAAATCATGAACTAGGCTATTTAGCGCTAAAACCCTTCGGAAAGGTATAAAACTATTCTCCCTCCAACTATGGGTAAATAGTTGGGCGGACTGGGATCTTTACCCTTGGTTAAACAACCAGTCTAAAAGGAAATCTTTTAATTCAAATCTATTAAACTCCGATAAAGAAACAGACCTTGAGTAGCATCCTACTCGTGTGGAAGGGTTGGTAAATAGATATAAACAGGGTGAAACACTGATTAAAATATGCACATCACCTATTGATTGTAACAAAAGATTAAGATTTATTTCAAAAAATAAAATAGAATAAACTGTTAACTTCGGTGTCACTAATAACATTGGTTACTTCTATCAGGTTTACTTCTTACTAAGATGATTGATAAATGCATAAATCATCTGCTCTGTGATTCTCTAAACTCTTGAAAATAAGGATTAAATGCAGAAGATTGTGAATGGAATGTCACACTAGTAAAACATTGTTTCATTGTTTCACATTTCTTGCAGTCCAAACTATAATAGAAAACGATTGTTACACCAATTAACTATTCTGACCGGACTCAGCCATTTAGGCATGTGCTTGGTGCTTGAATATGTAACTATTATAGAAATATATATATATATATATATATATATATATATATATATATGTATGTATGTATGTATGTGTGTGTGTGTGTGTGAGTATATGTACGCGTGTGTAAGCGCTTTTATAGGTATAACTGATCACCTTTGTGTTTTCTGTCGACCGAATTTTTCTTCCTCATAAAACAATTACCCGGCAAACAAGCATAAATGTTTAAAAATTAATCAATCGAAAAGAAAAGCAGCGAAATTGGCTTTGAGCTGCCTCAAGTCCATGTAAGCTCCTCCTCCTCCTCCTCACCTCCTCTGGTAGGAGTTAGAGAATGATCGTTTTTGAGATGTCTGTTCAAGTTCTGTACAGATCACTGACTCGAAATCTGATTTATGGAATGTCCTTTTCACACATTTTCCCCATTCGCCTATCATTCTCGACTGCCCTCGGGGCACACAATTATAACTTCTTCCGCTTTATCCCGTCAATTCTCACAAATGATAAGATGCAATGGCCTCCACTTCCATTAACAAACATGGTGATTTTTGAATTTCAAAAAAGGAAAAATTATTGCCCCGAAGAAATTATGGCCTTTTTTTAAGTGGGGGGATTGTTTCTTCCACCCAATAAACACTTCGAATAACAATAATTATTATTCCTAATATTTTTTTCGGTAATTATCTTTGATTCGAAGTGAAGATAAAGAAGTAGAAGTAGGCATCAGAAATAGAAAAAACAAAAATAATTTGTGGTATTTAAATGAAGCAGCGTAGTGGGATATAATTTTCAGAACAATGTCCATCATAAACATAATAAATAATAGATTTCTTCATAACCTATTAAGATACTGAGGTGTCATACGGAGTATGTACTTCCTAGAGACGTTCATGACATTATAGTTTTTTTGGCAATGTTCATCACCGCACACGCCCATAATTTAATCAGTTGTCGGATTGCTATACTGAGTAATTCTCTTTCATGGCATCACTTAAAACAATGGGTTTACTTGTTATCTTCTGATAACATGCGACAGGTTGTGTTGTGTTACAAGAAACCAGCTGCAAGAAGCCAGATCTTGACTTATATTTTTCTTTAGAGAAATGACATCCGGTTTTACTTACAGTTGCAGATTCTAATTCCCCTGGAAAATGAAAGACAAAGAAAAAAATGTTGGAAAGAGACAAGAATATTTTTCGTCATGTAATGCACACTTTTAAAAACATATTTTGCTTAAAATCTTCCGGCATACGAAATCAAAAGTTTAGAATAGGGTAGCATCAGTTGATACTCTTGGTAGCCACAAATCCCTTTTCACCAACATTTTCATCAATGGAAAATCCCAGAATGAAACAAATTACTTTGATTTAGAAAATGACTTTAATCAACAAGATGAATTTCCTCCTATATTGATATCTATTAATTTAAGCTTAGTCGGGAACATCGACACAAATGTGGGGTATTCAGTAAGAAATGGACTCGTTATATTGGGGATTGATGTACGAGAGGTGCTTTCTAAACTTGGAGCAAAAGAATACGCCTAGGTTTCCTATTAGGAATCTACTTGCGACTATGATAATTCTATTCCTAAATATCAATTGATATTGAGACGTGAGAAATAGTGTGGCTCTGTTGCAAAGTGTGATCCCTATCAAAGGTGGCGATATATCAGCGATGTTCATGCATTGTGTGAGTTTGTGTATGTCAAGGAAAGAAACAAATGGAAGAATTTGTCGACAAGCAGATAATGTAAACACAGAAACAGAACAAATCGATGCAAAAGATTCAGAAGGTGAATTCCACTCTAAGCAGAACCTGAGAATCTGGAAGAAAACAAAAGTCTTGATTCAAACAGGGAACATCATCTTGATTAAATCAAAACGATGACACAAGGCAAGAAAATAGGTTTATTCGTGTTTTTTTTTCTTTCGCGTTAATCTCTTCTGAATACCTCCCCCCCCCCAAAAAAAAAACAAAAAAAAAAAAAACAAAAGCAAAAAACAGGTGGAATTTCCCGTTTAGGATTTTGATATGACATCTCTGAATTTGAGGTTAAAACAGAAAAAAAGCAATAAATTTTAACACATTTTATCCGTGTAAAGACTCGGATGAGAAGTTGAATGAGATTAATGCGGATGATAGTTACTGAAGAATAGAGAGGAATTTAAAGAATCAGGAAAAAGTTGGCATTGAATCTGTTCTCAGTTTTTATATTCTTATAATGAATTTTGTTTCTTTATTTCCTGTGTTTCTTTAGATGAAAGGCCGTACATTGCAGTTAAGACAGTTACTGCTTAGAAAATGTATTATCAAAAGTTTAGATAACACACTATTCGTAGGCGCTGTTATAATGTTTTGACATTTTAAAATGCACTTCTTTTGAGTGTGCAAGTGTATGTTCACACAAATTTCAAAAGATAAAACAAAAACTCGAATTTGAAATCAGGTGTTATATTATCGATATGATTTTACTCGAACATGAATTTCTTACCATCTTCTACAAATCTATGTATTTGATGTGAAAGATATTAAACAGACAGAAAACCTTTACCAAAATAATTAGTTGACCCACTTGTAACAACTTCTAATTCCTTCCGTTGCAGCTTTTGGCGCTGTACTTCTAACTTTTGGCACTGTACTATACTTTAATGGCTTGGTGAATTTGAATAATCTACGTAGGTTGGCAATTTATACAGTGATCTCTTTCTGATGGACCTTCCAACTCTTAACTTCTTAACTTCTAATTTAGATCTTTCAACTCGACCACCTGTTTCTACGCCTTCTCTCCCCAAAGACCATACCCGCAACTATTGCGATTATCAATATCTTATTCAGGCAGGCAATTCTACCTCACGTGACTATATTGTCCAATGAAATTATTCGTCTAACCGCTAACTTTTCGATTTTTCAAAAAACTTTCTTACCGATTATGTTATTCACCATTTTTTAAAAAGCTGACCCCGAGATCAGCGCTGAAGTCAAAACAATTTCCTCATTGTTTGCCGAGAATCAGCTCACGTTCTTCTTTATTTAAATCAACGCATCTATTATTTACTTTTTTTTTCTTTTTCTCTTTCTCTTTCTTTTTTCCTATATTTGCTTTCTTTCTTTCCTTCCTCTTCTATTTTGTGTCAGATCAGGGCAAACCCACAAAAAATAAATGAATAGAAAATAACAAAAAACAATAAAAAGTGAAACAAAAAAATCCACTGTTTTTATAAAATATGTTATATATTTCCAAATGTTTAGCTCTGTGTAAACTACTTACTGAGACTTTCGTCTACTTTTAAGGTTGCCTATGCAACAGGTCTTCCCTCTTCATGACACCAATATCATTGATGAAGAGAAGGGGAATGTGTTATATAATCTGACATTACTGTCACCAACAAGATTTGTCAGAACAAATTTGAAGACCGACTGCCTTAATTATTCCAACTTCTGATTTGAAATTTTGAATTAAGAATTTTTTTTTCAAGTCTAGTTGCCCTATAAAGACTCGAAATCACGATTTACGCTGCTATGTTACTCATATGGGGGTAAGGTGGGAAAGAAAGAGCAAATTGACTCGTCTAGAATTTGAACTTCGTTCGCCGAATTCATTTTCTTCACGTGTAATCATTACACGTCCACATAAATATTTACTGATGACTAAAAGATGAAGAATGAATTTCTATCAACATAGAATTCGTTTAAAGCTGCTTTTTGTTTTTGCTTTTTTTGTTCTATGTTTGGTCAAATGGGGAAGTTGTGTATCAAGGAGACTATTTGTTCAATGTGGCTGAGAGATAAAAAGATAGAAAATTACCTTTAGATCAACAATTAAATTCCCAGTTTAAATGAAGTCTCTGTAACGATAATGACATATTTTCCTTTAAGGCATATTATACACCTCAACAGACATTGAAAATTGATTTTGAAATATTGATTTGATCTCTTTTGTTTATCAAAGCCAACGACGGTGAGTAATTATGTCATATTTTCCAAATTTTATCATTTTTGAAATTAACTCTTTTTCTTCTACAATAATCTTTGAAGCCTTCAACTTAACTAAGATCACAAAATGAAATGTACATGACCAAAATATTGTAAAACTTTTGACTCACCCTAGTATTATAATTTTATTTTGACATGCTTATATGTTACAAACGCAAAAAAAAGAGAAGAAAATAAAAAAAGGCACACAGATATATTTTTCTAGCGCAATAGCATTCAAAGGCTATCTAAAGCGGTTTCTAACCCAATTTTCAACATGGATACTTCAAGCGACAAACTGGAGAGATTGCGCACGAGAAGATCTGGACGCAGCCAAGAAACATAAGCCTCAATAGCAGCACAAAACAATGCCGGAAGGACCAATTACATCAAAGCAAAAATAGATAAGACCCAACAGAATAGCAAGTGTTAATCACATAAAATAAGTAAGGTTGGCGCACATACATGAAGTACGAAGTAGTTTATTCCATAGAATAATATGGTACATGGTTGAGTACACAGACTAATGCAATAAACCTTTAATTGTTAACTTGCCCTCCTCAGTAAACGGAGAATGCTGGTCTTAGACGAGTCCATCTTGTGGGAGTGTTCCAACTACTCTACAGCACATAAGCAACACTCTATTTGTATCCTAATTAAAAACTTCTTACCTCTCATTTTTCACGAGAAAAGCGAAAGAAAAATATAATAAGGGTATAAATCAGTTATGTTATAAAAAATTGCTGTGAACTAAAACAATAAAATATATCTAAAATAAAGATTCTATATTTTTTAATGCTTGTATGTTTGTTTGTACAATGACAGAGCACATGTCCTTTCATAAAGGAAAATTGGTGGAGACCAGAGTTCAATAAAAATCACATCCTATTTTTGTCTGAGTAAAAAGAATTACCTCTCATTTTCCATAAGAAAAGCTAAATGAAAACATAGTAAGGGTATAAAATCAAGGATGTATTAAAAATCAATTAAAAATTGACTAAAAAATAAATAAAACTAATAAAGGATAAAACATAATAAAAAGCAAATAAAAGAAAAATATAATCAATAAAAATAATAAAATGATAAAAGTTAATACAAGAATATATAAAGAATAAAATATAATAAAACTAATATATGGAAAAAGGATTTTTATTAATCTTTATATGAATATAGATAAGAGATTTATTTTTTACTCTTTGAATCCCGGGTAACGCCGCATAGCTCTGCTAGTAGAGATATAAATGTAGGATTTTTTTTCATATCAAAATGTTTTTTGTAAATACAGAATAAAGGGTGAAATTTCGTTATTCCTTCATTGCTTTCTGTCTGTCCTTAAACTGGTCTTCATATCAGGCTTATCAAATGAAGAGAATGGTTAGACAACTAGAGACATCAAAGAGCGGGTGAATCTTCCTGTCTTGTCAACGACTATCTAGCAGAGAAGAATAAAACTCTGCAACAAAAAATCCCATCCCTATATTACAGGGTGTTGATACGTAGTAGTTGCAAAGCACTGCATCTTCTGTCTCGTCTGCTGTCTTCGACACATTTACAAAGAGAATGTGTCTCAATTAGAAAGATACTGCAATCTCCAGGGGAAGTGTGCGGTATCAGTTACTGGAAGACCAAAAAAATAAAGTTATCTTTATGGAATGAGACCTTTTTGTTTTGGCCCGAGTAGCATCCCAGTCCATTAGACTGTATTACAATATCAATATTACATTGATAATGTTCTGTAACCCCAATAATATACCGCAAAAAGAAATGACTTGGCGTTTTGCAGAAAAAATTAAAATAAACCTCAAAGTAAAAAGCCACCCCAATGTCTAATTTGTATATATACTGTCCTCTAGTAATACGACGAGCGATTCTTTCCTCGTCCTTGGTTCCGGTTTCCTTAGTAATCTACAGATTGTTTGACGTTTTAGCTCAGTATTACCATATTACTGGCGGTGTATGTTAAAATATCACACAGATTCTATTGGTGAAATGGGAATTTTATGCCTTTTCGAAAGGTTTATGTAATATAGTACTAATTGTAAAGAGAAAAGTTAACTTAATTTTTTGCAGAACTGAAGAAATCATGAAGATGTAAGGTTTTTGTATGTTTATTTTTTTGTTTTATTTTAGATATTATTTTAAATGTAAAAAGAAATAAACTGTAAAATGAAACGTTTTACTTTTTAATTCCTAGCTTCTTTTTATTTTACATTTATACACGGCAATAAGGAAAATAAGTTAAACGAATACATTTATCACGATAACGCCAATTAAGGATTTTAGGGTTAATTTTCTTTTAAAATAAGAGTGAAGTATTTACGCAAGTATAGGGCATTCAGCGATGATCGAACTCGCTATTCAGCAGTAATGGATGTGCGAGACTATCTTGCTAACAATTACACTACGATGGAACGTCTTTCTTTGTCCAATCCGTACGCCACGGGTAGTATGTGACACAGAGTAGCAAGTGTGGGACATGCAACGAATATCAAACTCGCTATTCCGTAGTAATGGATCGGCGAGAATAGCTTACTGACCATTACGCCACCCTGGGACGCCTCTCTTATTTACCCAACTTGTTCGCCACTGTTAGGATTTGACTCAAGGACGTAAGTATGGGGCATGCAGAAGGGATCGAATTCGCTATTCTGTAGTAATGAATCAAACCAAGTGGTACCTTAAAAACACGTTTAAAAATGTAAACAAAAACAAAAAAATTAACACAAAAAATTAAAATTTTTGATTCATAGCTTCTTTTTATTGTTACATTTTCATAGGGTAAGAAACATAATGAATTAAACGAATATTTTTTTTTACCATTGTAACTCAACTGGCAAGGGAAAACTAGCCTTTAGAAAAATAAAATTATTTCAAAGCACTCATGCGTTTTGGGTTACATTTTTCAAATTATATTTTAAATGTAGGTATTTACCCAACCCGTTCACAACAGATAAGATATGACACAAGGTCGCAAGTATGAGGCATCCAGTGGGAGTCGAACTCGCTATTCAATAGTAATGGATCTGTGAGAGTAGCATGCTAACCATTACACCATGATGCGATGTCATACCTAATTTGTTAATTAATTAATTATAATTAAATGAATTAGGCGTGCATATTGGTTTAAATGTAAAGCGTAAACAAATCGAGAAAATGTCGATCTCTGTATGTACATTTCAGCCTATTAGGCTCATCAGCAGAGCTATAGACAGGGCAGTGTTTTGTGCGTGATTCGAACCCTACCTGTCAAGCTGACAGGCGGACACTCTAACCATTTAATATATATATATATATATATATATATATATATATATATGTGTGTGTGTGTGTGTGTGTGAAAAAGGAAATATTTGTGAAATCAAGCAGCTATATTTTGTCTGTGGTCTAGCGTCACCAGAATCTAAAAGAATGTATTGTTTTAAGACAAGTTCATAACATTTAGACTATCATTGCATTTCATGGTTGGTGTGGATTAAACTCGAAAATAACCAAGTAAGTTGAGTAAAACTTGATTTAACAGAATTCCCCCCCAACACATCTGAAAACCCTTTTATTGACAACTTGTCAGGAAGTGTCAGAAAACATTTTCATCTCTGGGTCGGGACCTGTCATTCTTAAGGTGTTTTAGCATCAGAAATGCTTGCTTATAGGATACTAGAAGTGGCTACCAGCGAAACCCGGGTAGACAAAAAAAAAAAAAAAAAAGAAAAAAAAGAAAGAAAAGAATAAACGTGGTGTAATGGTTAGCAAGTTAGTCTTGCAGATCCATTACTACTGAATTATTTTGTTTATTTCTTGTAGATGATGTATTTAGTATAGATGGTTGTAAGTGTTATAAATGTTTAGGGAGAATAATCTTTTCGATAATGAAATACTTGATGTTTTGTCTTCTGCTGTAAAATAATTGTCTGTGTACATTTCTTTGTATAGATCTTTAAACTTTTATTACTTACTTTTTGGGAGAAGTACTTTCAATTTTTAGTTTAATTTTGATCTAGAGTTTAGGGAACATAAACCTTAACATAAGACTAAAAGGCACAAATAATTATTGCGCTTTTGATCTCCTTTAGGACAGAATTTTGAAAGCCAAGTGACAGCCGAAGTAATGTAAACAACACACAAAAATTGACTAATTAATAGTAACAGTTTACGTTATGATAGATGAAAGGAGGTTTCTTTTTTTATAGACAGAAATCAAGGATTGTTTCTTTCTTGTAAGAAATTACATTTTTAATTCATAATTTAAATATAGTATGTAAAGATTTTGTCGAAAATCCCGCATTTTTTGGACCACACTTATTTTATAGTGTCATAAAATTTGCAAGTAAAGTTTCTTAAAACAACATTTTTGTCTTGAAAATTTAGCAGTTGTGAAAATTTCACATAATTTCTGCTAGTATTCATTTGTATTACTTTAACGTATTTTATATCCTCTCGTATCTTTATCGTTAAAAGTCTGTGAATTAATCGAAGGCAATTGGCATTGGTTTCATATGAAACCTTAATCAACAAACTGTTGAAAAACAGACCCATACTTTCACCAAACCAATCATGTCAATCCATATGATAACGTTAATATCCACTTTTCTTAAATCTTAAAAGCTCAAGACGTAAACGAATTGTTGTGATAAGAAGTTCAGCAACGGATACAGTTAACTTATGTGTCTATCAATTCTTCCTTATACCACAAGCCAAATGTACAATTGTTTCTGACGGCCTATGTAATTGGCACGATACAATTCTCGCGAGGTTTTGGCAAGGCCCAAGAACATAACGGAAGCGAATAAAAACTAACTTCCCTTCAGACGGTGTAGAGCAGAACACTTTGCCAAGAAAACCAGTCGGCCGATTCGATGAGCAGGTTTGCCAGCAACCGGCCCAAAGCACTACGCATCAGTCAGCAAAGACAAATACAAATCTGTAGCTGACAGGGTCGTTGAAGGAAGTGATTATAACATTCCATCAACATTCTCATTAAAAAATGTACGCTTCCTCGAATTTTGCTTTGTCCAGATCTGCAACATTTCTTAACTAAATGTCGGCGAAAAGGATAACTTTCTTTTCGCTTTAACAGTCGACAATGAAATAGGGTTGTTTTCTTTTGAGTTTGTAATATGTTAAAGGTATATGACACAGAGGCGGAGCTAACTTGAAACAAGAAGTAGTTGTGTATTTTTTACTGACACCAGAGATTTCCGAACAAGATTAAAAGACAGACTTTGAATACTAATTTTTAAGGCGCTCTCCATCTGAAAGATTGGCACAACACAGTCTTCTAACTCCTCTATTTCCTCCATTTGTTCAATATTAAGCTAAACTAGATAAAATTTGATGGCATCCAGGTAGATTCTGCTTGGTAGATGAGATAGTAATTTACTAAGTTGAGCTTAGTTTGGTATAAGGTAAAAAATACGGGGCAACCAATGAGAATTGAACAAACAATAGTATACTGGACTAACTCGATGACCATTACACCAAACGATGCGACCGGTTGTGATTCTTATTCTCTGTCTTTGGTTTTCTGTAGACGAAACTCACTATACTAAAAACTGTCAAGACTTTTAAGTTGTTATTTATGTTAGGCGCTAGCATACAGCAATACATATGCAGTTTTGATTCCTGCTGTTTTGATGTAGTACAGTTATACTGAAGGATTATTTCTCTAGGATATAAAGTCGTCTTAAAATGAACACACACACACACACACACACACACACACACACACACACACACACACGGACAAGTGGCGGACAAAGTGGAACAATTAAAAAAAAAAAAAAAACAATGCTTCATTATATTAAAAGCTCACAAAGATTAATTCATTAACAACCCATCATTTAGTTTTCCATATGCCTCTTTTTCATCGCTGTTCCATTTGAAATGTTTTGTTCCTCTTTGAGTTACTTAGCGGTGCACCCAGTGTTGCATAATTCCTTATAAAGTTGTCAAGGTATTCCGTCATTCGAAGAAAGCTTCTAACTTTTTGGATTTCGATTCCTTGCAGTTTAGCACAGCTTCAATCATTCTAGAGTTTTAACCCTTCTAATGTGAATAAATGACCAAAATATGATTTCTCCTTCATCTAATTCACTCGGTTGAATTTGACTCCTTCACTCTCTGTAATACTTTCTCTAAAATTTTGTTGTGTTCTTCTCTTTCTTTTCCTCCGAGGATTATGTCATCTCTTTGATTCATACATAGAGCTATGTCTCCAAATATTTGGAACATCTCTCGGTCGAATACATTTTGTGATGATTTTGTCCCGGATATCAATCGTTTTGATCTGTAGTTTCCCGAATCTGTGCTAAATTTAGCTAATTATCAGGTTTCCTCGTTGATTGATAGATGGTGATAACCTGATTTCAGGTCCATTTTGCTAAATACTTTGCATCCCCTTAAGTAGTATCTGAAGTCTTTGATGATAGATACTTGAACATACCTACTTCTTTTATTATATTTGTTTGGTATTCACATGTATAGGCATAGGAGAATGTCATGTTTGGTTCCAGTTTGTTGTGGGCTTTCATCACATATCTTGGTTTAGGTTGTACAACTAAAGGTGAACACCATGTAATAGCTTCGTTTCTGGGCACTTTCTCGAAAATGCCATCTGCTTCTCCTTATTCAATCCTATTTTTGAAGTGGGGACTCTAGGTGATATGATTAGTGTCTGGGTTTCGGAACTATTAGTTGTATTCCAGCTTCCATTTCAAATCCTACTTCAATGACTTTTCCTGTCTTGGGTTTCTTAATGTTTCCCATTCCTTGGAATATATATTTATATTCTCCAATAAATTCTTTTGTGGATTTTGATTTATTTATTCCGGTTATCCGTTTTATTCTCAGCTCTTTTATTTCTTTATGGTTCCTAGTTTGTTTTAATATCATCATGTCTAGTTCTATCAACGTATCTCTGCCTATCAAGGGGAGGTTATCTATGTGTCCTCTCATGACAATAAATTTTGTTTTAATACCTCTGTTATTATTCCTCTTCCACTGATAAGTCTCACTGTATAAGTCTTTATTCGGTCATAACTGGGTTTTAATTAGCTAATATTTATTCTTTATAGTGCGTTGAATTTGTATTCATCCATAACGTTTGCAGAAGATCCGCTGTCAGGTTCCAAAATATTCGTCTATATTTCCGATTCTTACTTCTATTGTATTATAATAGTTTTGCTTTATAGCCTTGATTTTGTGTATCCTAATCTTATCAGTCATTTTTTCCATAGATTCCTCATCTTCAGAACTTTAACCCATTTCTGTTTCAATCCTTCTTATTCTTCTAGATGTGTTATTCTATTCTCTGTAGGCCCTTCTGTCTTTTTAGCTTCCACCCATATGTTGCTGGTAATTACAGCAGACGGTGAAGTGGTTTCTCTTCGCACAGTTATTACATGCTTTCCTGTACGCCGGTCAATTTTCTGTCTTATCAAATATGTCTTTTATGTCATGATGAATAACTAATAAAAGCGACTGAAGCAGGCAGAAGTATTAAAAACTGAAAGTGTTGCTCTTAATTATATATAGAGAGGATGCACAGATACACACAGGCACATACATACAAAAGAAAGTGTATTTATACAAACACCCACACAAAACTGGTCAAAATGACCTTCGTAAGACACCCAGCTTTTGGTTTTTCACCCACCACAGTTTTGCTCTTGCCAAAGTTAGGGAACATAGTCTACGCTGCTATTTATTCGTACCTGGGTGGATGGAGTGAGAGAGAAGAGGTGGCTTCATACTTATTCTAACCGCATTAATGTACCATGAAACACAAAGACTCGCGTCTAGAGTTTGAAATTTAGTCTATTTCTATAAAGAGTCTATGTCTATAAAGCATAAACCAATTACCCGACAAACGTTTCCATCAATGATGTGGAAAAGTTTTAATAACATTATTTACGACGGAAAACGAAAATTCAACGTGAAGGTCACTGAACGCTTCAATAATTCGTAATTATCTTACGCTCAGGAATTGGATATTTAAAACAATTATTTGTCAAATGACATTAAAACATAATCAAGGAATTAGTAATTCATGCAAAATAATTAAAAAATAAAATTAATTCTTCAAATGTAAACCGATCATCCGATTGAAAACTGTTGGATGTTTTGTTCTGTTCTTCTAAAAGTATTGAATCGGGGACACCCCTTCTACCTGGGATCGTCCAAGAAATTTGAATGATGATTTTCAAATCAGGTCGGTTAGGTTCTGTTTTGATCCACCCATTAAAGTAGTGAAATAGGGCCTTCCATAAATTTATGAGTGTGAACATCGCAACCTAAATTGAAATTCTCATTCGGAATGTCAATTCTTTTTTGCATACTGGTAACCATTATGCTAGCTTGCATCTTTTTCTCCATCTCTCAATAATAATAATAATAATAATAATAATAATAATAATAATAATTTCATATTCTGAAACAATGTCTGAAATGGTAAGAATTTTCTCGTTAGGAAAAGTTCAAGTACCGTCTTGTATCGCATTAAAAAAAAAAGCACCAAACTATTCTGACTGCTTAACGAATCGGAAAAATCGCACACTCATGCGGTTTTCATGGTTCAGATGTTTATGAATTCTTACTATTTTTTGGTCTCAGAGTCGTTAATTGAAAGAAAAAGGAAAACAAAGAACAATTCTTTTATAGTTTATACGCTCATATGAGAAAGTGTTGAACAGTTCCCAGACCAACAGGGAAGGAAATGAACTCGAACCATGAAACATACATTTTATTCCACATATTCATCCCATAGTTTAATACATATTGTGATGTTTCTGTATTTGAACCCTTAAGAGTTACTGCCCTTTGTCTAGGCAAACAGCTCGATATAATAAAATGGCTCCTTAACCCTTCACCGTCGTTCGAGTGTACTCCATTTAATTCAGATATCTAGATATCTGGTGGCAGCCCTGTGGTTTAGACATTCACCAGAAACAATGAGTACAACACCGAACAAGACTAACTGGAAAAAAAGTTATGTCAATTTTTTGGACGAAAAATCCTTTTTGGACAAACTAGAAGTTAAGTCCCATCGCCGAACGCAACCCGACATGAATTTCTAAAAAAAAAAAAGAAAAAAAAAAAAAAAAGAAAAAAAAAGAAAAGTGTTTGCAGTATAAAAAAAATTGTTCTCTGGAACAAACAAGTAAGTGTTTTAATACATTTAATAACACTGTATTTCACATTTTTTGAATTTGTTATAGTAGTATTTTTGTCGAAATGAGCGACATGAGCGAGCCGTCAATGTCTTGAACAGCAGACAATTTAATAGAAGAATTCAAATTCTTCAAGCAAAGATGCAGGCTTTATTTCTCTGTAAAAAAACATTCGAGTAGACAAACAGGTCGACCATATTTTGTTATTTTCTGGGGCAGAGGGCCTTAAAAAGTTTAACTCATGGACTTTTACGGACGAGACGGAGCCGACGAAAATAATCCACAGATTATTTGGCAGAAATTCGAAGAACGTCTAGACCCCCAAGTAAATTTTCATATATATCGTATATCCTTTCGGCAATACAAACAAAGAGACATTGAAAGTATTGACGACTTTTTAGCAAGATGCAGGTTGCAGGAGAATAAATGTAAATTCCGAGGTGATACTGAAATACGTTTATTAGAACAAATTTTCTACGGAACCAGGCACACGGGTTCACACAGCTATTAGAAAAAGGGAAAAATCTCTCACTGGAAGAAGTCCAAATTATAGGCAGAGCCTACGAAGCTTCAATAGGCCACATGAAGCAAATGGTGGAAATCCACAATGGAGAAAGCCAGGAAATTGAATACAGCAGTTGTAAGCGGCGGTAGCATGCAGTCCCACCAGAAGGAAAAGTGTCCTGCTTGGGGTTCATTTTGTTCAGCCTGTGGACTAAAGTCTGTGATAACAGGAAAATAAAGGAAGACACCCACAGACACAAATTAAACCAAAGGAACCCAAATTTAAACCTGGGCACAAGGAGACCCCGGAATGTCAGCAGTACAGACACCACTATAAAAAATAGCAACAATGTATACTCCGTAAATGCAAATCAGGATAACCAGGAGATATACAATCAGTTTGCACTAATGATATTTGATACTATCAAGCGGCAAGAGAAAAAAGACACCAGGACTGAGGCCTTCACAGACCTTACAATTAAGCTTCCCAACTTACCAGGCACCAACAAACTAAAAGCCAAAGTTGACACAGGAGCTGAAGGAAATACCCTCCCCTTACGTGTTTTCCACAAGATGTTTCCAAATAAAGTCAGCAATTCAGGACAGCCACACCCTGGTACAACACATAAGGAGTCAACTATACTGACTGCATACAATGGATCCAGCATCCCTCAACATGGTTCCATCAAGATAGAATGTACCAATAAAGGAAAGTGGAAATCACTCAAGTTCTTTGTGGTAACATCTGAAGGATCTACTATACTAGAACTACCCTCACTCAGAGACTTGGAACTGGTTACGACGCACTGCGTCACCGAAGAAAACCAAGCTCATATCAACTCTGCAGAAGACCTGAGAAATATGTACCCGGATCACTTCGACCGAATAGGCAGTTTCACAGGAGAATACCGGATTGTCCTAAAACCGGACAACCATCCAAGAAATGCCCCATTTACATGAAAGATGAGATTAAGACTGAGCTGGATGATATGATAAAACAAGGATCATTCGCAAAGTAAGCGAGCCTACAGAATGGGTGAACAGTCTAGTGTATGTGCGGAAGAGTAATGGTTAACATCGCCTGTGTTTGGATCCCAAGGATCTAAACAGAGCCATCATGCGGTGCCATTACAAGACTCCCACAATGGAGGAGCTGGCACACAAACTGTCAGAAGTGAAGTATTTTTCCAAACTGGATGCCAAGAATGGATACTGGTCAATCAAGCTCGATCCCGAATCACAGCTACTGACCACTTTCAACTCTCCCTTTGGAAGGTATTGCTTCCAGAGAATGCCTTTTGGCCTGGTCATGTCACAAGATGTATTCCAGCAGAAAATGGACATGATTCTGGAGAAATGCCCTGGTACACTAGGACTCATAGACGACGTCATAGTATATGGCAAAACCAAAAAGGAGCATGACCAAAATATGCACAACTTGATGAGAGAAAAAGCTGAAGGACAGTTTTAACAGCGAAAAATGCCAAATAGACCAGAAGCAGATACACTTCTTTGGGGCCATATATGACAAAAATGGCGTATGCCCTGACCCTAAGAAAGTGAAAGAGGTTAAATTATTACCCAGCCCAAAGAGCATCAGAGAACTACAAAGAGTGCTAGGAATTATCACCTACATGTCACCATCTATTCCACATCTCTCAGATATTACAGCACCAATGAGAGATCTACTGAAAAAGGAATCGGAGTATGGATGGACGGAAAGTCACCAAAAGTCGCTGCAGGCGATAAAAGATTTGATTTGCAAAGAAATGCTGCTAACGTACTTCGACCCTAAAAAAGAAACCGTAATCCAAGTAGATGCATCCAACAGAGGCCTAGGTGCAGCCCTACTGCAGGAGGGAAAATCATTGCATTTGCGTCAAAATCGCTGACAAGAAACAGAACAACGACATGCAAACATTGAGCGGAGCTCCTAGCAGTTGTCTTCGGATGTGAGCGTTTCCGAACGTATATCTATGATTGTACCTTCCAGGTAGAAAGTGATCACAAGCCCCTAGAGATGATCAACCTAAAAAACCTGATTGCAACCCCACCTCGTCTCCAACGAATGTTATTACGCCTACAAGGGTATGACATGACTATTACCTACCGCCCAGGAAAAGAAATGGCACTAGCGGGTGGTTTTTCCAGACTCCCCAACAAGAGAGCGAAAGAAGCAATCGATCTGGACATAAAAGTCGATTTTGTCCAATTTTCAGCTCAGAAGTTGACACAGATTTAACTGGCAACCAATGCTGACCCAATGCTCACACACCCAATGTGTGAACTAAGGGAAATGATCCTGTACGGTTGGCCTGATACGTTCAGAGAAATTGGGAAGAATATGCGACCATACTGGCCCTACCGGGATGAGTTAGCAATAGAAAATGGGATCTTGCTCAAGGGTGAACGAATCATCATCCAAAAATCTCTGCAAAAAGATTGAAGAGCCATTTATTTTGTGTCAAAATCCATTCAATATCTCATAGAATGTGATAAGATGCATACAGAAAAGGCAAAATTTATCATCCACCTTGTATTTTTATGACCCGGACATATTTAGAAAGGATGGTACTATGCATGTATTTCATATGTACAGAACTGGTCTTATGATTATAAAATCTTTTTTCGAAAGTACCTTGAGTAGTTTGCTTTTTT
Source organism: Doryteuthis pealeii (assembly GCA_023376005.1). Classification (NCBI taxonomy): domain Eukaryota; kingdom Metazoa; phylum Mollusca; class Cephalopoda; order Myopsida; family Loliginidae; genus Doryteuthis; species Doryteuthis pealeii. The sequence continues at coordinate 42,207,280 of CM042146.1, read as the reverse complement.
TCTTTTGTTATCAATTATACACACTAGCAAAATTATGCACCCTCCACCGGGTGCAAGTATTTAAGTTTTAATATAATAAAATCTTGTTAAATAAAAAAGGCTAATGAAACTAAATAAGAATGGAGATAAAAATATTTGAAACACAGGAGGGTATAATAAAAAAAAATGGAACAAGTGAAACTCACTCTTCCATCACTCCCATCTTTCATTGCTAAATTTATCTAATTTAACTATTTAGTTAAAATAGGAAGTAAAGAATAAAATTACAGTTATTTCTTCGTGTTAATAGATTTCTTTTAAGTTTTATCCTCGATATTTTTGCTCATATTCATTAAGATAAAACCAAACAATTAGAAATTAATAATAATAATACTAAGTTATTAAAATCAAATTTTTAATATCGATATGCAAATCAGCCTTCCCGTTCACACTGTAAACCGCTATTTTGTTGTACATATAAATACAATTGCATGTTATTATTATGTTGATGTGGCCAAGAGTATTAACAATGTAAACAATTTTATCAATAATTAAGGTTTAGATAAAATAGAATCATGGAGAATATGATGTACAATAACAAAGGGAATTACAGACAGCTAAACCCCCAATCTCCATTATAATAAGATTGTATACAATGCATTCACTTTGGCATTTGGTATCACGAGAACCTTTCATTTTTTATTGCAATTGTATGGTAGATCTTCACCTTTTTGTTTTTTAATCAATTTACCCACGTTATTTTTTTCTGATGTCCCGACAAAAATTGTCATACAACTGTAACTTTATCTAACGGTGTTTTAATTGTTAAATATTTCCCATAATTCGTTAGTAGGTGGAAAGTGCTTCTTTAATATTTAGAAGAAGTCTCTTCCTAATTTATTTTTACCTGTCACGTTAAATGATGACGCAAATCATAAAATATTTCTCTGTCTGTTTTTCCTCTCTTTCTCTCAACTGTGTTGGATTGTTCATTTTTTAGATTATACATGGGATTGGTTTTATATCCACTATTTTAAAGAACTTGCACGTATTCACCTTTCTTGTTGAAAATGTTGATATTAGAAGAATTTCTAGATAATCTAATCATTCTACCATTGGGGACTTATTTAAACACCTGCTTCTTTGAGTGATTGGAACCTGGTTAGTTTTTTTTGAATGGAGACACTGTCATCATTTAGGTTTCAAGTGATATCCAAAAAGTCTTAATTTTCACTTCCGGTATTTCCATATGCTCGTTATTCAGTTGTAATGCTTTCTTTACTGTTTTTTCTATAATAGACGGGTATAAATCTCTATCATATTCAATAAAGTAGCATCTCTCATACGTAATTGTTAAACCACTGGATACAGTATTTGGTGCTGCTGTTGTCATATGCCTTGTTAGCGCAGCAATGCATCTAAATAGAAATGAGGACACAAAAAGGCAATTATAAAAAGATAATATTTTATTGTAACGAAGAATCCAGAGACAGCAGCTTCAACTGGAAAGAGTTGTCCTTCGAGGGGAATGAAACACTTATGTTGGTATTCCTGCAGATGCGAATAAAGTGTAGTTAAATATGTCTCTGGGGAAATTAAATGCATGTTGTGTACATGCGCACAGGGTTTGCGTGTTTGAAAACCGAGCAACTATGTAGCCGAGATGTGAGTTCAATGTGTCTGCATTATTTTATAACGGCCAGTGTTAAAGAGCGTTTGTATTGACCCTGTTGCTAATAGTAACAGATGCCTTAGCATCCCCTGGTGCGCGTGTGCATGTGTGTGTGTGTGTGTGTGTTTGCGTATGTGTGTGCATATATTAAGGTATTTAGATATTGGTTTATATCTAAAGTAGTTCTTAGCGTGGCACAATTATCTTGCAAAATTATTTTACTTATCTTATCTATTCCAATTTGAGATGAGTTCACCAATCCACAGGACTGGGTTGTTCATAAAGTCATCCTTATGGTCTTTTAATGTTATAAAGCATTGCTTTTTCTTGAATTTCTCAACCCAGTACGCCATTTTTAAGTTAGTAGCAAGAAATTTCCCTTCATTATTAATTTCAGCTTCTAATTCAAGTGGTGCCTTTTTATAAATGTTGTTATTTCATTGTGTAACAATCTGTTATATTGATTAGGGCTCATTTTGCATAAATTACCCGATTTGTCTGCTTTGACACACGCACACACGCATATGATGGCCTTCTGTGACCAGTCCTCTATCATCAGAGACAGGTTTGTAATTTCCTCAATCTCGTTAAGAGTGAAATGGCAAACAGCTAATACAATGACGAACCCAATGCCCTTACGTTACAATTAGTTTCGTATTTAAGTCTTCATCTCTCAGGTCTATTTTCTAATTCCTTAACTGTCATTTCTGCTCTCATCAGATCCTTTCGGGATTCTGACCGTTTCTTTCTTTTCTATTCTTCTTTTTCTCTGATTATTACGATTTTTTCTGATCCTTTGATGTTCTGCGAATGACTCTACCACCAATTCCCCTTCTCTGTCTCGGTGTCTATTTTACCCTCATCTGTGATTATTTGGATTATAAAATCTGTTTTATTAACCACTATTACCTCATTACAATAACGATTATAATCTTCATTATAATACATCAAGCAAAGGGAGTCGTATTATATAATTACTTAAAAGAATATAAATTTTCAAACAAAACGACTCACTTATAAATAAACAAAAATTTGCCGTGACATTCTTATCTGTGACTTAGAATATTCTATTCATCGGTATTTTCATTAACAGTTAAATATTTTCTACTTTTTAAAAGTTTGTATGAGTGTGTATGTGTGCATGTGTGTGCATGTGTGTGCGTGTGTATGTGTGTGTGTCTCTGTGTGTTTGTGTGTGTGTGTGTGTGTGTGTGCAAGAAATATACACTTCACTCCAAAATAATCTGTCTGTCTATCTACCAAGATATTTATTTACCTCCCTCTTTATCTCTGTATGTTTCCTTATTTATTTACTTACTTACTTATATGCTCATATCTATCCTTAAGGTTGTTATATATAACAATAATTATGGAGGCGCGTGATGTAATGGTTATACTCTAACCATTACATCACTGGACTCGTCAACCCGAGTTCAAATCCAAGACGAGGCTGTTTGAATTTCACATAGCACTAATAGGGAAAGGTATGAATCAAAATATTCTCCTTCCAACTATGGGTAAATAGTAGGGCAGACTGGGCTCTTTAACCAAGGCTAGGTAACCAGTCTAGGTGAAGGAAAACTCTGAATTCCAACCTGTTAAACTCCGCTTAAGAAATTGACCTTGTTTGGCATTCTTCTCATGCGGAGGGGTTGGTAAATATATGTATAACCCTAGTTGGCTTATCAACAACTAACACTTAAAATATTGGTTCCCGCTTGTTCACAATAAGCCTAACCAGAACTTAGATTGGTGACCATATCATAAGTAATCTGAAGACATAATTGATACTAAATTAACTCTGAGCGGAAAATCTAAGTTTCTTCATATTGTAAATACTCTAAGCCAACAGAAAAGTTGTGCGATTTGAAACTAACAACATAAATTCAGATTTAATCTTTCCAGTCAAATATTCTTTGTAATAATTTTTAAAACATTGAAATTTGCACTTTTTGAACAATTGGAAAGCTGAGAAAATTTTAAGGAGTTTTAGATAAAGTTAATTTGTAGTTTGACGTCGCATGTGTAATCGTTGTATGGTAATCATCTTAGTAAATGAACTTGACGAGCCAAATTCCCAGACGAAATAATTTGCGTTTCACTTTAGGTTGAGGTCCTTAAGAAAGGCCTGAACTTAACACCTTTTCCTCATCCCCAGCTATTGTCAGACTGGGATCATTAATTTTTTTTAAGTGGGAAAACCTGCCTAGGAGAAGAAAACTTTGAATTAAGAACCGGGTGGTAAACAACTTCATTCTATAAAACATAGTTGCTATTGAAAAAGCAGTTCTCTCGCTGACGAGGTGTGGCTACAACCCTTCAGAAGAATATACAAGAATCTCACACATACATTAGGATAAACATTTGTCTGGATGTTAAAAAATCTCATTTTGGTTAATATTTCCTTCCATTACCTTTATATTTCATGAGTCATAAAATATTTGAAAGAAATTACATCAGTTCCTTTTAGATATTTGTATTTGTATTTATTATTTAGTTTATTTTGAGTATCTGAACAATTTGTCACCTCAAGAGACGATCAAACGGTTTGAAGTAGAACTACCAAATTTAGTATGAATGCTTACAGGTGTCAGGGGCAAATAAATTGTTTCTTATTTGAAAAAAATAAGATCTAATTAAGGGATCTATCTCTCTCTCTCTCTCTCTCTCTCTCTCTATATATATATATATATATATATATATATATATATATATATATATATATATATATATATATATCTTATTATAATGGAGATTGTGTGTTTTCTCTCTGTAACCGAAACTATATTACTACTCAAGTCACAATTCCCTTAGTTATTGACGTCACATTCACCATGAATTTATCCTTATTTAAACCTCAATTATTAATAAATTGTTTTACATTATTAATACTGTTAACTATATCTACATACTAATAACATGCAATTATATTTATATATACAACAAAATAGCGGTTTACAGTGCGAATGGGACGGCTAATATTGATCTTAAAAAATTGATTTTAATAAATATATGCTTAGTATTATTGATTTATAATAGTTTGGTTTTATCTTATTGAATATGAGCAAAAATCTCTTCAATAAATCTTAAAAGAAATCCTTAACAAGAAGAATAACTGTAATATTATTCTTTACTTCCTATTTTAACTAAACAGTTTAATTAGGAAAATTTACCAATGAAAGACGGGAGTAACGGAAAATGATGGAGAGTTAGTTTCAAAGTTGTTCTATTTTTCAATCATACCCCTCTGTTCAAAATCTTTTTATCTACATTCTTATTCAGTTTCATTAGCCTTTCTAATTTAATATGATATTTTATTATAAAATTTAACTAAAATACTTGCACCCGGAGGGTGCATATATTTGCTAGTATATATAACGAATTATTTGTCTCAATTATTCACATTCAATTCGACACTGTTAATTAAGTTTATGATTATTTTTTTTTATTTTGGAGAAAAAACAAATGTTTAAATCAACGTTTACTTAAAATTAAAGCCTATTTTTTCTATATAATATAATATGGAGGCGCGTTATGTAATGGTTATTATCGTAGGAAATGGACTCTGCGACTCGAGTTTAAATGCTGGACGAGATTGTTTCCATTTGACATAGCGCTAATACCGTTATGCATCAAAATATTCTCTCTGTAGCTATGGGAAATTGTTGGGCAGAATGGGATCTTTAATCTTGGAATGGCAACCAGTCCAGAAGAAAGAAAAATGAACTCACACCTGTTGATCTCTGCTTAAAAATTGACTTTGTGTCACATCCTACTCGTATGGTGGCTTTGTATATATAATATAAAAGATACAATGAGTAAATCTATTTTATTATATATTTATCTTTTATAGTAACTAGCATCATTTTTTTTACTATTAAGTGAAAATAGACATTGTTTTGAAAAATAGAATAGGTAAAATGGATTTTTGACATTTTCGACGTTTGAGCTGAAACAGATTTGTAACAAGTTTATATAGCGTATGCCTCTCTAAGGTCAATTGCAATTTTTTAGATCCAGTTGTAAAGAAAACGACCTATTTGGGCAACCAAATTTTGCCGGTCCGTTAGAAAAGACTTAAGATTGGGAAACCCCAGCATTATTCTGTAAAATTTGTGATTCTGATTTAGAAAGAAGTTAAGTAGACACTTATTATTTGATATTCTTATACAAGTTTGTTACTACTATACATTTTGACGGGTTTTTCGTCTTTGTTTTAAGCTATGGTACTCACCAGTCTTTCTCAGATATTTAGTAACATTCTATCGCACGTCCTCAACAACATAGGGAGTATAAAAGTAGCCTCTCAGCTTGTATACTTGGTTCGCCAATTATTCCATTTTGAAATGTATCTAATTATTGAAAAAAGCAAACAACGCTCTCTCTACTACTGTAGTATATTGTTGCATAATTCGTAATAAATAAGATAAGCATGCATTCTTTGATTGAAAAATGGATAAATAAAAAAAATTGGATAAATGAAAAAATAAAAAGATTGAAAATAATGGTATGATTTATATGGCAAAAATACAGCACCATTCCTGTTTCGTAATTTCATTTTACTACGCCATTCGATTGTGTAGTGAATTCGTTCTTAGGCGGTGTATCGCTTTTGTGGTATGGTGCCTGACTAAAATGAGATTAGTATATACTTATGTCTGGTGTAGAGGAAAAGGTTTTGCCCTCTAAACTAGTCGCTTGTGTAATTGTTTTGATCAACACAGGATGCTCCACTTTTGCACCAGACGCAGATAAGGTTACACATTTATAAGTACTTTAAGAAAGGGCCTCTATCGAGACCTTCAGTCAAAAGAAATTGTTTTTTTTTATGATCCCGGATTCCTGTTGGCTCCGAATCTACCAGTACAAAACTTATTTTGGTGATTAAATCTTACAAAATTACAGAAATTTACGTCATAATTTGAACTTGTTGCGCATGCGTGCACACACGCATTAAATTAAGAGACTTTTAGCTGCGAACGACGAAAATATGAATTATTTATGAAACATTAGAAAGAAGGAAAAATAATGTATAAATAAAACATTTTCCCGCCTAAAATCAATAAAATGGTAAAAGTTACATACAGTAATGACCAAGTGCATGAGGCTATGCACCTGTTGACCTCAACGGTAATAAAATATGCAATATCTGTGAAAAGAAACGAGTTATTGCGCTTGGAAGACAAATGGTGCACATTCACCTGTCGGCTCATCGCCAAACAGGATAAAGTAATCAGCATTTTAAATAAAAGAAACAGAATTGGCTTATTTGATAATTGAGCTTCGAAGCAGGAATTATTACGAAACAGACTTGATAGGTTTAACATTTTTGAAGGAAATATATCGCTAGAATATTCGTATTGGAAGGACAGTTTCATGTCGTCTAATGGGGTTTTCTTGTAACTCATTATGCAAAGGATGAAAGTACTTGAATATTATATTATAAAGATTCATTGGAGCAGAAAGCTGAGTGTTGTTAGGGGACAAGGAATAGAAGAGAGACGAGTAAAATTACTTTATATCTACAAAGGTATAACGTAGAGAAGTGCGCAACATACATTATGCACGAGTGCTCGCATACAAATTATATGGAAGTATTTAACAATTGCATCTCTTTTTAAATCTTTCGTAAGAAAATATAAAAATCGATTATTTAGGTTCTATGTTGAGATATGATATGGTGTCGGCTGGAGTATCGGTTGTCGGCACGGATAATGAAATATTCCGTATTAGGATATGAATTTGAATCTCACTGGGAGCTTATTCTTGTTTTCAATTGTATATTTAACATTCTGAATTGATATAAACGTGCCGACATGAGAATAATCATTTGCTTTGACAACAAGCCCCACACGAGTCTCTTCATTCATTTTAATTGTTTTGCATTTGGCACCTCTATAGATAGCTATTGAAATTAACTTCCATTCAAAGTATTCAGTTCGCAAAAGGTTAATCAAATGAAAGTATATTTTCGGATTTGTTTTAGTCTTTTTATAAATATGATTAACACTAATGCTGGGTTCAACTCTATCTTTTCTCTTTTTTTTCTCTCCGTTTCTAATTTCTCCCCTCTTTTTTATGGGGAGATATTTTCTGTTTTTCCAGGAGTGAATAATTTTTCATTTATTTCTATTTTCATTGTGCTTATCACCAATTTTCCCCTCAATATAACATTTATAAGTTCACATGTCTATAAATATTTTTTTAGTTTTGCTGAGAGGAATTTTGCATTAATTCAAAAAGTAATTCTCTTGTTAGACACCAACCGTAGCGGGATGATTAAAAAGTTTGCTGCAAGTTCGAATTTCATTAAAGGTTCAACTACTGTAACCTCTAAGTACTAGACGCTTTGCCATAGAGAATCAAAGTTGGGAAATTTCCCAAACCATTGTTATAATAGAGGGTTGGATCCTAATTGGATACAATATTTTTTGCTCTCTGCCAAACTAAACTAAATTTAGTAAATGTTAGAAATAATTGTCCAGTAAATATTGTAAAGAATATCCACTCATTTCCTATATATTCGCTTGTTTCATATCTATTTCTATATTTGAATCTCATGCTCGGACCGGAACCATTTTAATAATCATACCAGACCCAGACAACACTATTTCTTATCGAATTCTGTTATGGTAGAATTGAAAAGAGAACAAATTAATGAAGATTATGTGCGAGAAGAAAATGAATAAATAAATAAATAAATAAACAACATTTGTGCCAATAAACGAGTTGGACATGTTATTGCAACATTATTTCGGTGAGAACCACGGGAGAGAGGGGATGTCTTTTAGAAATATTTCTTCCTAAAATGTCGTCAGTTGGAATCATTAAAAAAGACAGCCTCATAATTCAAGCAGACGACATTTAAAAAATTATAGATTAAAAAATAGAAAATAAAAGATGCAAAGTAAATATGAAAATTACTATAACAAATTAACATTTAGAATAAAAAACTCAAACAGAAAATACAAAACAAAATAAAGTGCATCGTAATAAATGAAAAGAGAATTTTCAAAATCTATCAATGACATTCGAAACATTTAATCCATTTAAGACTTCATGTGTTATAAAATACACAAGTGGTGCGAATATGTAGTACAACTATTAGATAAATAACCATTTTGAAAATCGTTTGACCATAGCGTAAGTAAAATTCTGAGTAATGGGCGGCAAGTAACATTGTGAACTATCTTTTAAACTTTTACATCTAATACATCATCATCATTATCATCATCCTATCACACCAGCAGCACGGATATCCATGACAATCTCTCGCCAACCATCCCTATCATTCATTGCCCCCGCGAAATCCTATGCGCTTAATAGGTTTAATAATTCATCACTTCAAAAACTGTTCATAATTGGCTTATCAGAAATAAGAAAAGAAAAACGTTTAAATATCGAAGATTATTATAATTATTTCAAACTGTCAATAGAATCACACAAATTCTTCCTTTAACTTATAACATGTTCGACTAGAATTTGAGAAAATATTTTGGCCTTGAGATAATTTTTCCTGTTCTAAACTCGCTACTCTTAATCCATTTTTATCGGTAAAATAACCCAAGATATTAACATGAACTAAAAATATCGTCGACTCACCAAACCAATAATATGAAGGTCTCAACGAGCTGGAAAAAAACTCTGAATTCTTAAAGAACAGCTATTTTTGTTTTTGTAATTTCTTTCTGCTCTTCTTGACTTCTGTGAGAGGTCCAGGCAGCCAATATCGATTAGAGCCACTTCGAGTCGTTGATTGGTTCTTTCGGATGGTGAAATAGATAGCGAATTCTCGATCTAAGTAGGAGACTGCTTCTTACTTGGCCCTCTACTTCAAGTGAGCCCAATTTAACGGACTAACAAATTCTTCTTTTCGAATCCTGAAGTGGACGCTCAACCAACGTAAGCGCCAAATCATGCAGAAGACCTTTCCACAGTCTAGTTCTACTGAAGCTGAGCAAGATTTCATTTTATGATGGTAACAACGTTCATTCCAGTGCCTTTTCTTCTACAGAATCAATTTATTTGGGATATTTGACGTATCCCTTTTATGATTTCATAGAAAAAAGACCTGCAGATGTATTTTGTAGTAAATGAAAGGAAAGAAGAGTTATACACACTCCCCCTCCATATATATATATATATATATATATATATATATATATATATATATATATATATATATATATATATATATATATAACTGAATTGGTAATAGTCATATCACCTATATGGAATTTAGTATATTCATTCAACAGGATGATCAACTTTTTCTAACTCTTCAGTAAAATGGAAGGAAGAAAGAAAATTCAATGTCAATTAAAAATGTTCTTACTTGGTTAGGCAAAGAACTTTTCAGTCCTTCGGTTATATGAGAAGAAAGATATTTTTTACATTTCGATGCCGTTAACCCTCTTGTGAGATATGTCACTCTGATTTTCCAAACTGTCTTTATCCTCCACATCAATCCGTTATATAATAATAATAATAATAATAATAATAATAATAATAATAATAATAATAATAATAATAATAATAATTTGGCATATATCTAATTGAATGGAAGCTTATCTGCTACCATTTGGGTTCATGCTTGTTTAAATAGAGCAATCTTTAGGCAGTAAAAAAAAAATGGACAAAATGGTTTGTCTTGGCAAGTACTGTTAACAACCACAGAATATTTTTTTTTCATGATCTTTTAGTTTTTCTAGTCATTTAGTTATTTAAAAAAAATCAGGATCCCGCTGGTAAAGGAACTGTCCCATTTTCTTTACCCTAGCGTTTAAGGGATTGTGTGTTGGTGATTTGAAATTGTGTAAATGTATGCACGGGCCATTTGGTTATTTCCATATGTGATGTATAAGTATGGATGCGAGTGTTCCGTGCATACGTGTGCGTATGTTAACATGCACGCACACATAAACACACTTAAAGAGCGCAGCGCCGCGCTCATATATACGTATATATACGCATACAAATGTTTTGTACATGATATGTATATTTGCAGACAGATTTTGTATATGATTATTGCTCTCTCTCTCTCTCTCTCTCTCTCTCTCTCTCTCTCTCTCTCTGTGTGTGTGTGTGTGTGTGTGTGTGTTAATCCGTGGCAGGCTGAAAGTGTCTCGTGGTCAATACAGCTGGAATATAAATGTTATATACCTTGTTGGTTTGAATGAGAAAAAATTCTAAGAGGCCAATTTTTATCATTATAATAGTAAATAAGAAAACGAAATTTAGTTTAGAACGCAAGAATCAAAAGACTTGTAATGAAATGAATAAAATCTGTGATAATGTGTAGAAATTTGGTTTAAGACGTAGAAATACTATGTAAATGAGTCCTTTTGAGGAGTGTGATGCAATATTAATAGATAGTATGTGATATTATGGTCCAGTGCTAATCGTAACGTGTATTACGGTGGATGTGTAATATGGTGTGGCATAAGTAATATAATATGGTACAAATGCAGATATTATAATATTATTTGTATGTACATAGTACAATAGTAACATTATTCATGTGTGCATACAATGATCGTACTATAAAATACGTTTCAATTATGTTGTAAACATTGAACTAGTATAGTGCTATGGTATGGTGTAATAAGATATAGTATATTGTCCGTTGTATATAATGTAAGATACCATGCTGATCCTGTTGCAGTGGTATGACAAATAATATACCTAGTTGATGTGCTACATCAAGTAATAATTCCAACAATCATGGAATTATAGTGGACATAATAACAACAGAAAGTGAGGGTACTTTCAGGTGGATGTGGCAGATATATTGCGGGACTTTTTTAGTGGTGTAGTGTGGTAGTTCTTAGATGTAGGGATTGTGTAGGATAGTGTAGGTGGAGATGGGCTATGTATATAGATATCCTCCACGCTCTCTCTCTAAAATATATAACACATCACAAACAACAAATAAACCTACCTGCTATCTCAGAAACAAAAGTATCCTTTAAACATTAATTGTTTCCAAATTAATATAGTATACCAAGCCGCAGTCCAACTTTGACAAAACATTGAAAAAAATGAGGCTATGCTCCCAAGGCATCATTCAACAATGAAAAATATGAACACAGTACTACACTATCAAATATATTAGGGAAACCAAAAGCTCAAACACTCTAAGTAATCTGGAAAATAATGAAAACAGCACCAGCATACAACAACCTAACTCCAAAGTTGTAAAATTTACATAGAAGAAAAATGAGCAATTGTAACCTTCCAAGAGAAGAACAAACTACTCATCAAACGATCAGAATTTATAGTAAAATATAGACACGAAAACAAATACTTACTAAGCCAACACAAAACAACAAGCAATAAGTAAAAAAAAAGTATGAGTGACCCTTAACAAGGAAAAGTAAAGCGAATGGAGCCACCAATAAATATGTCGGCTAGGGGCAATAAAAAAACTGAGGCAATGCAATTCATCATCCCCTATTGATATAAAATAACTGTACATCCGGCTATAATTCACGTTTCGCATCAGACCAATCAAAATTCACCCCCCTTAAAAATCAAATTACAGAATAATCGCTCAAACGCTGAATCATTTTCCCATTTGGTCTGAAGATCGCACAGGCGAGAAACTGTCATTAACCAGGCACCGCAGACTTCATGTTCACGCTACCTTAACTTAGATATAAATGCTCCATTCATGATATTAAGCACTTTGTTTCTAAATATAGCAACCATATTATATATATATATATATATATATATATATATATATATATATATATATATATATATATATATAGACAACTGAATTTAAACCATCTGTATTCCACTTAAAAATTGACGATATGTCGCATTATGTTTATAGAGATCGGAATGGGTAAACACACACACTCATATATATATATATATATTATATATATATATATATATATATATATATATATATACCATTAAAGTCTTATATATATTTGTCTCTCTCTCTCTCTCTCTCTCTCTCTCTCTCTCTCTCTCTCTCTCTCTCTCTCTCTCTCTGTGTGTGTGTGTGTGTGTATTCGCATGTTATTACTCTCTTGATGATTACTGTAAAAACAACACAGCGGGTAGTAGAAAAAAATTCTGCCCATATTTCAATTTTTAGAAACCAAAATTAATCAGAGAAAGAAGTTGATGTCTTTTTGTTGACTCGTCGTTCAATATCTTAATGAGAATGCGCTCACGCGTAAAGTCTTTCAACGCGGGAATCTACAGCCGATCGTAGATATTGCAGACAAATACTGTCAGGTTCACAGCATGTTCTGAATAATGAGCCACAGAAAGAATGGGATGAAATCTTCAAAATGGATCATGTGAATATAAGCGCATATTAGCTGATAAAAGCACGCTGACTCATATTTTTGAGACAGTTTATAACTAAGATGCAAATGTCTACACCTCCGCATTATTTCAATATTCACACCTACACTTAGGCAGCACAGTCACAAACAAACAAAAAAGTTAGGTGTAGTTAATTAGGGAGCGTGGTTTAGTCTGGCACAAGTCTATAGTAGTAAGCACTCTGTAAGTGTTGAATTTTTTACAATTTCAAAAGGTCAAAGACATTTAGTTTAATTACGTTCTACTCTATCTATTTATTCATCTGTCATCGTTTCCAGTGTCTTGTTGGATAATTCGTGTGTCTATAAACATAATTCCAACATGAAATTACTCAATTTTTTATTATATTTTTTCTCTTTCTTTCAAAGAGCCGTCTGGCACTTTAAGTTCCTCAAAATTTTGGATGGAATATATTATATGAAAAGTATTTCCAAATGTGACGGTTAAACCATTTACTCAGTGAGTGAGTTAGGTATTCATTAAGTAATATGACCAGTACTGGACCGACTTAATCTATCTATCTGCCATTTTTTAAAATAAAAAGTTAATTAATAAACCAGAATTCTATTATTTATAGCAGAAAATTATACACTCAAAATAGATATTATTAGGTATCATTTATTACCAAAATGAACAGTGTTGAAAATCTGTAGCCCAAAATAAAATTGTGTAAACATAGTACTTTTTTTGTTATGTCGCACATTGATATTTTTGGTTACAGAGTTTCAATTCTGTATATTCTTATAATAGATGATACCTAACAATATCCGTTTTGATTGTACATTATTTCACTAGAAATAATAAAATCCTGGTATCTTTAGTTTTGAAGAAAATTAACAATAATTATATCAATACAATCATTACATAAGTTGTCTTGATAATAATGTCTCTCAGGTCATAATTTCTTGCTTTTTACACTATGAGATATAATCAAGTAACAAAATGACTACAACATGTAATACAAAATGATCTCTTGGAGTAATGCATTTGCGCCACCTTTGGACACACTTGTCAAATCCAATTTGGAAACAGAAAAAAAAACACAAAACAAAAAAACAACTCTTTCTTTAACCCTCCGTACACCAGTAGCAACAGCAGCTGATAATGTCTTCCACTTGGTCTTTTATCATCGAAGTGCTGTCCTCGAACATTTTTTCTTTGATCGAACAAGTAAAAGACTGAGGATGCCAAATTGAAGTAGTAAGAGTGCCAGCTGCAGTGCATTCTTCTTTGATGAAGATGATGGGTGACTGTTCTTTGTTTCTATTTCCTATTCATAATTATGCAACAGCTAAATATTATGACAGAAATGCAGGATTGCTTTATCTGATGCTATAAAAGCATTACATTTTGATTAATGATTTCAGAAAAATGGCTAACAGGCATAGTTTCCAGTAAGATATCTTATTTAAGAATAAATATTGAAGTCGTGACATATATCAAAATCTCGGTAATCAAAAAACTCTTTTTTGATGAGGGTAAGATTGCCCTGCAAAACTCAGTACTTTAATAAAATATGTGTGTTCGTCAACTAAAGAAGAAGAAACCCAATAAATACTCTTTGTTAGCAATCATTATTATTGTTTACTGTTTATGTGATAAATTTATTTGTTGAAATAAAGACAATAAAGGCTGAAGAATATTCAGACAAAAACGACGACGATGAAGATATTTCTCCTTGTCATAGACACAATAATGAACATACTTCATTTAGCGATGTTTTTGTTTGTTGAGCAAATCCCAATAAAGGTAAACAGACAAAATTTTGGTCTCTTTCGGATTTCTGTGAAATGATGTTTAACAGTTATTTCATTTTCGTTTTTTCGTTTTTTAAGGTAAAATAGAAATAAACAAAAGAATCAATTTTGTTACTGATTCTTATTATCTTAAAAATCATGGAAGTAGGAAACACACTCTCAGTTAATCATAATATGTTGTTTGTATTTACCAAACCCCTCCGCACAAACAATCATAATGTATTGGACAGTAAAAAGATAAAAGAAAGGAATAGACTGATATTTTATAGATTTTTCTGCATATCTGTCTATGTTCAGATGAGAGCTTTGCTGTCTTTCGTTATGGCAACATTCATGAGAGTCAGACTTACCAAATATGGCATGCGTGTCCTTTCCACGACAAAACACTTCATCGAATTTTTGTGGTTAATATTTAAAAGACAGAGAAGACTGTCGTGATAAAAAAACAAACAAAAAACAAAACAAAACAATGACGGCAAAATATGAAAGAACTAACCTTTCCAATAATATAAAGAAATGGCTATTTCTGTTGAAGGCACAATCTCTCTCTTTCTCTCTCTCTCTCTCTCTCTCTCTCTCTCTCTCTCTCTCTCTATATATATATATATATATATATATATATATATATATCTACACAATTCTCATCCACTAATATATATATATATATATATATATATATATATATATATATATATATATATATATATATATATAGGACACTTAGCACATATTTATAGGTGATGATAAAAAAGATACACACACGCTTTACTTAGTCTGACACATTTGAAAGCTTACTGTACTCGCTGTTATTAAGTGGTAATCTATTCAAATTACTGAACACGCTTATCGCTGCTTAACCTTGTTGATAGGGACAGTATGAGTTACCGGCTTTATGGATTATATAATTGTATATTTCCAGCTGGTATTAAGAATGCTTATCTTTAATGCATAAAAATCTTGCGCATTTGAAAAATAATTGGTGTAACGTAATCTTTTTCTCCTCATTTTCAGTTGCAAAGTAATAAGTTAAGCTTAATGAATATATTTCAAGAGGAAACAGGAGTTTCAATCTATCTTGCCTTAAATTTTTATAACAGAATAACTTTTGTCATGGAGATAATTTAATAAATTGATTTAGATTGTCAAATTGCAACTGTTTTTATTCTGGAGAACAATTGTATGTGTAAAAGTTATTTTCCCCAGAAACAAATTCTCTTAAAAAACAAACAAAACTTTAGAATATGTTTCTTCTTTTAATGTCATTATTTTCGTGAATACCGGAAAATCCATCTGACGTTTATGGAACGAAATAAAGTAAAAATGCTGAAAAGTTACGAATGGCTCTCGAAACTTTTAAAAGTTTTTGTTAAAACGATGAATCATTGACACGAAGAAAATATGAGAAAAAGCAAAAAGTCCAGTCAACAGATCGATAATATTCTTTACATGAGAATAGAAAACTTCGTTTGACATTTGACCATCTCATCATCTGAAAAATTCTAATGCATACATACATACATACACTTCTGTATTCACCTACACATGGACAAATCAGTGTGAGCCTACGAGCAAAAAAGACATCGATCGATAGGATACTGGATCGGATACTGGATGCCCTGTTGTGGACCTGCCAGGAGTAATGATCGATAAAGATAGGTAGCGAGAGGGTCATTGGAATGCGTGCTATCGGTGTGACATGATGATAATGATATATATATATATATATATATATATATATATATATATATATATATATATATATATATATTCTTAGAGCCCTTAGGATATGCAACAAAAATATTTAGAAGAGGAATTTAATCATATTGAAAAGTATTTTTTCAAAATTTCAATACCCTTTAAACTTCATACACCGTGCTAAAAAGGCTTTTAAAATACACAAAAGAAAAAAAATAACACTGCATCTCATAATAATACCCGCCATAACAACAATCACGATTCTGATAAATACATTATATTTCCCAATAATCCTATCACTGATGAAATGAACAGAAACCTAAAGAATATAGGTATTAAAACAGTTACACATTCAACGAAAACAATCAAAACTATTTTACATCATAAAAATAATCACAAACACACACTCTCCGAAACGGAGATTGTCTTAATTGTAACAAAAATATATAGGAGAGATTTCTAGATCTTTGACTAAACGGATCTCGGAATTTCTAAATTTCTAAACGGATTTTCTTAACAACGCCCTAGCTAAACATATAATAGAAACAAACCATACCTTTGATTTTAAATTTTTTAACTCATTTACACAATAGAACACTACATAGGATTATGGAATCTTGTGTTATTCTCACATCAAACATCCCTCAAAGACAAGGCTTTAATATATACCGATACTTAGCGACACTAGTGCTTAAAAATCATAAAATCCCTTTCACATAAGCCTTTTAGACAAACACTTCCGAACAAATTTAAATTTCACATTATTTCAATAAATATCCAAATGTTACTTCCCTTGCACTATTCATATATCCCATAAAAATTAATTACTAAAAATAATTTAATATAAACATTTCTTTTCTTGAATAAATCCCCGTTATAAATCGGCCACGAACCTGATACATACCAGAATTTTTCTGTTTTTGAATTAGAAGTATTTCTTTTTCTTATAAAAACTGTTACACCGAATTGAACGTGACCCACCAAAACGATCGAGACTAACCGAACGAACGTGACACACGCTTGCTGGAAAAAACAATATTTCCTGTTTAAATTTAAAATATTTTCTGTTTCTCTCTTGAAGAATCCAGTTTAAAACATTCACATCTTAAACGACAGAATGTGGTAAAAGAATAGAGGGAATGTGGACAAAAGAACAACTCAAATAAGAAGATGTAGATGCAACGAACAAGACTTCTTCAGTCTTTTATTTGAACATTTGTGCATCATACATTTGTTTTTATAGAAGAGAATGTGAACGGGTGAGGGGTGAGTTTGGTGATATATATATATATAAGTAAAATAAAGTCGTCGAGGTGGCCTAAAGTCGGTATCAGCCAATCAGCGAGGGAGTCTATGCTAGGCGAGGTGCTTCACTTTGCAGATGCAAAACAAACTCCCTGATTTAGCGCTAGTGTAAATGGGATAGACTTCCACGCTCTACAGTTTATACCAACAATAAGCCACTTCACCGACTTTACTTTAATTATATGAGGTGTACTTATTTGTAGATATCCACATATTCATTTTTTCTTTCAATGTTGCAAAATTTAATGATAAATAATATCTAATCCGTTTTGATTGTATAATTTTCCGCTCTCAATAATAAAATTTGGTTTAGAAGAAACTTAATTTTTATTAAAAAATGTTAGGGTGGTATTTATTCATAGGTGGTGTTGTATTGGGTTGAGTCATAAATAAATTCCTTATTTAAAATCAAGTAACTTTGCATTTCAAACTCCCAATATTTTAAACACAGCCGAAAATTACATAATTAAAGAAGGCTTTCATCAATCATTTTTATTTCAGTAGTGAATGAGTATGCATCTCAATTTAATCTATGATCTTACGCCATTAAAATGAAAGAACCGAAAGTGCATATTCGACATGCAATGTTGTGGGAGTTTAAGAATAAGAAAAACGCTACAGATAAGAAAATTTGTAGTGTTTTTGGCCAGAGTGTTATAACTGACCACCAAGTCTGAAACTGGTTTTCAAAGTTTTATTCTGACGATACGTCATTGAGAGATAAACCCGACCAGGATACTCAATTAAACTCAATTAAAATGCTTTAAGGGAATTGGTGGAATTTAATTCGTGCAAAATCCTCGAGAATTGGCACAAAGATAGGAAAAGTGATCTAGCTGGGCGTTAATCTTGCTCATATTCTGAGAAGAATATAGAAGATCGCAGAGAAATTACAGGTTTCTCAAGAATATCATTACGAAAAAAGGGTTTAACATGACAATGTTCAACGCAAAAGGAAATGAATTGACAATGGTGAATCTCCCAGCCAATCACAAAGTTGAAGCGTCATGGAAGAAAAATTATGCTATGTGTACGGTGGGATCACGGTAGTGTTATTCATTTTGAGTTTTTAAACCGAAATCAGACAATTAATACAAATTTATACTCTAAATAGCTGTAACATGTGCATTAAAATCTTAGAAAACGCCCCGCACTCGTCAATAAGAGAACGATGACCAAACAATTCCACATTAACAAAGAATCACAAGGGACAAAATATTGGATTTAGGTTGGTCTGCTCTACTCTATTAACCATATTTACCAGATCTTGAATCAAGTGAATTTAATCTTTTTTTGTTCTTTATAAATTGCTCTGAATAACATTTTTTTATCAAGATCAGGTGAAAACGTTTATCGGTGATTTTTCTTGAGAGGAATCAACAAGATACCAGATAAATGATAAAAGGTGGTTTCAAAATAATGGAAAATATACTATTGATTGAAATTATTTTATTGTTAACATATTCATGAATAAATTATATTTGACTAAAACGGAAAGTATGCATGACTTAACCCAATATATACACTAGTTAGAGTACTCGTATGTCCTGTGAAATAGGTCAATAATCAAATAGGGCGAGATCAAATGAATTTTAAAAAAAGTTCCTTCTACTTATTTCATTTCTTTAGACAATGTCTATTTTATAATATTTCTTTGTAAATTAAAACTTTATACCGAACAGTTACAAATGTTGCAATTATAAAAGAGTAACAATATGATAATACTGCTAAATTGATATTAAAGAAATATTTTTTGTTTTAAATGAGTAACATTTATTGATGTAAATATTTTTGTTTTTTCACCGGATTGCTAGTTCTAATGAAGCAATCGCGTTATAAAATATTGAAAAAAGTCACCTTGAAAAAATACGTGTAAATCAAATTAGTAATGTTTAATTAAATATGAATGATATATTTGTATGTATGTATATATGTATTATCCGAGGTCTGTAAGAATAGGAGAATAAATGAATCTATCTATCAAAGTAGAATAACCGCATTTGTTATATAAAAATAATTCTCATCGAATTTGTCTTTAAATTACTTTAATGAAGAACTTGGGTGATGTCAGCAAAAAGTAATCACTTAAATGACTCAATATTAACTTAGCACACAACACCGTGTTTCAATTGATGTCATACAAAGTGAACCAGAAGAAGTTTTTGAGTCAATATTAATGGAACAATCTCTCAAAATCTCATAATATAAATATCACTAAAACCAGGTTGTTGGATTTTTGCATTGTCTTTTCGTTAATCAAATGTCACCACCCTTTTTCGTAAAAGGAAAAATCCTGTGAAATAAGTTGGAATGGAAAGATCTTATGCTTCTGCTTATAACGATTATCGGAATTTCTCGCTTTTCTCCGCCCATGAGGAAAAATGAAGGTTCTTTTTTTACCTAACTTTGAAAAGTTCCTCAAAGAGAGAGAGAGAGAGAGAGAGAGAGAGAGAGAGAGAGAGAGAGAGAGAGAGAGAGAGACGATGGAAGGAAAAGGAGAGAAAAAGAAAAGAAAAACGAAAGAAAGAAACCAGAAGAGAAAGCAAAGAGAAAAGGAAAGAGAGAACGAAATATCGAAAATGAAACAGGAAGAAAGAAAAACCAAAAATAAAGAGAGAAAAATTTAAGAACGAAACAGAGAAAGCAAAAAGAAATAGAAAAAGAAAAGAAGTGAGGAAGATAACAATTTTTTAGGTGTTCTTAACTTCCTTAATTCTTTTCTTTTTCTTTAATTTCATTTATTTTCTTTTAGCTCTTTTCTTTATTTCTCTACATCGTCATTACTTTCTTCTTTACATTCTTCTTTTCTTTCTTTCTTTCTTTCTTTCTTTCTTTCTTTCTTTCTTTCCCCCCCCCCCAATACCCTTTTCCCGATTATTTTATCAAAATCGATGAAGACTTCCTCTTAATCTTATTACTCTTCTTGCTGCGAATATCCACGCGGATTTTTTTTATTTCACATCTCACATTTACGCCTTTTCTCGTTTCAAAATTCAGTTGAGTAAAGCATTTTGGCAAAAGCCAAGGATTTACAAACGCGGATCAGTTTGGAAATTTACTTCTATTGAATATATACTCGCTACATCGACACAAATATACACAGATGAAAACATGTTAACACATTATAAGAGAGAGAGAGAGAGAGAGAAGAGAGAGAGAGAGAGAGAGAGAGAGAGAGAGAGAGAGAGAGAGACGCGCGTGTGTGCACACAATATTTATAAAGATACTTAGGCTTTTTGACAGTAATTCTGTTGATAAAATGTCAATAACAAATATAAACATTATGTAAGAATTCTCATATATATATATAATATATATATATATATATATATATATATATATATATATATATATATTTCATTTATTTATATATACATGTGTGTGTGTGCTTTCACGCGCGTGGAGCTGTTAAAATATGTACATATGATGAACGTATATATGTATTTATGCAAGTGTGTGTATGCCTAATCTATTGCATATTCCAATATTAACATCCACACCTGCATTAGTCTACAAACACACACACAAACACACACGCATATATATATATATATATATATATATATATATATATATATATATATATATATATATATATATAAGCAAGTTTTCATATAAATTCATATATTTTATAAATCTGCCTTTGTATAAAACATGCATTTGGAAACCTAATGTACTTGAAGCAGATTGAGTTAACAGAAAAAATATCTACATGTCTATCAATCAATCTATCTATCTATTTTCACGTCAGTGAATTTGTTATTTTGCTTTTCCCAGTCAGAGACAAACGTATAAAAGCTTCTCGAGAAAACTTCACACATTCTGAACATAGTTTTTATATCTCAAGAAACACTTGATAAATTATTTACATATTTAAATATTGGGATTTGTCAATCATTTGATCTATGTATGCAATTGCAATAAGTAAATAGATGTTATCATAAAATTCGCACTTTTCAACCCCCAAAATGTTTGACAAAGAATGTTCAAGTCTGGAAAACGTTCTTTGATTTGCAACCATTTTGAATAGAATAGCATAATATTTTTCTATAAAACAGTTCCAAACAATGTAGAGTTTACATTTTTGGAAAAAATATAATAAAATACTTTTCTTTTTCAAAGAATTTCCCTTTCTTCATAGAATGATCCCCGTATATATATATATATATATATATATATATATATATATATATATATATGCGTATGTACATATTAGGCTCATCAGCAGAGCTATAGATTATTTGAAACCGGACTGCCAAGCTGACATCCCATAACCCCTACACTAAACGGACTTCTTAGATTTTATGATTTGCGACGATATGATAAGTTGTAAACACGGTTTGTTTTGAATGGCATTTTGCGATCTTAATTGGAGTCGTAATAATTCTATATATATATATATATATTGCATAATCGAGTATTATTAATTCATACATAATATGCGCAGACTGGTAATAATATTGCGAGTGTACTTAGAGAATTCCTTTCAGAGACCAAAAAGGTATTATGTAGAACGTACATACTATTCTAAGCAGTTCCACACACTCGACATATCGTTTCTCACGTTTCTTTAAATCTAAAAAAATTCAATAGAAATTTAGACCACTTGTATCTTGAATTTTAGATGAAACTCATCAGCCATTAGTAATTTTTGGTTGTGTTTTGACAATTAAACTTTGTAGTTCAATTTAGCTCTTATGAAATGCGCTTCTTAGAATTTCCACTACCAAACGTTCAGCAGGTCTTTTGACTGCTGTTATCATCTTGGCACTAGATCACATAACATTTTAAAAGTCTTGGAGGATTCATACCTGTTCGAATAAGAACCGACACCTTATTTGCCTGGTGGGTATACTATTTTGGCACAGTAATATATACACTACCACTCATAAATAAGTACATCCGCAATTTTTCTTAAAGTAAAAAAGTGAATTCTCTTCTAAACTAAAGACACGAGGATTTATTATTTCTTCATTGTATCTATATAATTATTTCCTAAACTGTTAATTCTGATAACTCAGTATCTTAATATTGAGGTACCCAGTGCGGCACGAACTCTCGACAGTGGCACTACTTTGATAATCTCGATTGTAAATATTGATCTAAGCATTGCACCCAATCGAGTTCTAGGTAGTATTAAACAGTTCTAGATCTTCATGGAAGTATATTGCATTATATGATAGAGGTGTGGAATTGTTGGTGTGAAGGTAATTTAGATCTTCTGGTCGTAGAGTTGTGTCCGATATGTGATTGGCGAGAGATGTATCATGTTCGGCGAAAAACTTCATTAACTAAACGACAGTGAATTCCTACAGGAAATAAAAATTAAAAAGAAATTGCCCACAATTTATCATTTCCTCACTTTTACACTAAAGTGCGAAATGTTTGAACAAAGCTATTGTATTTTTAAAATTCAAATAATAAATATTGGACACATCTTTGTGGATCAAAAGTTATATTAATTCCTCCCGCTTATATATATATATATATATATATATATATATATATATATATATATATATATATATATATAAGTTAGATTAGTGTGGTCATGGAGTCAATGGTGCTTTGTTACTGACATCAGGTTCACATTTTTTACTTCAGGTATGTCAACTTGCGACAAAGTCAGTTGGAGTTTGGCTGAAGTCATTGCTTATTTTTCAATGGGTGAAGAGATGAGTTCTCATGTTAAAAAAAGATAAACTTTTGAATTTTACTTTTCAAGGCGTCCAACTTTCTCTATTTTGGAAGATTGGTGCTAAACAAAATTTATATCTTCTTTAGATCTTGTATCGTACTGAATTAAACATAGTAGATATGAAATATTAATTCAACAAATGAATTTGGATAGACTATTATTGTAATGCTACATTGTTTCACAACCTGAGTCTGAAGCAAGGAATTCTTTTTCAATTAGTTCACAGATATTAATTTAGATTCCCAAAAGTCTATTCATAGATTGACCCTTAACGCCTTTGCTTCACATTTCAATCATACAAATTCGACTTATACATGAGTACATGCGATAATAAACTACTATCCTAATCCACCCATAAGAAATAAAATAGCAAAGAAGTTAACGATTTACTCTTATAAATGTTAATTAAAAACAGAAATCGGAAGATTTATTCGGAGATTTAATTAAATGACAAGAAAATTTAATTAATAATTGGCATAAAATTTTACTGCACGAATAAATAAAAATTGGGTTATATTTTCCGGAGTTAATTTGGTTTCCTCGAAAAGAGGGAATGGAATGGAGAAAAGACAGAAAAGATGAAACATTGCTGAAAAGTAAGAAAGAAAAATGAATGAAGAAAAATATTGAATAGACAAAGAAGAGAAAGTAGAACACGAAAAAAAAAGAAAAAAGAAGAGGGAGAAGAAAAAGAGCAAAAAGGAAAAGTCACGAAGGAAAAACGGAAATTGAGAAAAGAAAAAAAGAAGAACGAAGAATAAAAAACAAAAAATAGTAAAAGAAAAAGTATAAAACAAAACAACAAAGAATGAGACAGAAAATGATTATTATGATGGAAAAAGAAAAAGAGAGAAAAAATGAATTGAAAAAGAAAGAAAGTTATTATGGTTATGATATTAAAGAAAGATGGAAAGAATTCAGATGATAAAGAAAAAGAGTGAAAGCTTTGATGATAATGGAAAAAAGATAATTAAAATGATTAGAGGAGAAAGACATGGAACTATAAGAATAAGAATGGATGTAAAATGATGTTGATGATGATGCTGATGAATTTTTCATCATAATAATTTTATATATAAATATACTGTTATCATTATTATTTGATGATGATAAAACAAAGAAAAATAGTAATAATGATGATGATAAAATTAGGCAATGAAAGAAAGGACGTAGAAATGAAGAGGAAACTAAATTACACGATTAAATTTTAATGAATGAAAGAAAGAAAAAAAGGAGGAGAAAAAGAAATGGAATGAAGCATGTAGCGAAGAATTTCGGTGAAGAATATTGGTAACTAATTTGGTTTTGCTGATTGCAGAAAGATTTCAAGATTAGGAATGGCAATGATCCATAAGTCTTCAGATGAAATGGACATCCTTGCACATATCATAATAGCTGTGATTAATGTCCAAAGGAAAAGAGAATGTTTCAATAAGCAGAAAGGAGAACAAATAAAAACAACAAAAAAAAAACAAACATCTTTTTTGCTTTCTATCTGATCTTTTATCCCACTAATTATTTTATCCTCTAAAATACAACAACAACAACAATAATAATAACACACTGAACAAAAATTAAATGAAAAACTTCCTATCATTATCAAAATTAAAATACAAATAAAACAAAAGAAAATATTTACTTGAATAATGTTTAATAATAAAAGCACCTGGGTATATATTTACCCGACCTCTCTGTTACTACTATAACTAAGGTAAATTTTTAGCGGAGCACAACTGGTTTGAATTGAGAATTTTCATTCTTCCAGACTAGTTGCCTAAGTCTAAAGACCCCAATCTGCACCACTCTTTGCCCACATCTGAATAAAGCACCTGGGTAAGTTATTGGTACTCACAGAGATTCTTCTTGTTCTATAAAATATTTACTATGTTCAGATTAGACTGACATAAGGCGATAAGTATAGATATCCTAGGATTGAGTAGATTACACAGTCATAATAGTTTACTAGACTAGCGCACTATTATTCCCGGGAAAAGCACACAGTCATCGATTCAGGTTAGATTTGTCGAGAACAAGAACACCACACGGCGATACATGATAAGAACCGCGTTACTTAAATTGCTTCCATATCGCCATTTAAAATCATTAATTTCGTGAATTTGCTTTTTTTAGATTCAGGTTTAATCTACAGCAAACTAGAATCAGTTGGGCACTGTCTGTGAAAAAAAAGCACCATGACGCAATTCACTCCTCCAGCAATTTGGAAATGACATGCTGTACTGCTTGGAATTCACGCCGGAATCTCCAAGATGAATATTTCAGAGTGTTTGGGAGTCAGTATGAAGATAGTGCAGAGGATTTGAAAAGAGTTGGATATTTCCAATGGTAGACCGAGACCAAAAAAACAAAAGCAAAAAACAAACTCAAAGCTACAACAAGGTTGAATTGAAAGCAAGGATGATGGCAGCAGTTAGTAAATTAAACAAGGTGACTAGAAATTATTGCAGGAGATTCCAAATTCATCTGGTTACCGTAATTAAAGCTGAATGGCGATTCCTTTTGATAAATTTAAACTAGAGTATTTTAAAATATTTTCATATAATTTAAATAAATATGCCTAATAAAGTGAGAAGCGACTGTTATTCTAATTTTTGCGTAATTTAGACAAAAATTCGCCCATTTAACTATATATATATATATATATATATATATATATATATATATATATATATATATATATATATACTTGTACCAGTATATACGGATGGGCTGAAAGGTTATTGGCTGACCAAAACGTTCTCATGGAATATGACCAAACGAGGCCTATTTTCAACATAGTTTCCTTGCAGTCAACACATTTCTATCAGTGTTTTAGCACTTGTTAAAAAATCAACAACAGATATGAGTTCATCATATAAACTTTTAAACCTATGAACTTTGCATTCCACTACACCCCCCCACAATACAACACACACACACACACACACACACATATATATATATATATATATATATATATATATATATATATATAATTCTCCTTGTCTTTTGTGTACTTGAAGACTAATCTTGACCCGCGGACCCGTTCCACTTCAATGAGTATTTGAATGTATGTTAGGAAGAAGCGCGGGAAGACCCTCGAGCTTCCGAAGTTTCCCAAACAATTTTGCTTTAAATTGATCAGATGGATTGCTTTTATAAGACTAAAGGTCCCCAATTGCCCAGTTAGTTACTGACAGTCGATGTGAGAAATGCATTTCTCAACTTAAGGGTATCAGAAAGAAAATTGCTGGAGTTTGAAGTATGTCTGCCAATTCTTGTCTCCTTGTCTCTAATTGTTTTGGCCATACCGTTTTTGTGTTTCTAATGCAGGATTAGTTATTCATTTGGGACTGCACAAAGTATGTCGTAGGTATTCAGTGAGGATTGAACACACTGTTGTATAGTCGGTGAATTTCTGACTGACTAGCACGTTAACCATAGCCTATGACGAGACGCTTACACAATATTTGGCATATCTGATCAGCTTTTAATGTTTGGTTTTATTCCTTACACACTGTTAAAAAAAAGGGATTGCGAAGCCATAAAGAAAGTTTTGCTTTATTTCGCTGGTAACGAAAAGTAGAAACGGTAACAGAAAAAAACGTCTGAAACAGTAAAATCAACACTTGTTCTCAAAAACATTTGTTTTTCTTGTGCAGTGAAATCCACAGCGAGGTTAAACTATGTTTTTGTCTGACATATATCTGTCATCTTCATAAGTGCTGCTTCCTTGATTTTCCTAACTTACCAACGACATTTCTTTATGATTTTGACTTTATCTCAAGGAATGTAGTGTACCCCCCCTCTCTCTCTCTCTCTGTCTGTCTCTGTCTGTCTGTCTGTCTGTCTGTCTCTCTCTCTCTCGGTGTGGTCTGCTATACCTGACCTTTCTAGTTCACCTTTGGTTATGGATTACATGTTCCTTTAATTTGACATTAAAACGGAGACTCTTTTCACATTTATATTTTTACTCACATTTCCAAGGGAAAGTTGTTCTAAGTAATTTAGGATTAAGATAACTATTATAGCCATCAGGTCTCTAAAAGCTTTGGTTCCTTAAGCTCATTCAGACATTTGCGACTTTAAATCATTATTCTATATGATACCATGAATCACCCAATTAAAACTTACAGACTTTTAATCGAAATTTGAACCGCCGGGTGGCGTTGCAGCAGTGGCGGCGGCACATTCTCTTCAGTTGCCGAGCAAAGAAGGTCATAAACAGAACATTATCGACATTAATGGTAAATGGCGAGACATCTTTATATTTTTGCTATGCACAAATATCCATAAGTGTCGTCTGCATTCACGTTACGACAATGCCTTACTTTACGGTTAACACTTTAAGTGCAAAGCGCAGAAATTGAAAAGCAATTTACAGAGTTTTTCATTGTCTTTCGTTTTATTCCTTTAAGAAATTGTCGATAATTCTCATCCATGCCAGATGTGCCCAAGTATTCTTCCTTGTTCCTCTTCAGACTCTCTCTCCCCCCTCTATCTCTCTCGTTTTCTCCCTCAATCTCTTTCGTTCTCCCCCCCTCTCTCTGTCTATACATAGGCAGATACATTGATATGCCAGTTGTTTAATCATGGAAAAATAATTTTTCATAACAAATATTTTTCGACATAACACACTTAATATTGTGCTAGATATTTATCAGATGCTGAACATTTTCCAAGTTTTCTAATCTCCTAGCTCAATTTCAAGTTGAATAATTAGTGAAATCAACGTTGGAAGATTAATGGGATGCTAACTACTGAAATGTCCTTTAGACATATTGGAAGACAGATTAACACAAGCCATAGGATAATCAATCATCTGGTAGAAAAGGGCACAGAATTGACTTGACATATCATTCTTCGAGAAGAGTCTTTATACTATGATTCCCTGATGAGAAAAGTGCATCAATCTATTTGGTGATTAAGTGTAAAAGTAGCATAGTGGTACTGGTGATATATGCACGATGTTTTATTTGTATTTGTGTTGGATTAAATATGTTTGTAATTTATTTATCAGATATTCCTCATATGTGTAATCTTTTTCTTTATCTATCTATCTATCTATCTATCTATCTATCTATCTCAATGATGTTCGCTAATAGAAAATAAACAATTGAACTAAGAATTCTTCAAATTGCTCGATAATAACCTATTTTTTTCCAAAAGTGTTCATTCTATATTTTGTATTAAAATTGATGAAGAAATCAACAAAGACTATTGTTTCATTATTTTATAAGGAACATTGTGTTTTTCTGTAGTGTTAGTTGTAATAAACTGAAGTAATATAAATGGAATTGTAAATTTCCTTTTTCATTTTGTTATAAGAAACAGTGTCACCAGAATTTTGAGAATTTTAAAACGTTGGTGTTAGGCGGATATATATATATATATATATATATATATATATATATATATATATATAGTATATAGTGTGTACAGAATACTAAATCCGCTAACGTATTGAGCACTTTATATTTGTTATAACTGACATCCTAAAATACTTATAGCAACCAAATATTGGGATTAACTCAATATTTTTTACCGGTAAGTCATTCCCTAATATATATATATATATATATATATATATAATGGAAAAGTTTTTTTTCGTCAATGCCACTACAGGAGGTGTAGGAATGCTTCTCAGTCCTCGAGCACTAAAATCACTTAACAGCATAGAAAGAATCCAACTGAGAATCATGACTACTACGTTTAATGCCAATCCCTGCATGACTGTAGTCTCATGTTACAGCCCCCAAAATGTCAGCGATGAAACATACATAGAAACATTTTACAATAGGATCTCCTCCTTATGCAGACACCCCCAAACATAACGTACTGATCATTGGGGGAGACATGAATGCACAGATAGGAAGAAACGAAAACAATGGATTCTGCTTACACAACACCCAAAACAAGAACGGCGAACTCCTAGCCGAGTTCTCCCTTGAGAACAGAACTACTATTGCAACTAAGATATATAATGCCCATCTTCTTAATCGCATTCGAAATAGACAAAATCCTTAGAAAAAAACAAAACGGATTCCGCAGAAATCGATCCACAACCTCTCAGATCCTGACTATTCAACGGATCATAGAAGGGATTCGAGCAAAGAATCTAGAGGCAATGCTGCTATTCGTAGATTTCTCCAAGGCATTTGATTCTATACACAGAGGGAAAATGGAACAAATACTACTAGCATACGGTCTCCCCAAAGAAACAGTTGCCGCTATAATGATGCTCTACAAAGACACTAAAGCAATGGCACGCTCACCTGATGGCGACACAGATTTCTTTGACATCGCCGCTGGAGTCCTACAAGGAGATACATTAGCACCATATATATTTATAATATGCCTAGACTATGTACTCCGAACATCATTAGATACCATAAAAGAAAAAGGTTTCACACTAAAAAAAGATAAGAAGCAGGCGATATCTCGCACAGACTATCACAGATGCAGACTACGCTGATGACCTTGCACATCTTCCAGATACACTAGTACAGACTGAATCATTACTGCATAGCCTGGAGAAGGCAGCAAAGAATATCGGTGTCTATGTGAACTCCAATAAAACCGAGTTCATGAAATTCAAAAAGAAAGGAGACATCTACACCATCGGTAAGCCCCTAAAGCCAGTAGAACAATTCACATACCTAAGTAGTAATATCTCATCCACAGGAAGCGATGTTAATACACAAATAGAAAAGGCATGGTCGGCCACAAACAAATTATCAGTCATATGGAAATCCAATCTCACTGACAAGTTAAAGCGACAATTCTTCCAGGCTGTGGTTATATCAGTACTTTTGTATGGCTGCACCACTTGTACCCTAACGAGGCGCCTTGAGAATAAGCTAGATGGGAGTTGCACAAGAATTCTGAGTGCGGTCTTGAAAAAATCCTGGAAACAGCACCTCACAAGGAAACAGCTGTACGACCACCTGTCACCTATCTCACAAACCATCCGAGTGAGACGGACAATGCATGCTGGACACTACTGGAGAAGCAAGGACTAACTCATAAATGACATTCTTCTGTGGAAGCCAACTCATGGACATGCTAGTGTGGGCCGCTCAGCAAGGAGTTACATTGACCAACTCTGCAAGGATACTGGATGCTATACAGAGGACTTCTCGGGGGCAATGAATGATATCTTGGCAAGAGATTGCCATGGATATTCGTGCTAATTGCGCGACATGATGATGATAATGGAAAATGAATGTGAAAAGTTTTTTGCATATGAAGGTGCTCAGTGTTAAAATAGCAGAGCAGATATAAAATCTTATGGTGTTCATTTTGCGTAATTACAGTTTCATGGATATTATACAATTTTCAGTCGGTCAAATATTGAAATATTAAAATATTAAAAAATTAAAATATTAAAAATTAAAAATTAAAACGGTGGCTTGTTCAGCGTTTATATAACGTGAAACGGGCTCACGAAATGAATGTTATGATGTAAGACGTATATTTTAAAACATAAACATGCTTATGTCTTAATACACGCGGTGTCCAGATGAAAAAAAAGATAATATACATATATATATATATATATATATATATATAGAGAGAGAGAGAGAGAGAGTGAGAGAGAGAGAGAGAGAGAGAGAGAGAGAGAGAGAGAGGAGAGAGGGGGAGAGGAGAGGGAGTGAACCATTTACTCAAGTTTACGAATCGTTCACAATACTCATTCAGACTTTGTTCTCAGTGCAGACACATTTGTCTAAGACGATCAAAAAAAAAAAAAAAAAAAAAAGACTGTTAATGATTGCGATACTCATCCTTTTTATTTTATTTTCTTCATAGAGGACCGAAAAATATAGAATATAGTTACCATTGTACCCATCATTATCAGCATGCTGAAAAAATTCCGAAGAGCCCTGCAAAAAGATTAGAAAAATTCAAATCTTTTCGCAATGCTTTTGGAAATCCAAGGAAAAATTGAAACCTTCCAAATGTTAGCATTACAAAACTTTGTGTGAATACCGAGAAAATCGTTGCAGAGACTTCATTTGATCCCAAGTAGAAATCTACCAGATACAATTTATGTGAAATTCAACGTGAACAAAATAGTGATTAGTTTGTGAAAACGTCTCAGATTTTATCGTATACACAAATGTTACAAACAAAACCCAAAACCGGATCAGCCAATTCTGGTCAGGGAACTGTTGCCAATATATTTGAGCTTCACTAAAAAGAAAATATTCTAAATGCATATAAAAATAAAGCAAAAAAATTCACTTGATTTCCATATTTGCTAAAACTATGGCGTATTTACTTAGGAAATGAACTCGATGAGCAAAGTTCAAATCTTGATCAAGGCTTTTGTGTTTCATTTTCGCACTAATGCTCTTAAGAATAGCACAAATCCTCTATCCCACAAGCTATTGTATGGCTGCGATCCACTACCCTCAAGGATGTGGGATATTTATATTTAAATAGTGAATCTCTCTGATAAGTTTTCATCGTATTAGAAGGAAGGAATAATGATTTATAAGAGGAGTAGATATAAAAAATGCATGAGCTAGTTTAATCTTTTACACTTGTTCAACTTGCTCATGACAACAAGGAAACATAAAAAATACGCACACCGAAAAATACTTAAGAATTAATAACTAAAAAGGAAGGGAAAAAAGTGCGACAAGGAATATTATTAGATAGACAATCTTTAGATAAATAATCGTAAATATTGAACCAAATTGTCATCTGATTAATTCAGATTAGTTTCCCCGATGTTTATTTATTTTATACATAACGTTTCATTTCTGGTGATATTTCCAACCCTCTTCAGCTAAATTCTTTCATATTTATTTGAAGAAAATTTAAAAAAATCAGTCTTCACAAAAGAGTACACGACAAAATTGTTTTTATTCATTAATTGATAAATGTCGAA
Source organism: Doryteuthis pealeii (assembly GCA_023376005.1). Taxonomy (NCBI): domain Eukaryota; kingdom Metazoa; phylum Mollusca; class Cephalopoda; order Myopsida; family Loliginidae; genus Doryteuthis; species Doryteuthis pealeii. The sequence goes on along the minus strand of CM042146.1, from coordinate 42,174,929 downwards.
GGTATTTACTAAGCTTTGCTTTGTCTGGCACAAGGCGAAAAATAAGAAATGAGAGGTATGCAACGTTCTTCTAAACATAATAGGTAGGCCTGACGTGAAACTATGTATTGATTGTTTTAGAATTAGGTTGGAAAACAGACAATATATGCAAGGTGGGTCAATTTCGTAGATATAGAAAGAATAACATTGTTAGGTGATTATTTCTATAAAATATAATCTTGTTAATCTCGCTCTTGTAGCACAGATGAAATCATTTATTACCCATTTTATCTCCCTCTCTTCTCCCTATCTTTCTCTTTCTCTCTCTCTCTTTATATATATATATATATATATATATATATATATATATATATATATATATATATATATCCATTTGCTACAGTCTGTTCATGTTGAGAATTATATCTTAACTTCCGTCATGAGTGACTTTTCCTCACTAGACGCCGAATACTGAAAACTATTTAAAAGTTTGCATATTACTAAACAAATAGATATTTCTGAAGTTCATTTTAGTCAGCATATATAGCGTTAGGATAAATTCTTTCCCCGATTTCAAGTATATGCCACATACAGAAAAAAACAAACTATTAATTGGAATATGCACGGGCACATTCATGGTTTTTCTAAACATGGTTTTCAAAATATGAGTGTATATAATCAGCGAAGGATCATAGAGGTTATGTTCACCTCCTGTCTGGCTCCACTGAACACATATACATGCACACGTATATAAGTACATCAAATATATATTTATATATGAACATATTTATGTTGACGGAGTTACACAGCCTGAGAAATGAGTCTCTCAGCGGAAGGAAAACGCTTTTAAACCTTGGCTGCCTTGAGGCCATACCCAACACAAGAAAGTCTATAAAAATAAATCCAGACAGAACATCCTTAAACATACAAAATTAAGCAGTTTTTATTCCAGATAATAGTTCTGTCGATGGGGCTTAGAATACGCTTACTGTATCCGCTACAGTATGATAATACTGGGTATGGCATTGAACTGCATCTGGTGGTGAGGCTAAAGTTCTAGAGCTCAGGGGAGTGTGGAATAGCCCTTTATCGTCATTACTTCCAGATCCACTCTGAACCAGAGTTATAGTAGCTGTTAATGACCCATCTATGTGTTATATAGACATGTTTGTAAACCATTTGTATTTGTCAAGAATGCCAGATATCATATATAACCATGTACAAAACCCTTAAATATAAACTTATAATCTACGCAATTTCTTAATGTTTATGCATAAAATAACAGCAGACGGGTTGACATACCGTTAAAATCAATCAATCAACATATTCCAGATACAGATGAATAATAATAGTCAAATGATAATTATAGAATTAATAATAATAAAGATCATAAATAGGATGTGAGTTCATATCAATAAATCAATATATTAACTCTAATATATATATATATATATATATATATATATATATATATATATATACGCACACTCACACATACATACATACATATATATACATATATATATATTCCGGCAGAATGATATTCTGGATGTATAATTGCTGTCTCACAGGCACTAGTAGCAGTTAGCGGGTGGGAAGTATGTTTATGAGCAGCAACAGTTATGTTATTTTAGTTGTATGAAATGGTGAACATCGTACGTTTATAATTGAAACTTTAAAAAGGAGACCAGTGATATTCTATGGCTATCCCGTCCACAATTCACCACCGGATACAGTTTAGGGTCATACTCAGTATTACCCCTTCTACCTCCTTGTGATTACCTCCTTCTGAAGTCTAAACTCTTTAGATATAGGCCACAGCCAACTGACCAACTAAAAGACTTTATTCATCATGAAATCATAGTAATACGGATAGAGACACGGAGCAGGCAACTGCTACACAACTTCAAAGTGAGGTTTTAGGAGTATGCAGCTCGTGAGGGTAAGCAATTCGACAATACAATCTTTAAAACGGGATGATTATAATAAAAAATCATATTAAATATTGTTCTTTCTTAGAGTAATATTAAATTTTGAATAGGATCTATGTGTTTTTTTACGTTCCAAATCTGAGAGATCATTCTGTCAAACCTTAGATAATTGTGGTTCTATCACTGATTCTTCTGACTGATTATTTTTTCAATGCTTTTTGTGCCCTTACTATGTTTTTAACTGCAGAACGGAGATTGACGAAACTTTGTCAGAGATTTTCGTTACTAGTTGGCAACTCCAAGAACGATACAACCCTCCATTAATAATGATATAATTATTTTTTATTGCAATATGATTATTCAATCATATACAATAGTAAATGAAAATGTTTGCACACAAGGTATAGGATTTGATTGGTGGTTTTGCTTGATGGGAATTCGCATTGACTTTTTCAGCGGAAAAGCTGGGCTTGGTGATAGCTGAAGAACTTTGAAGATCTAGAACATCGTACTTCTGTCGGAATTTTTTTCTAGTTGCAAAGTCTTTTTCTTGTGACTGTCCTTCTAGTGGTTGTTTCGGAGTGTTGTCTTCTCATGTGGTCTCTTGTCTCTGTTTAAAATAATCTTGGAACCCATGTAGAAGAACATTTTAGACTTAGACACTTATGATTAGTCGGCTAATTAAGGTTTAACTAGATTTCCCATCTATGTACATGCAACTTTTAACAGCCTTGATTAACCCATCAAATGAGTATCTCCATTCACCTTTGCCTGAATTTGTAAACTCACTCACAAAAATAAGCTTATCAAAAATCTTGGTTTTAATATGCTTTTCCTTTTAACAAAATTAATTTTAAAAGAAGAGACGATTTTCTTTTCTCGTTAAAGAATTTTCAAAGCCAGTGGAAATTCTCATTGTCACATAATAATATAAAACTGATCGCTTAACTCATCTTGAAATGTACTAAAGATACCCACTCAATGGAGGCGGTTGTGTGTAATGGTTATCGTTGTAGAAAATGGACACCGTGATCCGAGTTCAAATCCGGGACGAGGCTGTTTGGGAATGGTATCCATCCAATTATTATCCCTCCAGCTATGGGTAAAATAAAAGGGCAGATTCGGCTCTTTAACCTTAGTATAGCATCTGGTCTAGGAGAATGGAAATTCTGAATTAAAACCTGTTAAACCCCGCTTAAGAAATTGACCTTGTATCGCATCCTGTTCGTGTGGATCAACAGGATAAATAAATAAGATAAACACTACATGTTGAATCAGTTCTGGATCAAAAACAAATAAAACGTTTTAACCAAGGTTTATATGCCGATTTTTTCTTTCACACACATTATTTTTCACACGCATGCAAACGCGCACTCACACACACACACACACACACACACACACACACACGCACACGCATATATATATAATATATATATATATATATATATATATATATATATATATATATATATAGATAGATAGATAGATAGATATATAGATAGATAGATAGATAATCTTTTAATTGAAAGTAAATATTAAAACCTTTTTGTTTTCATTTTTCATTAGTAATCTTGATATTATAATTTATTGCTTCACGAGGATTTATCTATTCAAGGAAACAATTTCCTTCCATCTAAGAATCTAAGGAACTTGTTTGTATAGTGGAAGGAATAATACAACTACACGACACCAACAACATAATCAGTATGTGTTTGATTTCATCGTGAAAACATTTGAAAGTTTATTTCCCTTCTTGAAAACATCTATAATTGCAGAACGTGCCACTGATCCTGATCAACTGTTAAAGTAAGTTTAACTTTCGATGTCTTTTTTAATCTTATATATGAAGTTTAGAATGTATTTTATTGCGATAAAAAATATAGAAAACAAAGCGCAAGTTATTAAGTTGCAAATTGTAATAGAAATTCGTTTACATTTTAGATAATTTTAAATTTCAAGGCTATTCCATTAACAAGTATCACTACGACGTGCTATTTTTTGTCATGTTACAGTAACATACAAAGATCGGATCATTATAATACAGACATTTATGAAGATGGAAATTTTATGAGAAAAATCCTGTCTCTTCCCGAATTCATTATATATATTTAATCCAATTTAATTGTTCCAATCATTTTATTTTTATTAAATTCATTTTTCATTTTGTTTTTATTTATAAATGTGACAATCGTTTTAAAGAAATCATCCACTAAAAGTATTATGAGACAAAGAGGTAATTTTCATAATATAATGGTTAGCGAGATAACCTTGCAGATCATTATGAGTCAATTCGATTCTCACTGTCAGGGCTTTTGGCAAAGTGGTAATTTGCATAATGTAATGGTTAGCGAGATAACCTTGCAGACTATCAGGGCTTTTGGCTTTGTACCAAATTAAGCTAACATTTATAAATGAGAAAGTATTATGGGCTAGAGGGAGTGCTTGTTTAAAAATAACATTAAATTTAATAGAGGCTATAAAAAGAAACAAAAAACGAATTTCTTTTGTAAGATTCCTTATATTCAGTCAATGTTTTTCCTATTAATGTTTTGTACTCAATCAAATAATGTAAATGATCAAAAAATCGATTTTTCATAAAAAGAACTAAAAATGATAATTTTAGTGATTTCTGGCCGAATTTTTATATGCGGGGTCAACGACAATGATTTAAGAAAATAGTAGCCGAAAATCCGAAAGGTATATATATATATATATATATATATATATATATATATATATATATATATATATATATATATATATATGTGTTTATGTCAACGATTTAATCAAATATTTTATCAGTAATAGAGCATCGGTGAAAATTTTGTTTTAATTTTGAAAATAAAGTTGTATTTAGGGATAACGAAAACACTAAATAATTAAGTTTATTAAAGTTTCAGTTTCTCTTATTACGTTTTCTGTTTCTACTCCAATTAGAGAGGAGATAGTCGAGAAATTGGGTTTATTTATTTACTTCTTTTACTTTGAAAACTTGTTACCATAAGGACGAATGTGTCACATGAGTCTCTTAATTTTCTGTTTTGTTTTTCAGATCATCAGCAGACATTTTCATGTTAATAGAGTGAGACTCAATTAATATTATGGACGTGTAATAAATACACAAACAAATGTGGACCATATTGAAACATTAAAACTTTGGTTTCTATACAAATAAGAGGCAGTGATTTATTTGATACTAGAATTGATCTTATTCTTATAATCATTCTCTGATTTTGAACAACTGGTTGACTTACCTGATACTTCCGGATTTGCAAAGATCTTCTCTTATAGGTTTTTTGAACTTTTCCTTGCCTTGGATTATTTAGTTTCTTAATTGAATCACATAAATATGAAGTGATTATGTTAATTAACATATGACAATTTTGAAAATTCTCCTTACAAACAATTGGAATGTTAAAATATTATATATTATTAAAGCCCAAAATTACACTTTATGTTTTTTATTAGATTAAAGTAGTAGTGTCAAAACATAATCACACATTGAGGAAATATCGGCAGTGAATGGCTTTCAAAATCTATACGCTAAACAATGCTTTACGATGTGCCTTATTCATGATATCAATCCACTCTTGATCGAGGGGTAATTGTTAGTAAGCTAGTCGCATATATCAATTACTACTGAATATCGACTTTGATCCTCGCTGGATACCTCATACTTGCGACTTTGTATCAATCATATCCAAGGTGAGCAATCACTTCATCCTTTACAATTATAAAGAAAAAAAGTATACGGTCAAAAAAGATCATATTTCCCGCCGTTCTTTTGTGAACAGCTGACACAATGAAGAATATTCTTTTCATCGAAATTTTACCAGTTTGTTCTTTCTTTCTTCTGGCGTTTAGCATCACCAGCTGGATTTTTCACAAGCAAAATGTGAAATAAAGCTGAAAAAAGATTTATCAAAGACTTTCCGAAAATTGCTTCGCTTTCAATGGATCGAATTCCATCTGACATTTAGCGGACTAAATGTTTCAAATCTGACTCGACCAATCTACTTCGACGAATTGTCAAACCCCAGACTCTGGAAATGGACCGTATTACGCCGGGAAAGACTAATAAAATTCCAGTCTTATTATGATTCTGATGTCTACACCTTGGGATTGATAAACACTTATATCAAGTCTATGAAGGTCAACTTTGAAGTTCCTGATATATGTCGAACGACCGGCTTAGACAGAAAAGAACTGTTCCGCCAGGTTTTCGGCAAAATTGAGCAGATAGTGATGGTTAACAAGACTTTTCAGTCGTTGCTATGCTACGAAGTTAACTTGTGTAGATCATTAAGAATAAGTTCTCCGGTTGAATACCGTGCGGCTAGATATTTTGGCATGATGAGATTAGTACATGCAAGACGATGTTGTAACATTGGACCTCGGGACAATTCAACCAATATCCACAATGTTCCTTGGGACTGTCCCCTGTATATGGATTACACTCATCTTAACATTATAAACATTATTGGAGCAGTTATCTTTGCTTTTAGTCCTTGTTTTATTTTGAAATTGTTCGCATCCAGAACAGAAAAATGGATGTTGCTCGATAATGGTACTTTTCACGAAATGAGAGACAACCATTTTGATTGGTTAAAACCAGACGATAATCTCTCTATATTCTTTTGGTCGATGCTAAGAACGCTGACTAGCATACGGTTAAATTGTTTTATGAGAAGAGTTTTTCGCATAGTTTTTATCCTATTTACTCCCATTGTTTTATACGTGATTATCATTGTCTATTACCTTTACAAATATAATGACCTGTTGATTTACTTAATAGAGGGTTTACCATTAGGCTATCTATCGATAATGTTCGGCTTTCGACGCAGTCTGGAGAACCTAGATGGTGCCGTAGGTGGACCAATCGTTTGTTTTAGTGTCTACTATTTCGTCGGTATCATTCTTGTTTCAATTCCTAAAAACATTTCCAAAGCCATGTCATTACATGTCGTCAGACAAAGACAATCTTGTACATTTCTCCAAGTGAATATCGATTTCCTTGGAAAAATATGGTAGTGTGGAAGTCCGTCGTTTGTATGACTTTGAAAAGGTTTGTGGTATTCTTAAAGCACGAATCCTAATGGCGATAAATCCTTTTGGTTTAAATTTGGTTCAGTTTGGTTGTCACGAATCCTTTGCTTAACAGACTATCTCCAAGCATTTGTAATTTCAAAAAGCAGCGAAGCTTCTCCTACTATTTCCTACTGGCGGCCTCTTGTTAATCCCTTTACTCATTGAAGCGTGTCTCTGTATATTATATTACGGCTTACCTATTAGTTTTATCTTATTCACCGTTCCAAGGGTTACCTAGTATCATACGTTTTACCACACATGCACAGCCAGCAACTTCAAAAACTCACAGGTAGTATACTAGCAGTCTTTATCATTTTCTGTTTTGTTATCTTCTATACGTATTCCCTTTATATATTCTGTGCTTCCTTCTTTGTCGTATCACGATTTATAATTCAACTGTATAGCCTCATAATCATTAAGAATATTCTATGTATTTGGTCGCCCTCCTTTTCTGTTTTTACTATATTCATGGCCTCGGACGACAAGTCATCATCAATTATCGCCAGCTTTTGTCAATTTCAATTCAGATTGCAGAAAAGACACAATCTGAAATGGGAAACTTGACATTCGACCAACCGTTTGTGTTAGTGTCCTATGCATCTGATAAATATATGCGTTCGGATATTTTCTTGGCTATAATCACTCAACATTTTCCATTGCGTTACGAGTTGTCCTGGGTTTTCTGCAAAACATCAATCGTCTTTTTTTTCTTATCTCTCTCTTTTCATATTCTCAGTATGAACAATACACACGCATTGACCTTTTATAATTCAATGTGGGTATTTTTTACAGCTTGCTTACCAAAACTCTTGAACGTTGTACATCAAAGAAAATTTTGTATTACAAGACTTGAAGAGTCAATTTATAGAATTTTGCAAAGTTCTACTTCAGGACCATGTTTTTGTTAATCACACAAAGTTAGTCAAGTTGAATCTCAATGATAATTTTCTAAGCCTAGCTTGGTTTGGTACAAAGCCAGAAATATGGTGCACTCTACAATAGTCTCCTAGCCTAGCTCATTCACTATTATACTACCCGAAGCGCATACCCACCATTCCATAAACAAAACAAGACTAAGCATAGCTTATATTTGTCACAAGATGTATGAAGCACCTAGTGAGAATCAAATTCACTTTCCAGTAGTAACTGATTTATGAGACTAACTCGCTAACATATATCTAAGTGAGATACCAAGAATCATAATAGTACCCGCTGAATGAAAAATGTTACCACTATTATTATGAGGCAATGTTAACCAGTATTGAAGCGTATATGTTTAATCCAGTTAATCTAGCTGAGCTTAAGAGTAGAGTAATAATCTACTCTAGATATAGGAAACGCACTCGATAGATAATTCAAGATATTCCTTGAATGATTTGTGGAGTGCAATAAAAGAGATAGAACTGTTGTAGTCAAGGAACTTCAAGCAACGATAATGGAATAATGGTAATGTGGCAGATATTGAATAATTATCTAATAGAATAGTCTGACTTTAAGAAAATTTGATGAAACTGACAGGAGCCCAATTACCTAGATCGGATTATCGTGACAGTATGTCCGCAGCAACCCAAATCAACCGTTTTACATAATAATTGTGAGGACAGTTAAGTCAGTCAACTTTATACATTCTATTAGGTTATTCATCGAGACTAGGAGACTATTGCTAGTAAGTTCAATTCTTACAGGGTGTCCCATACTTTTTGTTTTAGTAAATTGCTACTTTTTATATTCTGTTAGCTATACAAATACTAGTGTTATTTATGTGTTGTTGGGTATTTAATGTTGAGAACATACTATAATCATTGTGATTAATATAAAAGATTACCATTTTTGGTCATTCATGTTACAGTTGTTCCATGAGACGCCTGTAAATCTAAGCGGGCTTTCATTACTCCTGTATTATCTATAAGTTTTATAAGACTATGGTTGTATGGTTGTTAGTCAGTTCTTAATACAGCAATTCTTGTCTCCCTTCCCACCAATATCATCTAAGGAAAGGGTGTCATCGTAGAAGCTATCAGTCCGAGTTTGATGACAACAATAAAATGTTTTAGGAACTCCAATTCTGGAGAGCTCTTGCGAGTTTCCTCACAATGCCTTTTTCAGGAGTGGGCGTAACTATATAGAAGTGGGAGTTTGAATTCAGAGTTGATATTCTTCTAAAACCAAACATAGAGAACCTAGTTTGCCATGCTATTTGATATATTACGTATGAACATAGGATTATTGGTTCTGTCCTTTTTAGTCTTTCATATTTCATTTGTCTCATAAGAGTTTTGTAAGTTTAAGCGGGCCTTAATATCATGTGGGTAAGGAAAGCTAGAACCTAGCATAAGTCTTTGTAGCTGACATTGGCTTATATATATTAGAATAAAATGCTTATCTCATTTTTTCTTAAGCTCTCTGAATATTTTGGAAATTAGCAATATTTTTGTAAAAGAAATACTACGAATCCAGTCTCATTTGTTCTTTTGATTTGAAAATATTAGTTTAAATTTTAGAAAATATTAAAAGAGATGAAATAACAAATTCAATATACAAACTTTTCTACCTTTTTTCTTTTATTTGTTTTGACTTCAGTGATTAAATCTCAAATCATCTTTATGTTAACCATGTTAACCATAATGTAGGGTAAAATTAAGATCGTATTAAAATACAGTTTTCTACCCTGTTGGAGTGGGGGCTTAGAATACACCAACTACCTACTTTCCAGAGAGATAAGACCCTGCCATAAATATGCATCAGGATATGACACCGAACATCATCGGGCAGTTATTTTCCATTTCTAGTCCTGAGGAGTATGGAGTACCCCTCCGTTGCCATTACTCCCAGATTCCTCATGATCCGGAGTAGTAGTAGTCTATAGGCCAAATGGACTTGTTTAAAAATTATTTGTATTAGATATAAGCACTTGAAACCATATAACTTTGTGCAGTGCAAATTATTTGTATTTAGAATATTTGATATAATGAATAACTATGTACAAACAAAGGATTATAGATAAATAAAAGAGAGCAATTACAAAAACAATTATTGCAATGAACCGTTGAAAATATGAATAGTTAAGATTATAATCAACCGTTTATAAATGAATAAAAATTCGAAATGAAATAACCCATAATGACTTGATATGTCGTAAACAAATAAACCAAATAAAAAAGAATTCGATGTTAATTTCATAGTTTAATACTGTCCCCGATAAATAAGTACAGTTTTCGCATTGGCTCTCCATTTGTTTGTATTCCGGACTATCAAGTTAGAAAGTCAGATTTATATGGAGAATTAAAATTGGCAAAATGTAGAAATTATTTATTCATGATATGATATTTTATTTGGAGTATATATTTCATAGCCAACAAATAACACATGATATTTCAGTCTGTTTTACGACTTCATTTGCATATAACATACTTTAGTCGTATTTCGCAGCAGCAGCAGCAGAGTATTCAAAATGAACGAATTGCACTCTGCTCTATTTGGTGAATTAACGAAATCTCTGACTTGCGTTTAATTAACCAACTTTTATTTTCGTTTTCTATTTGATTTTCGTTGTTGCTATTGAGATGTTTATTTGAAAAAGGAGAGAAACAGAATGAACTACATTAACACTGGTCATATTTTCTGTGACTCGGTAATGCACAGCGAAAGAAAAGGCTTAATTATTTGCGCTATGCTTAACTTCTATGTTTGTTCACCATTCACAGATCACAATTCAAATATATTTTCCAATAGTATCATCTTTTTATTTTAAAAAATGTTGAATAACTTCTCTCACACCCAAAGCAAATATTTATCTGGTTAAAATGGCTGCATGTAAAAATTGTATTCTTATTTCCAGCATATCCATGTGGACATCGTTTTTCGATGGTAAAACAATCGATCTGTGGCTAAGGTTGAGAAAAGTAATAAGTGCAAATAGCACAAAAAAAGGTTAGAAGGGCACCTTGCCATGGAACATTGGTTAGCAAGCAAGTATTGCATACGAAGTGTGTTCAAAATGTATCAAAACGGAAGCTGTATATACCAAGACAGCAATGTACAAAGAATAAAACACACAATTCTGTGTTCCGCCAAAACATTTCGGTAAAAGAAGTATCGGGACTGGCTTCATAATTCTTTCCCAAATTAGTATTGATTCATTGTTTAGACAACTCTCTAGACATTACATTATTACATAATTTGATCGGTTGTGCATACGTCATGATCTTAATTTTAAATTTTATAGTTAAAGAATCAAAGAGCTTCGGTGCTTGATACTTTTAAATCTTTGTGTTAAGCTCAGCTTCAACCTATGTATGTAGTGAGACCATAGAATAGATGACCACGGAATCCCTTAGAACTTCAGTTCTTTGTTGTCATTGTCCTAGATTGATCACCCCCAAGATTAGTGAACTCTTTCTACTATTTTACTCATAGCTAAGGAAGAGAATTAGTGTAAAGTGAATGTAAACATCCTGAATTAAAATTTGATCTCTACTCACTAATTTCAATTTCCAGCGTCAATAATTTTACGTCAAACACTCCTCCAACGATCTAGGGACTCGTACAATTAAAGTATTTCTGTCAGTCCTATGTAATATTTTCTTTATTTTAGAAATCATATATTCATTGTATTTTCTGTTTGGGACTTTTTAGATGTCTGTAACCTTGATGTATGTAGGGATTTTTTTTATTGCAGACGTAATCGCCCGTGGATAATTGAATTTCACAAGAGCTTAATTATAGAAAGATAGTACTTTTTGAATAACGGGATGGATGTATTGGGGTATATCAAATATATAATATATATATATATATATATATATATAATATATATATATTATATATTATATTATATATTAATTCTATGGATCCCTCTCTCTAAAGCTCTTGTCTGTTTTCTGAAACCGTATTTCACAGCAGAGGATACAATGATCTCTACATGATATTTTTTAATGATCCTAACTTGTTTGAAAGTTACCAAATGCTGGTAGTCGGGTTCTTTACTTTGCATTTTAAAGCAATGTATTGCCGTCTGTTCAATCATTAGGCTTATCCTTAGGGTAAGTCACCATTCTTAAAATATCTAAACCATTTTTTTTTATCATTCCGGTTGATATTTTCTTCCGCTTCCTTAATTCTGTGAGTATCTTTAGTGTCTTTAATATCTAGTTAGAAATAATGCCTCACAATCACAATACTAGTATCGAAAACATTATAACATCTGATATAAAATTACAGCATAAAAGGTATTGACTATATATATATATATATATATATATATATATATATATATATATATATATATATATATATATATAAACCATACAGTCTGTAAAGGATTACATGAAATAAGCGTTGGAGTAAAAGTCTATAAGCAATGAAAATACTTCTAATGCATCCTGATAGTTTTAAAACATCAGTTGAAAATAAGTTGACTTAAGCCAAACACTTTGATACATTGGATCATTCTTAAAGTGCGACAATTCATAGATTAGAAGAATACACTAAACGACCGATAGACCATCAACTAAGGTTGGTGTAAAAAAACTCACAAGGAGTGATGGCAACAACAGCAACATTACTACTACTACTACTACTACTACTACTACTACTACTACTACTACTACTAATAATAATAATAATAATATGCTTATAAACAATTATGATTTCCAATCCAATACTATTCATTTTCAAATAGATATATTTGACACATAGATTGGACCATAACAGGTACTACCACACCAGCTCAGAGTAGACCTGCACGTACAAAGCAATGAATGTATATTTCACACTTCACAAGGCTCCAGATGCAGTTTAGTGTCATACTTTGGCATCCATTTTCGACAGGTTAATAAACTAAAAAGACTTAAATTCCTTACCTATGCTTTTACTCCAGCTAGTTTTTCACACATTTTGTATTCAGTGAAACGTAAACATTCGTATAAATACACCGTAAGAATTTACACATTTACATATATATCATTTTTGTCAAGTTTCTGTTGGTGGCACAAAATAAACAAATTTGCCTCTCCAGATATCTCCCATCAGGGCGTTTCCCACATAATCGTAGCTCACGGCAACACAAAATGTGTGTGTGTGTGTGTGTGTGTGTGTGTGTGAGTGGGAGTGGGAGTATGTATTCACTAAATTATAGGATCTTTACTTAGTCTGGTACAAGTTCCCGATGTATATAACTTAAATGCATTACAGTGGTCGTCTTTTGCAAAGCTATTTTTTCACCATTGTTTCTCGCATTGACGTACCGTCTGGCTAGAACAGATAAGCGGTATCTCCCCTGACTAAAATTAAAAAGAGCAAAAAGTAACAGATTTCCAATTCCTTCTAGAGTTTTAACTTGTAGTAGTGTAATGAATGATATAACAAATGGCTTTTATTTTCATCTTTGATTGGAATAATTATCCAGTGGCACGACGTATAGTGGATGCTTGTACAAGACACATTTGATAACACACATTGTAAAATTGTTTTTCATTTAACGGACCGAATCGCTACTCTACTCATCTCGTTCATTTTGGCGATTTTCTTCGTGAACAAAGACACGAGAATGAAAGATTTAACATGAAACATTAAATTCGGCTATTTCCAAGCTAAAATTAACAAGTCTTTTTGCCTGTGTATGTTATACATTGACAATAAGGAAGATAGAAATTATCAGTGGTCAGTGGTGAAAGCAAGCATTAGCGACACAATAGAGCCATTATATATGCAATGTAAATGCTTTAAAAGGAATTTTACTATAGATATGTAATAAAAATTACAATGAAAGTGGTTTTCAGTGATTAAGAATTAAAATAAGCGTTACTAACAGAATAAGACTGTTCTATTTTTAACGTGAATGAATTTCTTATGATTTTCCTACAGAAATGAAGTGAAAATCCGAACCAAAATGGGTTGTCAGTGGACACTAGAGACCTCCAATTTGACGTGTAAAATTTACCCCTTTATTGAAGTTTCATTGTTTTAAATATAGGTATTTAACATAATAAAACCTGAATAAACATAAATATCATAGTCAAAAGTTTTGAACCATTCAAAAGAAGATACGTTAAAAACTGATGATTTAACTTTTTAACTCACAGAAATAATGAAAACTATTAACGAAAACAATGTTTACATTTTCTCATCATTAAATCAATTTTAATGTAGCCAAATACAAATTACGTCTACAGACCTTTTAAAAAAATTCTATGAAAAATCAATTAAGAGCCAAATTTTCACAAAATTTTCAATAGTTATTTACCTTTAGATGAAATGCTTAAAATTGTTTTTTCCAAAAGTATATTAGGGGAAACATTTTTTACGAGGTTGACCCCCCCCCCCCCCATTTCATTTTATGAAATCTGAAAATATATACTTTGTTCATACAATTTGTTCATTTTTTCTATAAAGATAAGAGTCAGAATAATTATATCAGAAGATTTTAGAAATTTCTTTTGTTTAATATTCATCTGTTCTATACCGATTTTTTTTTGTACAGACATTTTATGGCTATATATAAAGTATAAGTACTACTAACATTAACAATAAATAAAAAAATAATTTTCTTTCTTCGACAGAAAAGATACAGCAATTTCATAATTTCTAGAGGAGTACACCTCATATATATATATATATATATATATATATATATATATATATATATATATAAACGCACACACACACACATAAACACACACACATAAACACACACATATATATATATGTATGCATTTTAATTTTCTTTTTTAGTTACAGTGATGTTGAAAATGGTGCTGTTACTTTTTTTAGCAGTTTCAATGCTGTAGATTTAGATAATATTAGATAATACCTAATAATATTTTTTTAATGTATAATATTTCATTCGCCTGCATTGGTTTAGCTCAGTCGGCAGAGCATTCAACTAGGAATTGCAATATTCTTGCTTCGATTCCGGTACTGGCCAACTCAGCACACGAGTAGCACAGCTTTGGTAATCTGGTCTGCATGGTAAAGTAAGGAGCTGACGGTAGGTGTGGCACTGCACCTCAACAGAAAACAATATCTCTTGTGTAGTACTAGGGAAAAGGAGATAGACTCCCTTATTAACAGGCTGATACCGACAGTATGCCTCTCCTTAGATCCCCCATATATATATATATATATATATATATATATATATATATATATATATATATATATATATATATATATATGCGCGCGTGTGTGTGTCTGCGTGTCTAAGAGATTCCCGCTCAAGGCTTGAAGTCCCATCGTCAGTGTACTTAAGTGTTCTCCAAGATATCCATCGAATAAAAGGATTCAAAAAGTTATTCGGTCTTAATATTTTGTGTGTTAATAGCTGGTCGGCGTCTGAGAAGTGAGATTCACAAATGTACCCAGTGGATAAATCAAATGTTCTATAAAAAAGTTATTTAATGACAGTGAATATTTTTTATAGAGCTTTACAAGAAAGTTATAAAAGTCAACATATATTTCAGAGTTAAAGATAAATTTGATTCCAAATATTTTTAGTCTTATCTTAACCCAGTAATAGTTCCATTAGGAAACGCCGTAGAGCCGATACCCCGATAAAAACAACATTTTTTTAGCCTCACTTAATTCTACTACTAGCACGAGACTTTGGCAATCAAATTACAATCTCGTGACATTGGTTGGGAATTGTGATTTTTTAAAAGACGAGAAACAGCAAAAATAAATAACTAGAAATATGTACAAAGGAACTTCAAAAGTGTGTGCAAAATATTTGATTAAAGCTGATGGATATATTGCAATAGAAACAACGGAGAATGATGTCCTGGATGAATACAGATTTAATTCTGTGGTGTAATGAGTTTATCTATCTATCTATCTATCTATCTATCTATCTATCTATCTTCATATTAACCTATCTGTATAGGCTAGTGATGCTTTGCACGGAAAGAGCTTACAAAATTTGAGTGAGAAACGAAATTTCAGATAAGCGAAATGAATTGAAATATGCATGGTACGTGTATGCATTTGTGCATAAATGTGTATCTCTCTCTCTTTCTCTCCCCCTATCTCTCTCTCTCTCACACACACACGCACACACACACATACACACACACACACACACGTTATGAGGCGTTTTAAAGTATGTCTTTTTCACATATATTAATATCAACAAAAGCCACCACATATCAATAGCAGAGGCTCGCAGACTTTTGTTCACTAATAATTTATTTTTCTTTAAACAAACGAAGGCCCTGACGAAGGTTTATTAAACAAGCCGAAACACAACAGCATCGGCTTATTAAACATCACTCATCAATGAAACTTGTGTTTTTTTTTTCATTTTTTATAAAATTAGATGTCTGAAAAGAAATTTAATGTCCCATATTTATACTGTTATGTAAAATAGACATAAAATTCGGGAAGAAAGTTGTAATGATAATTACCCGGGGATAATCGGAATGTCAGTCTAAATAGAATGGAATAAAGATAAAGAATAAATTTATGATGAGAGTGGAACTCACATCCCTTTACCGCGAGAATCATCGTTATCTGTATCAGCCGCTCTGCCCTATTTAGCTACAAGAACTATTTAAACTTACATTTTTTCCGATATTTTATTACAATATGTTAACAAGTCTTTTCTGTATTTATTATGTATAACATAAGTTTTTCTTTCGAATATCTTCCGGATTTAGATGCCAAAATATATAGAATCTGCATACTTCCCCTTACTTATTTGGAATTAATGATATAAATTCTATAAATAGGATCTGACTTGACATCAAGTTTAATGACCGCCAAAAGACCGCTTTGAAATTAATAGAAACACTTTCTATCTAAGCAATTCATTGCATTCTTTGAAATGAAGTTTTTAAAAATTTATTAAGAGTGTGCAACATTTTTCATCCAAAAACAGGTTTTCATCTGTGCATTTAATTTTGCGTTAAAAAACGCTGAGAACTTTTTCGCAAATTCTAATAATTTCTTCTTTTTTATTCACTTTTAAAACTCTCACTTAAGTGTTGCATTTCTTTAATATCAATCAATAATTATAATTAACATTATTAATTATGGTTTCTCACCAATTATAATTATTAATTAGGAATTCCTGCCTTCTTCCCTTGAAGCGTTTGATCTTCAGGTAAACGCACGTTCATTATTGTTAACTGAAGTTCCCTATTTTTTCATTTTGGCTGATTATTTTAAATGTCTTGTCTTTTACTGATTTAAATTTACTGACAAATTTTCTATCCCTCACCCCAAACTTTGCATACGAGAACCACCTTAAACTGCCTGGATCAAATAGATTTAGTATTAGTATTTAATTAGCTTGAGTTTAGGAGAAAACTAAGCTTTCTTAACCAGTATGTTTTTTTTTACTATTATTTCTTTTATCTTAATTTTTGCTACTTTTCATCGCAACTGTGTCAGAAATAAACAATAAGACCCGAATGAGACTCGAACCTAAATGCTTTAGCTTGGAGAAGCTTAGATAATCCTAACTGTGTCGATTAAACTACGGGGGTCAGCTGAAAATTAATAGGCTGACCAAGATACTCTCATGGAATGTAACAAAATGGGGTTTATTTTTCAACATAGTCTCCCATGCGGTCCACACACTTCTTCCATCGGTGATGTAGTGCTTGGATCTCATCAAAAGCTGATCGGACGTCATCCTATGAACCTTTCAGTCTACCCTCACACAAAAATTCAACTATAACATTTTTTCTTTATCTTGCTCGGTACAAAATTATCGTTTTGTACGTACACCTCTGTTATTACTAACTTTAATATACACAAATTATTATTAGTAGTAATGTAATAATATTACTGCTATTAATACAGCTGGTTTTTGTAAAAATGCAAGCTAAGTATTTGAAAGGCAAAAACTTAAGGACACTGTCTTATTTTTCAACGTAGAATCTAAGCTTCTCGTTAGAAGGAAGAAACAGATAGAATTTTAGAAATAGCGGTTTATAGCCACCATAAAAGTTTTTGCTAGTTTCCCATTAGATAGCCCAAACTGTGCTTTTAACTGCTCTGAGAAGGTGTAAAATATTTACTCACACACAAAAACATGCATGTATGCACACATACACATTCATATTCTAAGTATGAAATTTTATCTAAATTTAGAAGATCATTCATTTATAAGCAAACAACTTCTGTAAAATTGAGCAATAAATTCTTTATGTGCGTACTGAGACTTCTTAATGGTAAAATTCATGTTTTTATCTATTATATTCACGAACAATTTTGCCATATAAGAATTCTGAAGACCGAGAAGTTTCGACAGACTCAACTGATAAAATAATCAATAATCATTCTCTAAATGCTGGCTGTGAAGCAAGTATTTATTGATTTTATTAACCATTACTTTACCAATCTACTTGCACATATACAGTGACATGACAAAATATAATGACTAAAAAAACAAAAACAAAAAAACATGACCGTTTATTTTATGATATAATCAATCCAAGTTTATTTATTAACACTTTAAATTTTAGTAAGTTTTTATGATTAGATTTAAAAAGTTGTTACTCTTTTTAGTATCGAAATCATTAAATATGCTATATTGTGGGATATCCAACTAGGCTACATTAAAATAGGAAGAAACACTTTGGTTGAAGGTTTTCTACATGTTTTTAGTATTTTATGATTCAAAATGCCCCTGACTTGGGCGATGAGGACAATTTAACACCTTCTTATACCTGACATTCCCGTGACATTTTTGAGTTATTACATGGAGAATTTTCTCCAGTGAAAAGTTGTTCTTTTTTTATTATTTAGAAACTCATATAGGAATGTTGGAAATATCTCCTACAGAATATATGTGCATCTTTCTGAACAGATATTTCTTAAGTGATTAAGAAGATTTGAATGTTGTAAATTTCTGCCAACACCGGAGCCTAACATTTGCGGCCATCTCAATTACCCGCTCCTGACTTTGTTGAATGTTGACACATTTGAAAAAGAGTCAACTAGTGTTTATTAAAATTACTCAAAAGTTATACTGCTGCTGCTGTCAGACTTATTTCAACATACCCTACCACATCTGTCGTCTTTGAGAGCAGCTCTTTTTTCTGACTCGTCGCATGAAACTATCTCTGATATGGGGAGCCATGCTTTCCTTTACGTCATTACCGATTGGTACAATCACACAACCGGTTCACATTTCTTTAATTTGATTATATTTCACACATTTGACTCATTCCATCTTTCGATTTTCCAACAATATATATCCATCTATAAAATCACCGAAGTTAAGTAGTGACGAGTCTAATTAGATAGGTCATCACTTACAGCAAATACTATAATCAGCCTAAGACGTACGTGTCAAACTAAACAAAGCTTAATAAAAATAATAAACATGTCGTTTCTAAATTAAACATTTTCCCATCATACTGGAGAACGAAGCCCTGTGAAGCGATTAAATGATTACTAGTCTTGCATATTGATTATAGACCAAAGTATGAGTAAAATAAGGATATATGTTTAATAAGCAAATGTATTTATATATTTAACCAAAATAGCAGTTTTCAGTGTAAACAGGAAGGATAATTTGTATAGAGATCTTAAAAATTTGATTGTAATAAATAGTTGCTTAGTATTATTGATTTCTAATTATTTATTTTTATTCCTTTTGATAAATATGAACAAAAATCCCGTCCATAAATCTAAAAAGATATCCATTTACAAAAGAAAACTAATACCGTTTTTTACTGTGTATATTAGTTAAATAGTAAAATTAGAAAAAATAGCAATAAAAGTCGGAAGTGATGAGAATAGTTAGTGTCCAATCTGTTCTTTCTTGGATTATAATCCTATATTTCCGTATTTCTTCGGACGTCGTCTTCTACACTAATAATAATAAATCAAAATTATTTGAAAAAATACTCATGTAAACAATATATAATAATGGAAACATTAAAATAAAAAGAAACCATTTTTTGCTATAAATTTGTAATTGTTTTTGACGAATTGCTAAAAGTAGATTTTCATTTTGGGGGTATTTTTTTTCAATTAAATTATTCATTAATCTTTGCAAGATATATCATTTTGAAAATAACAACAACTGTTTTTTAATATGATATTTTAAAAATTAAATTTTAATAAGTTACACGAATGGTACTAGAACTTTCTGGTGGATCCCATTTTGAGAAACACTGTTCTAATCAATGAATCACTCTAAACCTAACATTGTATTCCTTAATAAATCACCATAAAACTCTCTCTCTCTCTCTAAAAAAAGAAAAAATAACATTCAAAATGGAGATTTATTGGTTGCATTTATCGTATTTTACACAATTCATTTAACAATTTAACTTACAAATGTTACAAGAATATTCAATTTAATAATGTAGGGAATACAAGTTCACATTAAAATTCTTTAATCACTAAAACTTTCAGTGTAATTTCTTTTAGAATTCTGCTCCTTTACTTCTCATTGAAGCTCATATCTTAGCACTACACGTTGAAATATGACTTTCTGATATTCGACTGTGATGCTTCACCGTTATTTCTAATATCTCAAGGTTCATCTGCTTCCATGTAACTTGACAACAAATGAAAAGAGAAATTTACTGCACTTTCGGGAACAGATAATCTACTATGATGAAAAATTTATCGGTTGACTATAAGATGTTATAGAGTGAGTTGATATACTATGTGAATTTCGTATTCATCTTGACAATGCAACTACTTATTCCTAACGTTTCATGAAGGCTTTTCTTTTTTTTGCAAAACAAAGCATTACTCAGATCTGACAGTCCCTCTCCACACCATAATTTTGGTTCCTTGTGATTTCTGTTTTTGTTTCTTTTTCAAAGCTAAAATCACATTAAGTGGTTCATTTCAGACAATGGATGAGATTAAGGAGAAAGCGGCGATTGAGGAAATGGTGATCCAGAAAAGGGACGTTACAGACTACTTTGAAAATTGTAAAAGACGGTTGAGTGTATATGAGATCTCAAGTAGGGCACCATTTCTCGTGGTAAGCAATTTATTTCATTAATAATAAGTGTCCTGATATATTTTGGACATATCTCGTATTTCTTATTAAAAACTAAAGTCTTATTAACTTTCCGCGCATTTAAAAGCATTGAGCCGAAAAATTCAGTTAATTTAATTGCAACTCTCACAAAAGACACAACAGATGACATTTGTCAAATTGAATTCATGCATTAAAGTTTGTTTTGTCTTCATAAAACAGATTTTCGTTTATTGCCAAATTATTTACCTTTTTAATCGTTTCAAGACAGAAAGTACAAAGTTGACGGGCTAAACCTATTCATTTGTTTATATGACTAGATATAATAACGCTAAATAATTGTAGAGGGTATATGCAATACAAATTTTAGAAATTAAAAAAAAAATACTTCAAATTTGACTCTAAATTTCCTTAAAAATTGTAAAATTATTAATATATCTCGTTAGAAAAAGGTTAAACAGGCAAGAGGTTTTCTTTTATAAGTTTCGCTTAAAAACCAACCACAAAGATTTGTATTAAAAACTTTATGACCTTTTTAATATTCTAACCAATAAACAAAGCGCAAAGAAAACATCATCCACATTTCGAGCAGGTGCAAAAATTATTTTCTAATTTTCATTTTTCAGATGTCTGCTTGCAGGCAAAAGGAACCACAATTGAATATTGCATAAAAACCATCTTCAGCTTCCATCTTTCTTTTCCACTGTCGATTCTGGCTTCATTCACTTGCTACTAGCAATAGGCCTCTACCACCACTTTATGTTTTTTAAAAGTTCATTTATTCTTTATTTATTCTATGAATGCAGTCATTTAGACCAGCAAAGCGATCTGACGAGCTACCATTGAAATCTCCCGCTACTTCCTGTCTGGATTCGACCTCCATTCTTTTCGAGGCAAGCCACAAGTTAAAAAAAAAAAGAGTTATAAAGGCAAAACAAACAATATCAGCTTTAGAGAGTCTGTCTTTTATCAATGTTTTGTGAAGGAGAAACTGTTTGAAATGATTGAAGGGGGAAACCTTTTTGTACTTTCTCTTTGTTGGTATCTAAGGTATAGACAAAACGAGCAACTATTTTCTAAAGCCGAAAGAATATGCCGTTAAATATTTCAAATTTAATTCTTTTTCTATTATTTTGATGCGTTTCACTGCAAAGCAATTTTTGATCTTGTTATTTATCAATGGCTGTGAGAGTCATTCCAGGAAGGAAACATTGAAATTTGTACAGGTTATATAAAAGACTATGCAATTCTTATGTATTCTCATTCTCGTTCGTCAAATCTTATAAAACAAGAATCAAAATATTCTATAACATTCTTGGAGAGCTTTTGATATTTACAAAGTCATGCTTAGTATGGTACAAAGTCAAACAGATAGCTGGAAGATTGTCATGCGCTAATATTTAAAGAGTGACTTTTATCCGATCTTGAATACAAACCAATGATATCAGTAGGAAATATGCAACCCTCTCACATAAGAAGCAAATTGCTACTCGTATATTTTTTAAATTACTTTTTTTTTTTCAAAAGCAAAATCTTGCTGTATAATACATATTGGAGCCGCTTACATCTCGGAGTTAAAATTGCTACATGATCTCTAATGCTTCTGAGACATATATGGATTCAAATCATATCTGTTTTTGGGGGGTCTCTCTATTACATCATCAACGATACTGATCATGACCTTCAAATTGACAAATTACGATTTTCAAAAGAGAAGAATTAGTCAGAGTGAGGCTGAGAAGATTGCTATCTTTATAAGCCACAATTGGCATGGTTATTCAGCCAAGGTAAGAGACCATTTTTAGTGAGTTCGATTCTATATGGATGTCACATATTTCTAAATAAGAAGTAAATCTTATATGTTAATGAATACGGTAAATGATTAAAAGTCTTCAACGCGTTTTCATAAACTACACAAAAATGACAAAAAAGAAAAATATGACCAAATACAACGAATTAATAATTGGGTCACTGCAATACCGTTAAAGATCCTGTTCAGTATCGATTAAAAAAAAGAGTCTCTTTCTATTTTGATTCTTGTGAACGTTTTAATCAATTTTCGATTTCATCATCGATTACTTATTATCATTCAAATTACAAATTGAAATTACGCAAAGTTTTTGAAAATTTAAGTAGAGAATAAAAAATCAAAATGTCTCCAAGTTGATCATCTTTAAATTGATTTTTTTTGTTTGGCTAAAATAGGGTAAAAACTAAATTAATTTAATACTTAATTTATCAAATTTTTTCTCGATTATTTTCTTTTCCTGATTGTTGGTTTTTAACAAAAATGTTTTTGGCTAATTATGATCAGTTTGATATTTGAAAGGTCATGTTTGTGCAAAGTTCTTTCTTAGCAAGTCGACATGAGGGTATGGTAAGAGCATTTATTGTTCGGAATCAAAACTAACTATTATCTTATAAACCATTTTAGTTTAGCCTAGCATAACACACGACTAATATTTATCCCCACCTCACCTTTAAAGTCGAATTTATTCCATTAACAAGTAAATTTGCTTTTTAATCATTGTTCTGATATAAGCTTTCAATGAACAAATATATCTGGCAGGGGGAGAAATTATCATTATTATTACTATCATTATCAAGCAGCAGCAGTAGTAGTAGTAGTAGTAAGTTCTATGCAATAAGGCACATTGGACTATGCTTATTTCTCTTCATTAAAAAACGATATTGGGTTTGATCTTGGATATTTCCCCTTATTTCCATTGTAATTGTAGGGTTTTAATGATACCGGGTTGCTGAAACTATGTTGATCCCCTCACTCCCTATCTATGGTGATTGCCAAGCTATATGATCTTTCTCTTAGAGTAACACTTTTCTTTTGATCTGCTTTATAAAACTAAAAGTATCCAACTGCCCAGCATTTTACCTATTGCTGACGGAGAAGTAATAGTTCTAGGGAGTGTGGAATTACACGAACATTATCATTACTTCCAGGTTCACTCTAATCAGAGTGGCAATACCTGTTAGGTTCTCATTTATGGATCAAATAGTTATATTTTAAAGTTATTAGTATTATATAAAAATACTTGAAACCATATAATTGTTCAAACAAAGGTTTTATTGAATAGGAATAGTTACTTGAAACAACACGAATATTTTTTAAGGAAAACTTGAAACCATATTATTAAATAACCAACGGAAACTGAGATGTCCTAAATTCAACCAACCAACCCTCTAGTCATGGCAAAATAGTAGCACAGGCTGGCCTCTCTATCCTTCCTAGTTTAGAAGAAGGAAAACTCTGAATTCAAACCAGCTGCTAGCACGTTCAACAGACTGGCGATGGATTACAGGATAACCGAAGATGCGTTGTGTGTTGCCCTATCACGATCAGGCATCTGCAATAAACATGGCATCAATGTGGTTGGTTGGAGGGAATTTCATCTGACAAGAATGACTAACGAGGCTCGGCTCAGTTGAGGGCAAATACACAGTAAGCAAAAGTTCCCATGCCAGGCATGCACAAGAAAACAAAAAAGAGAAGAAAAATGACAGATCACCGACTTCATTTCCTCACGACACCTTCCCGATAAAAGAGGCTAAGAAAAACAAACTTGAAATAGTTATCTAATTAAATTAGCTTGAGCAAGACCAACATAGTGAGACTCCGTAAAAAATTCACTACAATAGTTCAAAGACCACATTTGAATTTATTGTTTACTAATTAAGCACTCAATAATCTCAAGTATGTTTACAATAAAATCAAAGTTTAAACTCATAACTGCTAATTTTATTCATACATACTATTTATGAAAAGGTTATAAACATTGCTATTTTTTTTATTAACCTTTTTAAATGGCCTTTAATTCTAAATTGTAGGGACACAATTTTAACTGGTCTATTGACAAGGCCGTGGAGGGCTGCACTTGGCGGTCTTAGAGGTCCATATGCGGTTTTAAGACTGAAGGTTTCCTAATCCTGGCATCTGGTTTGCCAGGCTATATTGTTAATCAATATACTACGGATATTTTGAATGGCCACATTATAATTACAGTGATCTTAATTATACCTACACATTTTAATTAGTTGGAAGATTTTCGTGAGAACTTATAAAAGAAGGGAAATCTAAATCATGAGTGCGCCCCCCCCACGCAATTACAAGAGTTCGATGGGCCTCTCTGTCTCAAGTCCATCATGCCTTCCTTTATTAAATATTTGATGAGATTTTAATCTGAAAAAAATTAAATAGGGAGAAAAACTTAATGTCGATACTTTTCCGGTTGTTAAAATATGTAACTTTCATTTCCCAGTCCTTCGGTGTCCATCATACATTTCTTGCTTTTATGACGCATTTTAATCATTGCCCTATCATCTTTACATTTTGAAATAGCAAACGAATATTCAATGATTTCTGTTTCATAGAATAATTTCACTTCTGACATTTTCACCTTTTAAATGAATTGAACTAATTGGAATGATAATATAAAATAAAAGGGAAGCCAACAAGATTAAATGATTATTGAATGTGCTACAAATCTAAAGACAACCGGAGAACACATCGGCCAAGAATTTCAATTTTAAACAACAAAGACAGATACAAGATTTTTCTTTGAAGCATTTCGAAGGCACTGATTGAAGAGGAGGTTATCAAATAAACATGGGTTGCCATATTTTATTCGCTTTGACATTCAAATTAGAAATCAGTGTTTAAAGATGATAAGATCTGGTCATTATCTTTAAGTATCGATGCTTATTCAATGCAACAAACAAAATTACCAAAAAGATCAAACCCAAAGCCCGACATAAATTAATGAAAAACAACAATAAAGAAACAGACATTAAAAAAAAAGAAAAAAAGAAAAAAAAAATAGAAAAACAATCCAATATGATTTGAAAATAATCTCTGGGTGAATTTATTCAAGCGAAGTAGAATTTTAAAGAAAATAAAAACTTTGAAGATTGTTTAAAACGAAAATGATGTAAAAATACGAAAAAAAAAATCAAAAAATAAAACTACAGATTACAAAACGAATGTTATCATAAAAAAGTAAAGAATGAAAAAAGCAAAAGCCTAATTTCATTTCATAAATCTTTTCCCGATTAACAAACATATTTTTGATTATGCACAAATCTACTCGGATTTCTCATCTTGGTAAGAAAACAACAACAGACTTTTGAAGAAGGTCAGAAGCTAAAGTGACCAAAACGTTGCGATTATAATTGTCACAATAGGAACTCTTATTTCCCTCAGTAATCATATTAAGGTGCAATAATACATATGCGTGTAAGTGCGAGTGCATATATATATATATATATATATATATATATTATATATATATATATATATATATGTGTGTGTGTGTGTGTGTGTGTGTGCTTACAAATGTCTAACAATGCTGAAGAGACGTGATATGTCGAAACATGGTATCTGTGGATGACTATATATGCTCCCCATCCCCAGGGGATTGAGTACTTTGGAAAGGATTTTGGAGACGAACGCCAACTAAAGCTCACCCATAGAAAAAAGGTTGGAGTACTCTATGGCGGCCTTTAAAGACATACATATGTGTATATTTAACAGTTAAAATCCCTTCCTATTTTGTAGGTGACGATGGCCGAGCAATTAAGCAGCCCGACCGATGATGAATCGATCGGGTTTCTATCCCGGCTATTGCTGGCTTACAAATGTCTTGCCACTGAAGAGATGTGATACATCGAAACACGGTGTCTTTGGCTGAATATATATATATATATATATATATATATATATATATATATATATATATATATACGTGTAAAGTTTTCCAAAGAAAACCCGGCTTTTAATTATGTATTCAGTATCAGTGTGTTTTCAGAAAAAAGTGCTGG
The DNA here is from genome assembly GCA_023376005.1 of Doryteuthis pealeii. NCBI lineage: Eukaryota > Metazoa > Mollusca > Cephalopoda > Myopsida > Loliginidae > Doryteuthis > Doryteuthis pealeii. Next base: position 42,148,148 of record CM042146.1, on the reverse strand, counting down.
AAATTTTTACGCACACCTATTATACTACAAGTATTTGAAGGACATCAACTAAATTATCTATATTCATGAAATGGTGTGACAAATGGGAGAAAAATTCTGTAGAATCATTTACCTAGTTTAGTCAGGCACATGGCTATAAGTGTTGGGGTGTCCAGTGAAGATCAAATACATTCCTCTAACAACTTAGGTTGCTAAATAACCTTGTTAAACATCGCGCTACGATAGAAAGTAGACTAGATTGTCTACACCGATGTCCATTTTATATTATAATTATATTCTAAATTCCTGAAAATTCCTAGAAAAAATCTAAAAGAAACTAAAATTCTGATTGATGCGATGAAATCTTTCTGAAAATTCTGATGTATTTTTCTCTAATCACCAATCATGTTGTAGAAGTTGAATTGATTGAATTGTGCTTAAGTTGACTATTGGCGTAACTGGATCTTATTACTTCTGTGAGGGCAGATAAGGTCATTATGGGAGACTGATTTTCCATTAAATATTGTAACATGTTCACACATTGTGATAGAGCGCAGGTAGAAGTGAATTCATGACTTTTGCCGAATTTAAGTATCTAGCTCCCCACTACCAGCAGAATGAAATACAAAATCAATATTTTTAAGCGGAGTACAGCTGGTTTTGAATCTAAGGTTTTCTTTCTCCTTTGATTGATTTCGTACCAAGGTCGAAGAGCCAAGACTGCTTTATTTACACATAATTTGGGCTGGGGGCGGGGAGAAGATATGGATCCATGCCTTTCAGAAGGGTATTAGCACAAAGTGAAACGCAAGCAGTTTCGTCCAGGGTTTGAACTGGGTTCCCAAAATGTATGCGCTTCTTTCTATTTGTTAAGTAAAAACTGCCTCTTATTCAAACGGTAATGTACTGGCCATTTCTAGTGGTGTGTAAATTCACTGTATTAGCGGCTGCTTGTATGTTTGTTTAGCCAAGAGTATTGCTGTGTAAATGCGAAGATATTAAAGTCTACAGGTTTTATTGAATGAAGTAAACTTTTCTACTTGATTTGAATGATTCCTTTCGTCACGACGTGCATAGAATCTAATGAAAACAGAAGCTCTGCAACAAGAACGTCGTTGCTAGGCGCCAACTAAGTATTGGATTTCCTTGTCCACTCGGCTCTGAATTTGCGTCTTGATTCTCTTCAACTTAAGTTGCCTCAACCTGGTGGCCAGTAAGTGAACCATTAGAGGGCTAAATGATTTTCAATGTACATGCTAACTGTTGAGAACTAGCGGGAATAGTGGCGCTCAATCACAAGTCGTAATGGTCACCCCTGTAGTGCTACTGAAGCGAAGACCTAATAATGACATTTTAATAGAAATTATTTGGCCTGTTCTTTTCCTTCCGAGAAATACATTCTGTTCATTCGTGCGAAAGATGAATCAGATCAATTCTAATCAATAACCATTCGTGGAACAAGTGTGAAAAGAGCCAAGAGGGTAAGATGGCTGCGGTTTTAGATGTCGAACTTTTGTGAAGAAATGCAAAGAAACCGAAATGCGAATAGTTGCTAATAGTTTTTAAGTTAATCCATTGGCCTTTTCAAAACAAGTTAAATGCAACTATAGGCTTGGGGAATTTCCTTTTGCCATTATCACAATAATTCATGACCCAGTTACTCTCTCTCTCTCTCTTTCTCTTTCTCTTTCTCTTTCACACTCTCTCCTTTTTATGTTATTCGTTTACTGAATTTTATATTTCATATGATTTTGGATCAACTGATTTTTACGACTGATATCCTAAAAGTAAGGTAAATAATATTTACTATACAAATTAATCATTTTGCATAACTTATTAGCACTTCTATGCCACTGTCAAAATTGGTACAATTGTCCCATTGGTGCACAAGTGAATAAATACCGTCTTCGAAGAACATGGCGTCAAATTAATTGTTCTTCTATCACTTGTTTTTGAACTCATAGAGATGACATCAAAGGTCCCAGTACTGAGTCCTGAGGAAGACCGGACGGTATATATATATATATATATATATATATATATATATATATATATATATATATATGAAGAGGAAAGAATATATGTATAAACAGTTTTTTTTCTTTTATCCGCCATTATTATAATATATATGTGTATATGGTTGTAATGAACCGTTCACAGCAATTTATGTCCATTTAACACTGCAACAAACCTTCTTGTTACATGAACCGTAACTCCAGTTTCCTACCATATGTCACCTACAAGGACTTCATGTTGATTCTCAAAATCGAGTACTACTGACGACACCCAACTGTCAATTTATATACTCTGTTACTTAGATATATACATAAATACATACATAAACACACACACACACACACACACACACACACACACACACACACACACACACACACACATATATATATATATATATATATATATATATATGTCTATGCATACCCCCAATAAATTATAATTATAAATATAAGATATGTGTGGATAATATTGGATTTACTTTTTATTCAAATCCACTAATCCAGGGCAGATGTCAATTCTCAGCCCTGGATTGGTTCACGCAACGCACCTGCTTTTTTATATTTCCTCATGAATATTATATTTCCTTGACAAAAGCCAATTAAAATGCCATCTATCACCAAGTAAATATCAAATATTTTTTTCTCTTAACTGGATTCCGAAATTCTATAGTTTTTAAATGGGGAATCAAATTTCAAAATAGACTATATTTGGTGCATTTGATATTTTATATGTATGTCAGTGACTCTAAAGATTACTGAATATATATTTACATTTGTCTACGATAAATATTTGAGTATTAATTGACTTTTGTACGATTTGTTTCCAATCGATCTTCTTATTCGAATATTTTGCATTCTCCTACTTATTCTTACCTTTGGTTTTATTTGAGAATTCAAACGACTGATATCTTGTTTCTTTCTTTAGGATTAAATGACATCAATTTTTCATCAAATCTCAAGTAATTCCTCCAGTACCCTCACATTAAATAAAATAAAAGTAACAGAATGCCAGTAAGATTTTCATTTAATCTTCAAAATCATATATTCAAAGCAAATTTAAACAACGTGGTTAATTTATTAGTTTCTATTATTGCCATTATTAGTTTGCAGTCGTTGAATTTGCCTTTTTTTTAGATTATCTATCATATGAATATTTAACCCAGGAATATATCTAACACATTTTTAAAATCTTAATATAGTTTAATACATTTATAATATCTTATATCTATGTTAAGAATACAGGTAACTCTTTAGGTATATCAAATATGTACACGTATTAACAAGGTGTCACGGTGCATATGAATATACTTTATTTTCCCCAATGGAATAGGCGGTGTTTACTTCCGCTAGTCTATATAGTATAAGTGTTTACCCTGAATGTAAAGATTTTCTTGGAATTAAAATAGCATATTACAGTTGTATAAATGTCTTTTTATTCAGCCTCAAAATACGAACCTGTCTATGATTGTCTTGTACCTGATTTGTCTTGTTGTGTCTTGGCAGTTTTTCATTCACGGGGGTGGGTACTGGTGTCTCGCTTGTTGAGGTTCCAACAACTGGAGATGTATCAGCTACTAAATCATCTTCCCTTATTCCTGAGGTATCAACTGCGAGGTTACCACAATGTTCAATGTAACTTATCTTTGCAAAGTCTGTACTTTTAAGAGTTGGAACGGTGTAGTTGTCTTCAATCCTAGCAGTGGTATACAAACATTATTTATGACAAAGAAGTGCATATTTTTTGTCACCGATTTCAATTTCTGCTACGAAAGTTCCCCAGTGTGGTTTGGAACAGCCGTAAGAGAACAGTGTCTTTGTTCATTCGCCCTTGCTACTTTGCATTTTTTTGTCCTTGGTTTGGCCCACGTGTTCCTGTCAAGAACATTTACGTTAGCACCTGAATCTACTTGCATGCCCCTACGTTAAGTGTTACTTTGCCCATAAGACCCCTCACAAAGAGGTGAAGTGATATTCTGGGTATAACAATAAATTACTGGTCTGATGGTGATGCCCCAGTTCTAGGGAACACAGAGAAACCTTTCATTGTCATTACTCTCAGGTTTACTCTGACTGAGTTGTAGTATCTATTAGGGTTCCATTTATCGATCAGAAAGGTCTGTCAAAAATGTTTGTGTGCAAAAAAGCAAAACAAAAAAACAACAAAACAAAACAAAACAAACAAAACAAACAAAACAAAGAAAAACACTCTAGAAACAACTACACACAAATATGAACGTGCAATGAACACGGTTTCGCATGACATTAAAATCACTTAATCATATAGAAAGAAAAAGTGTGGAAAATGGAAATGATTTCACCACTCATGTTCGATTCGACAAAAACACCCTTAATAATTTGCATCTTGAGAGTATTTTTATCATAATTGCATGCACATAAAATGTAATAATTCTCCAAGAATTATTGGTGTAAATCATTGGAAGAAGTTAATTCTAGCGACGATCATCTGCTTAAATTCATAGGGCGTGTGATTAGGTTTTTGTTTCTCTAATAAGTATAATTATGTTCATGTTTTGCAACAAATATCAGTATTATAATCTTTTGTGTATAACTAAGTGTTCAATAAGATTTACATCATAATGTCTCTCTCTCTCTCTCTCTCTCTCTCTCTCACACACACACACACACACAGTCATTCACTGTGTATATAAGTGTGTATCTTTGTTTGCCTTAAAAACTAACTTCTACTTCAAACAGCAAAATGTTTACAGTAGAAATTAAAACAAAAATAAAATTTGTTTTGAATAGACAAGTGATTTGTGTGAATCGAAAAAACTGCTTTCGTGTCAAGTAGTGTGATATAAGGTGTGATAAAATGTAAGTGATACAAGTAGTGTGATATGAAGTGTTATGTAATATAACGTGTCATAAAAAAGCATCGAGGTTGAATCTTAAAATTTTTATAATTTGGAAATTTATGATTTGAATCAAGACCTATATAATAAATTAATGTGAAGACGACTAGGCTTAGCTCTTTGTGATGTTTTCTTGTTTACTAAACTGAAACTTTATCCCTAGGGTAATATTTGAGGACATGGAGGACATTAAAAGAAATACAACGGCGCAACTTAATACCATAATGAATTGAAGGTTTTTTATTGTTCAATTCTGGCTTGGTATCTTTAGTCTTATTCCTTGTGCTTTATTCTTATATGAAAGTGCAATGGTTATTCTGAAAATCATGTCTGTCAATTCATAACTACTTTATTCACAATATGAAAACCTATATAACTAAGTACATTTTTAGACTGACTTTTTTGTCTACAACACGGTCCCATTGAAAATGTTCCCCACTAGTGATGAATATTTGCGTCGACTAAACTTTGTCAAAACTCTTGTTTATTGTCGATGGCTTTTTATGTTTTTTTTTCTCATCAATTGTCCCACCGTACACATTTCTGAGCTTTTTGTGAATGTCGACAGAAGTTTATCCTTTTTTGATCTAGAACATGTTAACTGATTTTTGTTTCTGTTTCATATTAATATGTAACGTATCACCTGATAAGGCAATCACTATGTCAGTTATGCAATAGGAATTACCGTCTATAGCGGTGTAAAGAATCAGATTTCAATAAATAATCTTGGATGAAATACTAAACAGGAATTACTTTCTTAATTGATATTAAAACTTTATTTTATTAATTTACTTCCTAATAGTATTCTAAGTTCAGTACAGTGTTACTAATTTGTCCAACCATTATGACGTCATAATTTTTTGTGCAGTCTCTTTCTCTAATAGGACCACAAGCGTAACATTGTACAACAATTTCTACTCATCTGCCACCTGATAGTAATGAGTGTCGTAAACGACAAGAGAGTGGTTTTAACAATAGTCTCGACTGATATAGGATTTACTTTATATAATATATTAGCGTTCAGCTAGTTAGGTATTTGTAAAATCTTGATCAATATAAAAAAAATATTATCTAATTCATCTTGTACAATCCCAATAGTTCTAAACAGTTTCTTTCTTGTTTCACCATGTGAAAACGGCGAAAAATAGTTTATCAAGGTATCTGGTGGTCACTAATTACGCAAAAATTGCATAGCTCTCCTCAACGGATTGAACACTCATAGCAGCCTTACCAAACCCCTCCACGAGCAGGATGCGACACAAGGTCAATTTCTTAAGCGGAGTTTAACAGGTTTAAATTCAGAGTTTTCCTTTTCCTAGACTGGTCACCTATCCAAGGTTAAAGAGCCAAGTCTGCCCTATGTATATATATATATATATATATATATATATATATATATAGAGAGAGAGAGAGAGAGAGAGAGAGAGAGAGAGGAGAGAGTGAGATAGGGAAAAAAATGGAAAACAATTTGATTGATAAACGGGAATAAGAAAGTAAATGGATTAGGAAAATAAATGAAGAAAAACATTTATAAAATAAAGAGCAAAGTGAAATGAAATAAGTCTAGGGAAATAAACATCCCGGGCTAAACACCTGCTTTTCGTTGGCATCTGTTTATTCATTTGAAATATTTTGTTTAAAATGTCAAATTGAGTTGAAGAAAAAGTAGGAAAATAATATTAAAATGTGGAGAGTGGTGCAGAAGTCAGTATCCGGTTGAAAACCCGTAAAACAAAGTCACTCGGTTAAAATATCCACTTCCGTTTCCTTGCAAGAGCAAATACACTCTTTCGGTAGCCATTTAACAGAAAATGTTTGGGCCAATATATCAATTAAGAAAATAACTTCAATGCAAGAAGCTGTTAACTGAAGCTATTGCTGCCAGAAAAAGAAAAAAGAAGGAAAAAAAAAGAAACAAACAAACAAGAAGAACAGTCCACCCCCCCAAAAAAAAATACAAAAAAAAAAAAAAACGAAAAACGAACAAACCAAAAACAAAAACAAAAGCAAAAAACAAAGCCAAAAAATAAACAAAACAAAAAAGTAACAGAAATATATATGAGGTGCTAGTAAAAAGTTGGAGGGGATTTGAAAATGAAAGGAAATTACTAGTTTTCCACCGTTTGTTTCAAAGTAGACACCTTAGAAATATATACAACGATCTCATAAAAGATATGGTTTACGAAAGGTAAAGGGAATAGCCCACATTACTTTTAATTTGTTCGTAATGTTCAAATAATTTCCGGAACTTTTGGGTAGCACCCCCACACGCAACACTCACACATGCACCCCCACTCTCACCCCAAACACTCACACATGTAGGTGCTCACACACATATTAAATAATGAAATAAGTCAATTAAAAAGTAAAACTGACGATCTGTAAAAAGTAGGAAGAGTGCTTAATATTCTATTGATAGAAAGAATATAATCACAAACTTATTTTTTCTCCCTACTTGCAGTTTCACGCTGAGTCGCGACTCAGCGTAAAACTTCAAGCTGCGAAAAAAAATAAGTTTATGCTTTATAATTTTATTACCAAAGACGCCCTCTTAAGCTATGTTATTTTGGAATTACTCTCACCTAGTTTTCTGATCAAAATAATTTGCCTTTTATCATTCACTCATATGTTTATTTTGACCTATAATTGCTGTGTTCTACAGATGAAAAAGTAAACTACTTAAGTCTGGCTATCTCCTTATATACTCGGACACTGTTATACACAGTTCTTTTGAGACAGTAGCTGTCATTCTTGTCACATGTCAATGGTCATAATATTTTAGTTCATCAGTATATATACACGCACATACATATATATATGTGTGTGTGTGTGTATTTTTGCCTTAACAAAATGAAAGGCTATATAATATAATACTGATATATTTTTGTATAGAGTTTCAACCTCATGTCTCTTATATATAACTTATTAGCTTGAAATTGATATATATTTATAATCTCTTAGCGCAAAATGGTTATTATTGCCAGTTCATTGCAGAATAGGCCTGGAGCCACACAAAAATATACACAAGTTAATGGCGTCAACACACCTGGTGTTATCAAAGAATCGGCAAAATGCCAGAGCGAAAAGACTCCATGGAAAGTTATATGAAGAGAGCATAACATATAACTCTGCGAACTCCCGATCAGGCTATAAACCAAAATATTATCCAAACTTTTTCAGTAGATATTGCATTCACTTGAAGAAGACTGGAAATATGATGGGTCAAAACTTTGTGAAAACAGCACCAAAAAAATGGGGATAATTCTTTTCTTTTTTTAATAAAAACTGTTTAATAAAATTTCGAGAATTACTATTTGTTGATAGTTTATCCTGTTCTTTCTTTTCTCTTTTTGGAAGGATTCGAATCTACATCCACACATGTAGATACACATAGAATTAGAAGTTGTCATTTTGTGTAAATGAATTAAACAAAGGTGACATGACAATAACCCAATCTTTAATGGGACGTTTATGAAGGGTATTTAATAATTATCAATCCAACCAAGAAGAGAATGATGAAAACAATTTTTATCGAATCATTTAAAGAATAAAGGAAAGTTTAGAATTGATATGGCATGACAAGTGTGTTGAACTGCAAGATGAATAAAACAATTGCATGTACGTTTCATAGCTCTTAGTGATTTTCTTTTTGGTTTGTCCGAAAAAGGTTTAACTCCTCGAAATGAATATGTAGTGAGTGTGATACGCACTTGAGTAGCCCATTCTAAAACCGTGTATTTTACAAAGATTTGTAAATAACTACATAGAATATGTGCTAAAACTATTGAGACAGAAGCTGTATTTACAAAGTTAGAAATGAACAATGAATGAAACATTACTTTCCTTCGAAATAGATCTCTTCACACATAATACACATATTCGAGCGATTTTTCCATATTTCTGTCAATGCCCCTCATATAAATCACTTTTTGTTTTATGGTCGAGTTTTAATTGAGAATCTCCAGTTCCTTTGTTTTGAACCGATAATCTGGATTTATTTGTGAGTGTTTAATGATCATAGCACAACATCTCTTTGTTTGAGTGATTTCTTCTTTAGAATAAAACGATAGAAAATTTAGAAGGGACACTCAGAATAGAATTAATCGAGGAAGAAAGATAAGAAGTTTAAGTGATTTTTCCCAAGAAAAGCTGTAAAAATGTTATAAACTTGAAAGAAAGCCAAAAGCCTCTATCTATCCCTTGAAACACTTCCCCGCTTCTCTTTATATATATATATATATATATATATATATATATATATATATATATATATATATATATATATATATATATATATCTTTGCATCAAGGATACCCACTTTAATTTGAATTATGCCCCTCCCACGCAAAAAGCAAAACAAAATGAAATAAATGAAATATATAGAGGTTTGATAAAATTTTTTAACCTTTTAACAGCATATAATAAAGTACTGATGTCTAGGTGTCTAGACGGATATCTAAACTTTGTCTGAGAGAAGCAGTGCCAATTATATATTCTTGTTTTCCAATTTGTGGTGAAGCATATTCACCTCAGGGATAAGATTTGAGGACGTGGGAGAGAGATTAAAGAAATAACATTTTTTATCTTAACATAATATCAAAACAGTACTGCCAAAGGGGCTTCGACCAATATAAAACTCGATATGATAAATTATTAAAATTTTAGTGATTTAATTTGAATAAAATTAATGTCTCATTTATTGTACATATATTTCTTTGTAAATACAGCTTTAGTCAACTTTCGAGACACGCCTTGAATATAGTGTCATATATATATATATATATATATATATATATATATATATATATATATATATATATAAACATTATACAACGACTGCTATTTACACTGTAGCATGGCAACTATGAAAGTCTTCATCAGATGATAACTCTGGGTTCAGGCATGGTTTCGGAGCGGAAGTATCATTACCACTAACATAGGGCACCCAGTAGTATCCACGATACCACCAGACTTTGTTGGTTTGTTGTCAGACTGTGGGATTGCCATATCCACGCTGATACGGTTAGAGCTTTATCCTGGATCTTTTTTATGTATTTCCTCTTGTCTGGTGGAGAAAGTCCAAGTTTAGTAAAAAATGCGAAGGTTGACTTGGTAGTAAATCCTCAGCATCCGACTTCGATAGGAAATACATCAGTTATCCATCCATTTCTGACGCATTATTCTCAGATCTTCATATTTTTCCAATTCACACTGATGTGCTCAGTCAAGATTTTCCTCAAAAGCGACTGTTAATTCAACTATGAAAACTTATTTTTGATTAACAGACCACATAATAATATCAAGACGCTGGGCCGTTAATGTTATTTCAGTTGGAAATATGAGTTGATGTTCTAAATCATATACAATGCGACACCCGTGCAGCCATCAAACAGTGATGAAATGTGCCTATTTTTACGTGAAAATTTCGAAATGTTTCCTTCTTTAACGAGATGTATTGCTTTGTTGATGTTATTAACAGTTTTATTTGCAGTCTCACAACATAAAAATCTCGAGGACTTCATTGCAGACTGCCTTTATCAAGAAACTTAACTTTTTAGGCTCTATATGTCTGATGTCGCTCCATGTGATAGCTCCGTCTTTTGCCCTCTTCCACTTGGTCTATGCGTCCTGTTTATTATATATATATATATATGAATGACTGCGGGAAACATCAGTGAAAGAAATGCACAACACGCAGTGTGCTAAGTTTTGATAGCCCCATTCACAATGTGCATTAAAAATAAACTGCAACACCACATATCCGTTGCTACGTCTCAAAATAATTAAAGATGCCTCCACAATGTCCCAAAATGTGAATGAAAATAAAATAATACACGCAGCTGAGTTTTTTTTAAATGACCTCTTGGTCTGTTTATACGTATACAATGTTGCTTTGGTCGTAGTTTAGCTAATATTAAAGAAATGCAATAAAATTTGATGCCTGAATCGGAAACATTGTCGATCTGAGACTGAGATAAATAAATGGAGAGAAGGAACAAATAACGCAGCACACAGAAAAACATTTTTGCTTGAACTAAAATACCAAGTTTCAGAAAAAGCGCAGTCCTATCAGATGGAAGATTTTCAAATAAGAATTGTCTTTTATACTTCTGAACAGTTTGTAGGGTCCACTTGGGAGAAACTACTTTCCTTCATTGAAATTGTGCGAGCAGAATTCCTTTATCTTTTAGGCACCGAATAAAAAGGTGATTAGAACAGCCAATAAAAGTAAAATGGGAAAGTACAAAGAAAAGCTTCTTAAAAAGGCTTTTAGGAAGCATAAAACGATAAAGTATTATTAAGAGCAAAACTAAAATAAATTAATAATAATTTATAGTTAATAGTAATTATCAAATATTGCTTTTGATAAGGACCCCAAAAAGTTCCTAAAAATTGTTCCTAGAGGAAATGTTCTTACACAGAAATAAACTGTAGAAATAATCTTCGAAACATATTCCTTAACCGACTAGGTGATGTATCTCTGGATCATATCTAATACCCATCTACAGAAAGTGGAATCCAATATTTCATCCATGCAACTATGGGAAGATATATACATATTTTCTGGAAAAAAGAGCAAAAATCACACCGGGTATTAATGGCCTTTTTTATAATCTTGAGATGTGCCACAGTTCTATGATTATTGTGGGAACTTTTGCAGTAAATGTACGACAAGAAAATCATCACCGGCAATGGGGTATAGTAGATGGAATTCACCTTCCAAAGGAAAAATACTCCAAAACCGACCAATATCGGCCAGTTTTATTATTCAGTAGAGAAAGTAAGCTCTTCGGTTTTCTTGCTGAAAGAAAGATAAAATCCATTTTGAGTAATAAGTAAGTAGATGCATCTTTTAATAAAGTATCAAACACATTTCCTGTGATCTACTCAGACCTCGAGAAAATCTATGGATTTGTGGGGCATGCGCTTATAGAAAAAAAAAGAGATTTTGATTTCAGAGAATGTCAAAAGTCTTTTACTACTTAAGTATACGTATATCAGATTTTAAGAACACATTGAATGGCAGAAGTTAGATGTCGGTATTAATATGAGTTGTGTAATTTATTCATCACTTTTCGTATAATAATTGCTCATCTTGGAGGATAATATCTTGAAGAAGATGATTTCTCTCTCTCCAATGAAGGTCTTTATGAACGTGATGACACTCAATTCTAAAATAGAATCCCCAAATGAAATATCCAGTGATCGAACAATTCTTTAATCGTGAAAGGATGAAAATTAAGCCCATTATGGTTTAACTATAATAAAAGAAGTGAGAATGAAAATGCAACCCATTGATTGTAATTGGATCTCTACAATCCGTGTAAAGAAATCTTTAAGGCCGTTGGTCATTTTTACCCCCTGTCTCTTATATATCACCGTCGTTAAAAACAATTGAATAATAACCTCATTCTCAAATATAAGTTGCAGTGTTTCCATTTTAGTTTAATTACAAGAATACCAAGGGAATTGTAGATATAGTGGATAATACCGAAGCTTTTAATCCGCAAGTATCTAAAAATGGATGAGGTACTTATTGCTTTTATCAATGGAGGTATTTATCTCCTATTACCGACGTTCCTTGTTGCAGTCAATGAGACAAGACTTAATACACGCTGCATGACTTCCGGTCCCACTTATGAAGAAATTCACTAAACGAAAACTGAACAGAAATGGAATGACAAAAATGCTGGAGAGAATACAGAATTATCCCAGGATGAAGGAATTTTTTAATTCTATAGCAAATGACAGAGCAGCAGTTGGTCTCCGTCCACAACATTTTGGTAGTCGAAGGATTCCACATGAAACAGAAGACATTCATAATATCGAGGAGGGCATACATCTCTTTACAACTCTTGGATATTTAACAGAGTTCATGGACCAAGTTAGAAAACATCAAATGAAGACAAATTACATGGCGTGACATCAAACAGATGCCCCTAAGGGGATAAGTTTTTTTTCTTCTGTAAAGCAATGTACGTCATCATATTAATGTCAGTCAACCTCAAATTGTGCAAGTCGATAAAATCTGACCAATGCGCATGGTAAATCTTAGTCTCAAACACATCATCACTGGTTGAGAATATTTGCTGAAAAGATACACATAGAAACACAAGTAAGTACTGGATGTTGTTGCTGGAGTGACAAAAATATATCAGAAATCTATCAATCGTTGACTGAAGTAAAAATAGATTTTCTTTTATAAAAGATGAACCTTTTAGGCAGACAGTTTTACGAAAAGAAAATCCACTTTGTTTGATCGTTGCACGAACTGAAGCATTGTAGATTTAAAATGTCCTCCACCTTTTCCATCTGAGATTATTTTAATCTCTCAAGGTCTTCATCATTTAATCCAGTCGGTTAATTAAAAAAAGGTCATTTAATCCAGTCGGTTAATTAAAAAAAGTTCACATCGTTTTCCCTTTTAGGGAAAAATATCCATTGGGAACATCAACGTTAGCTGGAAAAATACAAAGTTCTTCAACAGCAAATATATATGACATGATTAGACGATAAAAATATTTTTATTTGAAGTCGGATGTCGAAGTTTTATTACCAATACAACCTCAACATACCCGACTGTCTAACTCGAACTGTCGCTAAGAGAAAATAGGAAATGATAAAATACCCCAAGATTAGACAGAAGCTGTGTCTGCATGGATTGAGTTGAAGAATACTGATGATATAGAACAGATATGTTGCTGCTAATGATCCTCTAGTTCCGATAAAGGCATAGTCCCACTAATCCCCTATCATAACAGAGCAGTTGAAATCCTTTAACCATGTATGTATTTACTAAACCTCTCCGCCACAGGCAGTATGCGACAATATATCAATTTTGAAATTTTCTATCTCCTAAGTTTTCTTTTTGCAACTAGAAGAGTAGCCCACTTTCACTTAGTTTGATTGTTCTAAACAACGAGAAACCTCTTTCTATAATTCCATGATGCGTATAATTCAATGGTAAGTAGAATAAAATTCGACCCTTGAAATTTCAACTGACATCACACTAACTATTGACAAAAAGTTAAAACTTAGGAAATAATCAAACAACAAATTATAAACCATCATATTCTAATATACCTTTTTTAGTATTTTAGATGGAAAAGATCAGGTATGATGCGTTTATAAAACTTTTCGTATAGTTTTAAATTCATATTAATAAACTACCTTGTGTTCATTTTCGTGTTTGTTTTATTTATGATAATCGAATTATATAATAAATCGATTTTTGGGAATTCTTTATAATTGCTTAGTCAAAAGCTGTCGGCTATAAAAACAATAATCAATTATCTAATACTTTTCAAATGAATAATCTTTCTTTTTTTACTTTCGTCGAAATTGGAGAGGGTTTTTAAAAATCAAATTTGATTTCCCAGAAGATAAAAGAAAAAGAAAAAAAAAAAAAGAAAAAAGAAGAGAAATCCATTTTTTAATCAAAGATCACACACACACACACACACACACACACGTGCCCAAACCTATAGTAATATTTCAAAATTCATTATTTTTAGGAATTTATTGATTATTTCCCTATTGATTTATATCGATTTCACTTTAGATAAAACATTTCAGTTTGCTAAAATGATCAAGAGCATATCTATCTATCTATCTATATCTATTATACCCTGAGTTCATTAAGGCGTCTAGACTTCTGTTTACGAATAAAGGAACGTAAATTTTCATCATTCAATAACTTTATATCTTCTTTTTCTCTTAAAGTTATATAGCGGATCGCGTGTCTTTAGTCCAGTTGTCTGGGTGAGATTACCTATTACTCCTAATTGAGATTATTTCGTGAGACTATATCTGTGAGTTTTGATCTAAACCAGTGTAACATGCGTATTTCCCACCATTTGTAGTTTAGAGTCAAAGGAAATTGACTCGTCGAACCGAGTTCAAGTCCTAGACGAGGCTGTTTGCATTTTCAGATTACGCTAATACACTTAGAAAAGCTATGAATCCAACTACTGGTAAATAATAGGACAGACTGGGCTCTTTATCTCGGCTAGGTAACCAATCTAGGAGAAGGAAAACTCTGAATTCAAACCTACTAAACCCCGCTTAAGAGACTGACCTTGTGTCACATCCAGCTCGTGCAGAGGGGTTGATATATATATATATATATATATATATATATATATATATATATATATAGGGGGTTGATTCAGAAGGCTATCACAATGCAGTTTGGAATAAATAAAAAATAATAATATGGTAACAATGGTGTTGTGTGTTGGCCTGTATTTAAAAAAATTTTT
>CM042146.1:42093016-42128016 GCA_023376005.1 Doryteuthis pealeii | reverse complement strand
ATGTAATTCGTTGTAGAAGAGACAGTTTATTTTTGTGTATAAGAATTCTGGGCGGGATGGCGTTAATAATACAAGGGCGTTGGCTTTTGTTATTTATTTTATTTTCTATCCGTTTTGAATTTGATTTTGTTAATCAATGTGCAGGCATGATATTCTTTAAATGGCTGTGTCAAGGTTTGAAGAAACCTGTCTTTGTTTTATTATTTTAAACAGATATGACACTAACTGAGAGCCCGTATGTTTCGCATAGACGGCGATAAGTATTTTTATGTTAAGTTATGTATTTCGCGGCTATTGTCTACTCAGTTGATGCGTGGTTAAGTTGCAATGCAGGTTGTCGATGTTGTGAATAGGACAATTTTGCGTTAGTCGTTTTTGTTTTATGATGTAATAACTAATAACAAAACGAATCAAATCATGATAATGGCTCGTATAGGATCCTTTCTGGTCAAGACCATAGGTTGAGGTTCTCCGATGTTGTGGGGGAGAGTTATTTTTTGTATTGTATCTCTTCTTCTAGTAATTGAGGGCTGCATATACGCAGTGCCCCCAAGTAGAAGCCTGTTATAAGGTCTGTTTTGATTTTGTTGTTTTGATGGGAATAGAAGTGTATGTTGTCTTTTTTGTTGGTGGGTTTGCGGTAGACTTTGTAGGTTAGTTTATTTTGGGATTTTATAAGTAGGGTGTCTAGGAATGGTAAGGTGTAATTAAATTCTTCAAAAGTGAATTTTATGGTAGTTTCTACTGAGTTTAGTTTGTTGGCGATGTGTTCTATTTTGGTTTCTCGGGGGAGGAAGATAAGTATGTCATCTATGTATCTAAAGTATGTGCAATTGTTGGACATGCTATATTTGAAGGGGCCTGATTCTAAAAACTCTAGCAATAGACCGGCTAGAACGCCACTGAGTGGGTTGCCCATTGGGAGGCCGACTTTTTGTCTATAGTATTTGTTGTTGAATTTAAAGTATGTTAGGTTTGTTATGTGTTTGGATATTTTGATTATGGAATTGATAGGTAGGGATGACTTAAATTTAATTTTACGTAGGTGTGTTTCGAGAAGGTTTAGGCATTTCTTATTGGGTATATTGGTAAATAGGGAGACTACGTCAAGGCTACTCATAGTTGTGTTTTGGATGTTGATGTCTTTGAGATTGTTAAGGAGATCGGCGGAAATGATTAAGTGAGCGGGACTGATGGTAACTAGTAAGGCGGTTAGAATTTTGGCAATGGCACGGGCGATTTTGTGAATAGCGCTGCCTATGCTAGAGATGATAGGTCGTAAGGGAGTGTTTTCTTTGTGGGTTTTGGGGAGACCGTATAGTGTGGGGATTGTGGGATGGTGTTCTATGAGGGAGGTCCATGTTTTATTGTTCTTGACGAGTTTCTTAATTTGTTTTTTAAAGTGTCGATGTCCTTGATGTTGATGACATTTGTTGGTGTATAAGTTGTCTCGTCGGCTAATTGTGCCTCCATTTTCACTAGGTACTCTGATTTTCGCATGATGACCACGCCGCCGTACCATTCCCGACTTTCTCTTACCCCTCACCCTTCACCCATTTACCTTTTCACTATAAAAGCACAATGTACAAGTACTTATGTTAATAAAGTTTCGAAAAAGCTTCATACAATAATGAGGCGAAATATCAACTGAATCTACCTATCTGTGTTGTTATATCCACACTTCCTCTATTCTCAACCACATTTTGTCGGATTTATTCAAAATCCTTCACTCCTCATATATATATATATATATATATATATATATATATATATATATAATATATATGTGTGTGTGTGTGTGTGTGTGTGTGTGTGTTGTGAGAGGTGCACTAATTTTTTAATTTCTAAGTTTCAATCCTGTAGAATTTAGTAATTAATAAAACATAATAATATCCGTTTTGATTACATAATGTCTCACAAGAAATAATATAATCCCGATATTATTGGTTTAGAAGAAAATTAACTTTTTACTAAAACTTTTTTGGGTTGTACTTATTTATAGATGCTACTGTAAAAGAATATAGATGTTTAAGAATCCATTCATGATCAGAAATTGCTAAGTTGGAGTTTTCATATTTTTTATCCATCTAAAGTGATTTTCCCCGATAACTACTTTCTTTGATGTCCATGAAACAAAAACGACATAAAGCGATTTTGGCTAATTTTATTTTCCACCCCGATAAACTATCAATTCAATTAAGAATTAATTATAATAGACAGCAGCTCCATATGCTGACATATTTATGGTGTTGTGTTTAGAACACTTGAAAAGTGACACCAGTACAGTTGGTTTTATCCTTAGTCTTTCAAATCTATGTGTTTTATATCTTGATTTTATTCACATTTTAATAAACCCGGTGTTGTATGTTCTTTTCATTCTCCTCTGCAAAGGGAGGTAACGAATAGTCTGTTATGATACTATACAAATGACAGAGAAGAGTGAAACAGCGGAGAAAAGTAACAAAGTCATCTGTTGTTGGGTGACACTATGTAAACAAATGTATTTATATCTAAAAGAAATTTCGAAATTGAAAATCGTAATATTCAGAGAATTCAAATATAATATCATTAAGACTATATTAGTTAACCAAGTCAGCCAAGTTGCGAGAGAGAAAAAGCTTTTTTTTAATTAAGGATATCTGTTAAACAAATACGGATTTCGGAAAATCAGTTAAGTCGGCTAAATTATAAATAAGACTGGTCTGGGGCTCATGGAGTAAGAAAGGGAGACTTCGCCGACAAAGAGGAAACAACGCTGTTACCGTCAGAGAAGGGAATACCCAGCAGAGAATAAAGTTTGCTGTTGCTGAGAAGAATTTAACTAAGGCCCAAACTGACTGAGTCTCCTTTCTTTCTCTCTCTCTCTCTCTCTTCTCTCTCTCTCTCCCTCTCCCTCTCTCGCTTCAACTTCGCGAATGAAATAAACATAGCAGTGAAGCTGAAATTCTATGAGCTTGCGTTGTTTAGCATTAATGTGACAAGCCAAATATATTTCATCCAGAAAGAACAGGTAAAGAGCTGAGCTGTGCTTGGTGTGTGTCATTCTCTGCTATCCGACATACATTTCGGCATTAATAACGCAACACACACACCCCTAACCACAAGGCACTCAGCTATTGTCCCCGTGATTACGGTATTACACGAAGTAGTACGGCAGACACGCAACATTCGCCGTATTAGTTTTACCCAGGTTACACAAGCCTTTTGATCAACATGACATCGAGAACGGTTCACTTGAAGTTTTAATGCCGTGTCCGCTAAAACCGTGACCACGATGCAAAGTAACTTGTTTAATCTCTTCTAATCGTACGATAATTCATCATATAAAACAGTAAGGCCTTTCTTTTTGAAAACATTTTAAATACAGATAAACTATCATATTATATAATTCCCATGTATGATTGTCTGTGTCGGTCTGATCAAACTCCTGTCATAAGCTAAAAGTTATAATAAATTGGTCTATAAGAAATACAAAGTTAACAAAGTTAAACATACAAAAAACAAAGAAAATAAAAGACTGCATAGCAATGAGAAATAGACACAAATTAGGACAAAGAAATGCTACGCGTTTGAAAAGTTAGTTTAAGGCCGTGAACTTCTGTTTCGGTCCGGCCTTACGTTGAAGAGTGTGGCTTCATGGCTTCATTCTCTCCGGGCAATACCTTTCCCCGGTCTAAGCCAGCTAGGGCCAAATTCCTTGTCTGGTGTCTGAGGCACGTTCCAACGAGGGAAATAACGACGAAGCTAAGCAATTTTTAGCCCTGAATTGGCGCACTCTGCTTAAAATTTTGACCTTGTTTCGCGTTCTTTCCGTGAAAGTAAATACCGTTTGAGGAGTTAGCGAAAGACAGAATGAGTGTATAAGTGACTAAAAGTATAAAAATAATTCAATAAATGAGTGATTTAAAGTAGTGATTTTGTAAGTGAGGAATTTAAAGTAGTGTGAGGTAAAACAAATAGATACGTTAAAAAATACCATGCATAAAGTTGCAAATGAAGGAGGGTTTAAAAGAAAAAAAAGAAAAAAAAAGAAAAGCGCAAATATTTGGAGTTTTAAGTTAAACTTAGCTCTACCCTGTCAGTGGCGCAAAGAATACGCTGACTGGACCATATAACTATGCTCAAACAAATGATTATTTTGGAATAAAAATAATTCCTTGAAACAATATAACTATTAGTATTAGATAAGAATACAACCCTGTAGAAATTATTTGTATCATATAGGAATACTTGATATTATATAATACACAAAATATAAATATAAACATGTAACTATAAATTTAGAAAAGAGAAGGAATTACTCCACAAGTGACTCTGAGCTAACAGAGTTATTAAAAGAAACCAGTTTATTGAATAACAAGAAATTTGACTCGCCAAAGAATACTTTAATAAGTCCGATGATAGTAGGGGACTCTCCAAATATCTGGAATACCCCTCCTTGTGAAATAGTTTTATACAGGAGTCCAATAACTACGGCCATCTGGCCAGTAAAATGTTTTATTGGAGCCTCTGAGACAGAACTAAAATAAGACACCAAAACGAAAACAAAATGAGGTTGTTAAATCTACGAAAGATCACGTGATTAAATCTCACACCGTTCTGGGCATAGACCACAATTGGTCATACGAAAAAAAATGATTTCAAGGTGGGACGTGCTGTTGCACACAGAAGAAAAATAGCTTAGAAAACAAAGAAAACATTTTCCTGGTCTAGTGCAAAGGCAGGACCAGAGCAACCAAATATGTAATTCCTGTTAGAGTCTCATCTTAGTGTATATTTTCTCCAAAATAATCGAGGTGCCCACCGACCGTATGTGCTTGGAATGGTGATTTAACATTATGCTCGATCACGCTGCCTTCATTGTCATTCGCAAATGGTTGGACGTGGATCAGCCGGAATTTGCCAGCCTTCGTCAAAGGCAGAAGACAGGCATGATTGGTAGAGTATATATATACAGGTAACATCACAACAGCTTGCCAAGGAAAGGAGGCACTTGAATAACTGAGCAATCCTCAAGATCCCATAACACAGACCTACTGGCATGTGATAAAAGGGCGAAGTCGATGTTCGATCTAGCTATTCGGATTCATTGCTACAAAAGGTTGCGGAAACGAAGGCGAATCACGAAATAAATTGGCAGACGATTAGAAAAAGTGGGAAGAAGGTCCAACCAGAAGCCCCTCTTTGAAAACTGGCTGTCAGACACAAACAGTTCATGAGGAGGGGCGTACCCCTTGTATACGGAGAAGCTCAAAAGTCCAGGAGAGAAAAATATGAATCCTTCCTGGTCTTTAAAAAGAAGCTCATCGACCTGATGAATAGAGAAGACACAGTCTCCGGATGTTTCCCAAAACTAAAATCCCATACGACTAGTCTTAGAAGAAAAAACTTCACCTTCTCTTATTGCGGCAACTTTTTCTGTTCCCTCGATATATATATATATATATATATATATATATATATATATATATATATATATATGATATTGTGGTGTGCTTAAGAATTACGCGAAACAAAAAGTAAAAGTCTGCATCAAATTGCCTGTAGAAAAAGTCTGTTTTTCATAAAGATCCCAAAAAGTTACACCTCTGATCAAATAAAAATACTCACTCGTCAGTTGCAAACAAAATTGTGGCTATAATCTTGAAATTATGCCAAGGTTTGTAAATCAAGAAAAGTGACGGTGATCGTCTGGTTGAAAAAGTAAACCAACAACTAAAACTTTCGTAAAACCCAAGAACTTTATTCATTTCCTTAAATAGATGGATATATATATATATATATATATATATATATATATATATTGAATATAGACATAGAGAAGGAAGAAGCATAACAAATGAAAAACAAGAATCTGATTCGTAAACTGAACGACAAATTGATAGAAAGAAGGAAAATAGAAAATTGAGGGAACACAAAAATATTTTGATAGATAAAAAAGTAGATGTTTAGTGAGTTGGATTTAGTTTGTCACAAGGTGCTTCTTCCAAATACACCTGGTCGAATCCCTGCTGCATAGCCTGGAGAAATCAGCACGGATCATTGGCCTCCAGGTGAATTCTGATAAAACCAGTTCATGTGTTTCAAAAGAGAAGGAGGCATTTACACACGCGATGATAAGCCTCTAAAATCTGTGGAACAATTCACGTATCCAGATAGTAATATCTCATCCAAACAAAACGATGTTATTACACGTTAAAGTGACAATTCTTCCAAGCCATAGTTGTATCAGGGCTAGAGTATGACTGCACCACTTCGTGGAAACAACATCGCACAAGAAACCAGCAAATCTACATAGACTAGCAATAGGCGAATACTGCGGCAGAGGACCTACCGAGAACAATAAATTATAGGGACAGGAGGCGAGAGATTGTCATGGATATCCGTGCTACTGGCGGGACATGATGATGATTTATTGACTATATACAGCCATAAGGAGGTAACAGCGACTATTTCAACCACCAAATACATCGAATATAGACGAAATCTAAGAAGGAAAGAATGGAAGAAAATGAAGATCAATTAAAAGATCGATATATATATATATATATCGATCTTTTAAATTATATATATATATATATATATATATATATATATATATATAGAGAGAGAGAGAGAGAGAGAGAGGGGCTAGGGGGAGAAATAAGGGAGAAAAATAAGACAGATCGATTAAATCATCAATATATATATATATATATATATATATATACGTGTGTGCGTGTGAGAAGAGAGAGAGAGAGAGAGAGAGAGAGAGAGAGAGAGAGAGAGAGAGAGAGAGAGAGAGAGAGAGAGAGAGAGAGAGAGAGAAATAGACAGAGAAAAAGAAAGAAGAAGAAAAAAAAACTAAAGATACCTGAAAGTTTGAAGTAGAGAAAGAATGAGATAGAAATAAAGAAGGGTCCTTTACGAACGGATGACGCCGTGATTCGATCTGGTTTCGAGGAAATTTTATTTTGGAATCATTGAGAAAAGAAAACGAGAAAAATGTGGAAAATATTCAGTAAGTAAAAATGGATATGAATACTTGAGTAAATCGATAAAGCGAAACGTTTGGAAATGTTGGAAAATTGAAAAGCGACACGAAAAGTCTGGATGAAATGGCGGGTAGCCGGAGGCTATGGAGAATAGTTTTTGGAATTATCCACAAACGGGAACGGAATACAAAACTGACAAATAACCACAGAAAAATAAGAACATCATATATATATATATATATATATATATATATATATATATATATATATATATATATAGGAATGATGGTGGTTATGTTCTTATATGACCAACGCACGCATACATATTTGTATGCGTAAAAATTCATTGCAAGTTATATCGTATAATCATACACCCACGCAAACGCACACACGCATATTATACAAAAATATACATTTATTTACACATATATACTCGATATATGTATAATGAACTTAAGGCGCACATTTTTAATCCCAGTAAAAATATATAGATGATGTTCTATATTTCTTGGTAGAACGATTTCACGACACGTAAAATATTCGGCAAGACACGGGAAAAGCTACATAACTTAATACATGGTTTCATCAATATATTCCAATTCTCAGGACTTCTTAGTATATATATATATATATATATATATATATTATATATATATATATATATATATATATATATATATGCGTGTGTGTGTGTGTGGAATTTGATAATTTGCTTTTGAAGCATTGTTATGTAAAGTATATTATTATTTATATTTTTTGAAAGCAATTACAATGCGTATATCGTATAAAATTCGATAATTAGTGAAAATAATCATGACAAGCAAACTCGGCGAATAAGGTGCGCCACGTGGAACACTGTACAGCTGTTTCAACTTTATTAAGTCTCATCAGCGGTGTATACCTACGATTTCTCTCTGACATAAATCGAAACCGGGAGCCCAGCACACAGAGTCAGAAATTCCAGCTCTGAGCCACCGGCGTGTAGCACACAATACATGCCGAATTTAACCGAATTTACACGATACATGCTGAATTTAACCGAATTTAACCGAATTTACACAGCTGATGAGACTTAATAAAGTTGAAACAGCTGTACGGTGTTCCACGTGGCACTTTATTCGCCAGGTTTGCTTGTCATGATTATTTTCAATAATTGTCGAATTTTATACGATATACGCATTTTAATTGCCTTCAAAAATATAAATAATATAATATATATATATGTGTGTGTGTGTGTGTGTATATATATATATATATATATATATATATATATATACTAAATTGGGTAGTAACTTAAGCAAACTTTGATGAAAGAATATAAAACAATGAAATGAAATAATACAAAGAAAACACAAGTCAGTAAGCATAATATAAAAGTGATGTCATTAGATAAATACACAGATTTAACGAAGCAAAGGAGGAAAAAGTGACGCAGCGTTGAATATTCTCTGAGAGCCTCAGGCTAAAAAAGATTATGAAAATCTCAGTTTCCAGAGTTGCGATTACACGTTTGGGTTATGCGATTTATTCGAGCGATTTGCAAACGCTTCAAGAAAACGCCAATTCGATGACGTAGTTGACAGGTGGTCTAAAAATCATATTTTTGTTGCTAGGCAAAGACCTATGTGTCTTAGGGGTCTGTGATCCTGAAAGACAGAGAGGAGAGGTGTATGGACGTACAGAGATAGATCTAAACAGTGGAGATGTGTGGGGAAGAAGAGAAACCTTATATAAAGGCTTGATTCTTGACTTGATTTCCGAAATATAGGAAATTATTCAAAGAGAGTTTTTGTCGGGTAGCTCCCAACTATGAAGATGTATGTTTTCAACGTTCAATTTCATGAGTTCTGTAATCGGGAGAATCATGGTGGGTTCAATTCTTCGAGAGTATAATTTTTTTTTGTTTTACACGATCGAATAGTGTGGCATTAGGTTTGTATTTGGTAGAATGGTAAGTTTTGACAGTTGTTACTTGCTTTTTGGTCTAAGTCGAATGTTAAACCAAGATTGCATTATGTAGGGTGTGAATCGAGCTCTCTATCTATATCTTCCCAACTGGATGCATGTTCCGAAGAAAGGGGGTTGAAAACAATTTCATGTAGACAACCACAAACATGGCTGACATCTTCTGTGTTGCTTCAAACATGATGTTGCTTTGACCGTTGTAAAAGGGAACAACTGTTGTTTACACAAAAAAATACCACTCATAAAATTCACTGCTTTGTTGCCCAAATCAATGGCTCCGTGTTCTACTGCCTTAAGTAGCCCGAGAAGGAGTATTTCCAAATACATGGACAAACATTCTGTACTCGGTGACTGGGTTATCTGGATTATTTTCTTCGAGCCAAAAAAAGCCGAGGAAGTTTTTGTGTTCGGGAATGATAAAAAAACTGAAACATTTGTTTAATATCGCGTCTGGGCCCCATTCTTAAAGTCCTGACCTTTAAGTAATATGTCGTTTAAAAATGTTCAGCAATGTTTGGCACTCGAATCAAACACTACTCTGATCTGATCCAATTTCTGATGGTGATAGATACCGAATATAGGGATATACAAACGCTCTGCTCCGTCCTTCAAGTTGGGTGCAAATTCAGTGTTTTTTCATCATCTTTCCCCCGGAAACGAAAGAGTGTTTCTGTTCGATAGGTCTTCTTCTCAATGTGTGACGTGACAAGTTGAAATGTCTTATGCTTGTGTTCTGTTGTTAAGTAAGCGTTGTCATGATTTTCCAAAAGACAGGTGTACTTTCCGCTTGTTTTCGATGTTGAGTTTCATTTGTTATGCCTTAACCAAAAGTGACGGACATCCACTGAGGGGGGAATCTAATTGTCTTCCAATGTCTGTTGAAAGAAATGTTCTTCCACGATAATCGTCCGAATAGATAGGCAACATCCGGCGTTGGGCATTGGAGAGGGTTTTCTCAAAAATTGTAGGATCGCTTGAACACGGAGTAAGATGAGAAAGTCTACCTTTATTTAGAATCTGGCTCTTGCAGACGTCCAAGTTTTCAGACTTGTTGGCGACTCTAAAACACGTTTCACTCTCTACGACCCAATCCGGATCTGTGCGTGAAGCGTACAAGGTGTTGTTGGATCTGTTTCTCTGTTTCTTCATTTCGTTGACTCTTAACACGTCGCATCAGAAAAGATGGAGTCGGGAAGAAGAGGTCAGATCGGGGATTTTTTTTATTGAGCGAATGGAGGTGTGGGAAAAGTGTTGTCTATTCGGGAGTAGGGACCGCTGATCTGTCGTCAGGGATATACGAGCTCTCAATTAGTTGGGTGGGAGGGTGATCTGAAGATTCACGTTTAGAGGTTGATATGTCAGTAACATGCTGGAGTAAATTGGAGGACGGGACGTACCGATATGTTAATCGGTCTGTCCTTGAAGGATCTCGAACTGTTTGGCCAAATTCATTGTGCTTAGACAACAGGCAGCTAGAGCAGACATTTCTAGCGTTGAAGTTGTCACGTGTCTTCGGGGAATCGTTCCTTCCACGCCTACTGGTCACTTGACCAGTAGGCGTGAAAGGAATTAAAAACGTTGATTTTTGTGAGTGAGTTTCTCTATTTTTGCTTCACCAGCAGCGATTTATTGTTCAATGCATGTTAGTTCTGCCAAGAGTTAAATTTCCGTCCTTGTCAGACCTATTTCTTTTTTCAGGAGTTGCGATTACACATAGAAGTCGTGCAATAAATTTCAAACGCCCTCCAAAAGCTTGAAGAAACCACCAATTCAATGATGTGGGTGCCAGGTGGCCTAATAATAGTTTTTTTCTTTATTTTTCTAGGTACGCTTCGACCTATGAGTCTTAGGTGTCTATAAGCTTGAAGAACACGGATGTGTCTAAACAGAGAAGAGATTGTGTGGAAGAAAAGAGAAACCTTAGATGAAGATAACTCACACACACACACACACACACACACACACACACACACACAATGGAGGCGCGTGGTGTAATGGTTAGAGTCGTAGGAAATGGATTCGTGAAAAGTGAGCGGAATCTTTATCACCATGTATGAGCCAGTCCAACAAGCACTTTCACTGTATCGTAAAAGTAACATTTTAAACCAATCACCACAAGAAATTCTGCTCATATCTATCTATATATCTATCTATTTATCCATCCATCCATCTATCTATCTATCTATCTATCTATCTCAGTAAGTTCCCATTTACTTATCTATTTATCGATCAATAGATTAGAAAGAGAATGAAAAGCTGTACAATAGAAATCTTTATAACATGCAGATCAGTGTTTATTCAAATATAAAGACGCTTATGATATCATCAGTCTTGTCATTTCTTGCATTATTGAATTGCAATGGAGTTGCTGAGCGTCGGACTTTCTTTGTCATAAAATATAATAAACAATTTTATTTTTATTTTCTACAATTTGATTTTCTTTTATTTCACGTATTTCCTCTTTCATATAAAACCTCGATGAAATACGCGCCAATGGCGAAGGAAACTGAACGAATCAGCCATAGACACGTCATCATAAGGAAATCTTCAATAAGAGAAGAGGAATATAACAAAAGTAATTTCCTTCGGTAGGAGACAGAATAACAGCGTCTGCTTGCAAATCTAAATACATACGTATGTATATACATATTGGTATGCAAATATTACATGCATTCATATTTACAAACATTATCAATGGCACTTTTCGCGATTGTGAAATATGGCTTTCACGATTCGATGGTATTTATCCAAGTCTTTTACTTTTCTCTCTCCTTTGACCCACATATGTTTCCTTCCTAATCTCGCTTTCAACTGTTCTTTGTTGGTCGTCTAAGCCTTCGCATTTCAGCTAGTGCCTCTGTTAATGCCAGTCTTAGTTATTTCTGACTTCATGACCATTTGCGCCGCTGGTATATTATCTTTCTATTAAAAATTGTTCTGCGGTACAATTCCTTATTTAACACTACTAAGTCAAAAGCGTATTTGGATTTTCAACAGGTACCTATTGTAGAATCCATCTATCTTATTCGTGTTTTCCTTTATTGCACTCCAGCATTCTTAGTCATACTTTAGGATAGATTTGTATATGAAAATATACATATATGCAAATTGTATATGTGGTATTGCCAGTGGACAAAGGCGGTTGTTGAGAGACATGGCGATAGGAAATCTTCTTGGCAACTTATCTTTCCGAAATGGAGATAGAAAAGAGCATAAAGGAAAAACGGTGTTCTTTCAAGTTAAAAGCTTTTGTTGGTTACATTGGATTAAACATTACATATGAAGGCATATACATAAATAGATACGAGTTTTTAAAAGTATCGACACTCAAGCTGTATATAATGAATGATGTGTTAATGTTCATTTGCCATTCAATACAGAAAGTTCGCTACTGGTCGAAGCACCTCTGAAACTTCTCTTTTAATATACTGTGAGGCGGCACATTTGTATTTAAAAAAATCTTTACGTTCTCGAAATTCTTCTCCTTATGATAAATTTTTATTTTCGGAAACCAGAAAGAGTCAAACATAGGTCTACGAGTTGTGGCACTTGCATAATACTATGCTTCCCAAAACTATTTTGATAAAAAAGTATCTAGAATTGTCATAGATTAATTTCGACCTGTCTTGAAGACTGCACACAGTCATTTTATTTATCGAAGTTTGAATTTAGAATTTGAAAATTAAAGATTCAGTTTCGGTAATTTTGGATCACACTTGATATGGATATATAAGTCATATCTGTTTCCTTAAATTTACGACTTAAGTCCGCGTGCTTGTATAGATGTTATATATATTTATCGAAATTGGTTCGTTCTTTAAGGCAAGGAGTGCCAGTCAGACCGTTACTATTATTCTAAGATTGATTCAAGTATTTAAACCTGTCCCGGATTTAGAAAAGCATAGTATTTTCACACACACACACACACACACACACACACACACAAAACAAAAAACAAAACAAAGCAACAACAAAAAAAAAACAACACAAAACACACACACACACACTATCTTAGTTAGTCTCAATTGATTCATATCTGTCAATCTATCTCAGTCTATTCGTATATCTATATTTCTATCTATCTAATTATTTTTCCTCTCGGTCTATTGGTATCTATCTATCTATCTATCTATCTTAGTATTTAAGGAATAGCTTAAAGCAAATAAATTTACAAGACTGTAGTTATAAATTATACACAACGCTAAACGTACAAGAAAACTAGACTAACTTGAAAATAAAGCCAAATTCCCTTAAAATCTAAATTTCCAACGGAACAACTTGCTGGTTGTGAATTATTCACGAAAATATATATCGATTATCTGTCAGAATGGAACCGTAGCCGATATAATTGTGAAGAATTCAAAATTGGATGGAAAGGAAAAATGTAGATTTTGTAAATAAGATAAAAAAAAGATCATGCCTACCTGCGTTATTTGCTCGTCACTTGTAAATATTTGGCGGATGTTCTCGTTTATACTTGTCCACCGATGCAAAAGATTTTGTATATAATTACACACACACAGAGACACACACACACACACACACACACACACACACATTACATCACATCTCACACTCTCACACACACGCACGACACATGTACACACACTGTATAGCCGTACAACACGTACATAATATACATAAGTGTATATAAGATATATATACTATATATACGATATTTATAACATATAACATATAATATTTAGATGTATATAATGTATATATTATATATTATGTATAATAGAGCTATATATAATGCATATATAATATGATAATATATACATAATACATATATATAATATACACATATATATATAATATAATATGATATATATATATATATATATATATATATACACACATACTAATATGATATATATATATATATATATATATATATATATATATATATATATATATATATTGGGGGGATGAAAATTTTACTCTAAATTACGCAAAAATGAAAATAAAACTGACATTTCATTTAATCAACTATATTTACCAGTTTTAACTCAGACGTAAGCCTACGAACCACAAGATTCCAGGTTCGATACCAGCACTCACCAACTTAGCGTATTAGTAACACAGATCTGTGCAATAAAGTGGGGAAACCCACATCAAACGCAAAAAAAATCTAGTGAAAAGGGAGTAGATTTCCTCTCTGACGGGCTGAATCCGACAATAGACCACTCCACCGACTTTACTATTATATATTTGGTATATATATATGTATACGCAGGGATGAAGGACACATCTTTTAGGTTTTGTTAAAAATCTAAATTAACAAATGAATGAATACACATTTGTTTAGCGCTTGTTCAATAAAAGCCACATTTAGAGATAGAGATAGATAGATAGAGATAGATGAGAGATAGATAGATAGATAGATAGATAGAGAGAGAGAGAGAGAGAGAGAGAGAGAGAGAGAGAGAGAGAGAGAGAGAGAGAGAGAGAGAGTAATTTGTAATTTCTTTTATCTGTAAAATTCATGGAAATACAGTGGTTGTTGCGTAAGAATTGATTGTGTAAATCCTATTTCGATTTCAACCATACTTTTCACATATTAGAAATGAATGATTTATAGCCATTTAAAGAAACGCATCACTAAGACCTCCACAGAACCAAAGAATGATTTTATATGAAAAGTTTTACAAAACTGTGTCTGACTTCATCCAATTCATGTATCATCCGTTTTTAACAAGGGAATTTCATCATTGTCAATTTAAGCAGATTTTAAGAGGTCAGGAGTAAAATTATGTAATCTTTACAGCCCCACTCCCAGAAATGCTTTTGTAAATTTTGTTTAAATTCTAAATCTAAATTCAGAAAATAGATTTTTACACATTCACTGTTACTTTATATCTTTTAACACTTAAATAGTTTTATTTATTTTTTTTTTCATTAGAGATGCCACTAAACATTTCCGTATAAGACTAAGTAGGCTTTATTTTGATCAAATAAAATGAACATGTTTATTGCTACATTTAATTGTTGAGCCCCTGTTTGCCGAATCTTTTATTTGACTTGAAGTGCAGATAATTTTGAAAAAAGGTCGTGGATTGTTGTGTCTAAGCTGAGGTCAACTAAGTGTAATTGTCAAGTAGTAACCTTTAAGAGAACTTGAAAGGTTGGCTTTCATTGGAAGAGTTAAAGTTATGTGACTAAAATCCTAGAACATGGAAATTATATTTTAACTATAAATCAGTCAATCCAAAGCCAAATAGTGGGGTCATAAGTTTCCATCTATGGTCGGATGCCATAGAACCGGTTGTGTATAGAAGACATCTAAAAGTTATGTGTGCTCACAAGAAAAGAAGATATTTCGTTTTTATTCATCCCAGCAAAGAAGAAGATGGAACAGCAAAATACAAAACTAGAAAAACACCACCAACAAAAACAAAATCAACAACAAAACTAAACACAAACAACAAAAAAAAAAACCCAGACATGCAAGAGCTGTGGAGAGATATTATAGGAAGTCAGTTAATGAAAATAAAAATACTTTAGATACAACATATTATACCTAAATGGTCAGATTGATTTACTATCGTTAAATAATATAAGAACATCAGTGATAAGAAAAGAACAAAAAATATTACTGTACAGCCTGGATAACAGTGAAATTTTCTGACGATTTTTGTCGTGATTGAATATCTTAGGCGAAATATTTTAACTGAATAAATAAGTGTTCTTTATGAAATTTTCCCCAAATCATTTAGTCTAAATCATTGAAGTGTTGTTGAACGACTTGGAACATTTTCTTTTTCACGTACAAAGTTTTCAATATCAAAATCGGAAGCAAAAGTAAATAAGAAAATTAATTTGGCGCTTTAGATAAGTGATATACGATTATACCTTCAGGTGTGGGAGGTGAGAATCATTCAGCAATAAAATCATCAGACACACGTTGTTATGACAGTTGCATAAATGATTATAAATGAACTGACTGAGAATTCCAGTTGCATTTGAAAAGATCAAAGCTATTGGGCTGATCATTAAAATTGGCTCCGAGTAAACTCTTCCAGAAAAACGTCTGAAATATCGGCTTTTATTGAAATATTAGTTATTCACCAATTGATTTCTTTTCAAAACTTGATTACCTAATAAACTGTTTGGCCCTTTAATCTGGATTTTAAAATATTTCGAACCTTTATCTATCCATCTATGGCAATCTAACTATATCTATCTATTCATGTTCCCATCTATCTGTATATATCTAAGTAGATGCACAATGGACACTGACACACACAGGTATATATGTAAGTGTGTCTGTTTTCGCATGTATGCATGCAAGCTCGTCTGTATATATACTTGTGAGGAAATTTAGAGATAACATCAGCCGACAAATATAAATTACTCTGAATTAAATTCGTACATTAAAATATGCTCTTCATACTCATACCAAACGTTATAATTTAATTTCAGATAGTTAATACCATATTGAATGTTATGTGCAAAGGTTTCTGAATCGTTTTAAATCGAGTATTTTTATCCAGCTTTCACAAAAGAGCTCCAGGAACTATTGCACACATATGTTATGGATATATATATTTTCTAAGTACATTATATATATATATATATATATATATATATATATATATATATATATATATGTGTGTGTGTGTGTGTGTGTGTGTGTGCGTGTGTGCGTATATAAGTAATATTTATGTATACAAAAATCATTATACTCAACACACGCCTTGTGTACATTGCGTCTTCTCAAAAATTTAATAAAAAATTGAAGCACGTATGCACATTCAAACGGCAATATAACTTTTTATTTGTTTTATTGTTGCAAGCAAAATGGTCCTTCTCTTTCTTGGCGGTCATAAAAATTGATCGCATCTAAAATTCGAGTCACGATTTTTTAAATAGATAAATAAACAGTCAGTTTTATTTATCCACTTAAAATTTTCAAAACATCGAATTTTAATATCCTATTAATAATCGTGAAGGTAGAGAGGCTCTTCTTGGGCGATTATATGCTTTGAACATAAACAATTAAAGTATATTTGTGGTCCGGTACTAAAAACCTATAATTGGTACAAAAAAACAAAACAAAAACAAACAAAAAACATGAGAAACAAAAAAAAAAAAATAGAAAGAAAAGAAAAAAGGAAATCTGAAATACTAAGTAAGATAAAATTCTCTCATGTGAGTACAAAACAATAAGACATTACAGAAAGCTCGTGCACTAAGGCTGATAGAAAAAACAAAACGAAAACAAAAACAAACAAATAATCCAATCTCATCTCTTTTATTATTAAAAAAAAAAATTCAAGCCTACATTTTAGACACGGTAAATATAAAAAAAAAGTCATTGTTTGAGCTGCAGTCTTTTTACATAATATTTTGGCCTGGTCAGTCTGCAGATTTGCGTAGCTCTCACCGACGAAGATAATTTTGTTTAGGGTAAAGGACAGAAGACAGAAACACTGTTAAAAGTTTATTTAACTTTTATTTGTCTTACGAGATACAGGAGAGATGTTGTAAATAATTCTCTTTTCTAGGGTCGTTGCTTCAAGGGTTAACCTCGAATAGAGATATCTTGGAACGTTCAAATTTTCAGCAGATGTAGTATAGAAGGTTGCCTCTTCGTTATTTTCTTAATGACTCTCTTAGATAAGTGCTAGATACTTTTGGGGTGACAGTTTTGTTGTTCATGTAATCTCGCGTCGTCTTTAGTGACGTCACCAATTTATTCTTCTTACAGTCAAACCGACATATGGATTACATCTGCACATCTGGGTTCAGGAGTTTGAAACTAAGCATCTGGCGGTCTACCGGCAACTCACTGCGTTACATAAGAAACACAAAGGCAAAACTTCTTGGGATAAATTTGGTAAAACTGACACTGTGAGAAGCAGAAAGAGATGAAAAAAATTATTTACCCCACGTGTAGGGTTTGACAAGGTCATGGATTTGCGAGACTAGCTTGCTAACCATCAAACCTCAATGATGAATGAAACAACATTAATGTTGCACACTCTAAGTAACTATTAGACAACTTATCAAAACAGCTCAGTTTTCCGAAGAAAATAAATAGAAAGCTATACCATACCACAGTTCATTATACACACAAGCATTGTATGGACTGTTATTTAACATTTTTTAATAGTTCACCTATATTTGTTAGAATATAAGAGTAATTGGAAATAACGTTTAAAATTGTCCAGGAGTGTATATGTATACTTGCATACATAGAAATTATGTTGTAATAAACAGTTTATCATTGAATAAAATAGTGGATTATTTTATTATTATTCAGTTAATTGTTTTGGGACTCAGCAAGAGAGCAGCCTAACTTCTCGTGGACGATTTTATGGACCCTTCAAAAGATCATATCATATTGCTTGCGTTGAAGCATCACTTTCAATAGCAATTACATGGAAAAGTAGCATAGTAGTGCTGGTGACTTATACACAATGTTTTCATTTGTATCATAATAAACATGTTGGATTAGTAAATATTCATATCTGACTTTTTGGCCTCTCATCTCCCCTATATATATATATATATATATATATATATATATATATATATATATATATATACAATTGTAAAAACAGTTTTGCTAATTTCATTTAGTATTCATTTATTTAAAAAAAACTGTATATTCCGATATTAAATAAACGCTAACCAATTTTGTTTGTCACGCTTTCTAGTAAGATTTATTCAAGATAAAACTCTTCAAGAAATGTAATCAATAAATTTCTTATTGAAATTATTTTAAAAATTAAGTAAAAATTAGCATGTTCATTTTTGCGAAAACCAGTCGAAAACAAATTTCTTAAAAAAAAATCTAATCTTGTTATTAGCATTTATTTTTTTTCTTTCTTTTTCCTCTTACTTAATAAATTGATGAGAGACTTTAAAAATCTGCGACGACGAAATGACAAATTTGATGCAAGATGTTAAAAAACAAGCAAAAACAAAAAACAAACAAACATATAAAAGTAAGAAAGAAAAATTTGCTTATCTTGTTGGTATCATTAGTGAAGAAACCAAAAACAGAAATCTATTAAAAAATACGTAAGCATAGACACACGGAGACATACATGTATATACGAGAACATAAACACATGAAAAAAAGCATTTAAACAGAGTGACTGCCTGTCAGAGAGTAATGGTTTTAAGCTAGACAGTAGTTCAATCTTCAGTACACGCTCTATTTTATTGTCCTTGCACGAGACAAAGCTAATATAAGAGATACCAACCAATATTTTACAAGTTTATCTAAATGATCAATATGTTCGTCTTGGAATTTACTGTCAAAATTAAATTAATATATATATAAAAGTTTAGGTTTTTGTATGAATAGTATTGCCCGTACATAAGCACCTACCAATTTTTAATAAACAAAAAAAATCATCATCAAGGCGTGTCGACAACACGGATTCCCTTGATTCTCTCGTCAACCGTTTTTATCGGCCACTGATCTTGGTAAGTCCTCTGTACGGGATCCAGTGTCCACGCAGAGTTAGTTAATATAAGTTTTTGTTGGGCGGTCAACACGGGTCACCATCTATAGGAATCCATGGAAGAACGTCGTTCATGAGTTCGTTCTTATTTATCCAGCAGTACCCGGGCATGCTTTACTTGTCTTACTCGAATGATAAGTGTGATGGGAGGTAAGTGGCCTAACAGCTACTATTTGTTAGGCTTTTCTTTCTAGGATGTATTCAAAAGAACGCAAAACACCCCTGTGTAGTTCCCATCTGTATTTTTCTAGACGTTTGGTTAAAGTCCAAGTGGTGCAACCATATAATAGTGCTGAAACAGTTACAGATTGGAAGAATTACCATTTTATTTTATCAAAGAGGCCAGATTTCCATTTGGTCGTTAAACCTGTCAATAGCAGTCCATGTTTTACCTATGTGTATGTTGACATCGCTTTCAATATTGCTTCCGGGGTGTGAATTTATCTACTAATATCAGAGGATCGCACTATTTTGATTAAAACACATGAACTCGCTTTCATCTGAGATCAATGCCTCTTGCCGTCTGCACCAGGAGATTAATCTTGAGCAGGTGTATTTGAAAGAAGCATTAGATTATCTGCATAGTCGGCATCATTTTTTAAAATTTTTTTGAGTTACCCTGATTACTAATTACTATACTTTTTTCAAAGAAATAGGAAAAGAATTCGTTTAAATAATCCGTTTTTGAGTTATTCACAAACAATTCTTTCGTTTAACTTTGCTTATATTTTTCTTTTTTACTTTCTAAAAATGTAACATTATAGGTAGGTACAATAAAAAGAAGCCAAGAAATAAAAATGTGTCCTTACAATAAAAGAGTTTAGAGGGAAGAATGTCTCATTACAATAAAAAGAAACTTAGGATTAAGATTTAATATTGGTCGTATTACAATTTCTTTTTTTGGTTTACACTAAAATAGTATTCAAAAAGGTCATCCTTAGTCTGAAACATTTTCATGATTTTTTTAGTTCTCCAAAAGAAAAAGTAAGAACTATTTTACAATTGGTACTAAATTACAAAACAATTTTCGAAAAAGAATTAAATTCAAATTTCGCCTATGGAATCTGTGTGATATTTAAACATAGTGGGTCTTAAGAACTGAATAGGTACACATGCTTTTTGTACTTACTTATGAAGAACAGTGAAGAGTTCCAGAAATCGATTGATTTTTAACTATTAATCAATAAAAATACAAAAATAAATTTTGTACTTGTCTTTTTTATAAAGATATTAAAGTATATGTGCGATTTTAATGTTCAATGACATCTCTTACACCACGTGCATACTAAAAGAAACGAGACTACTTTATATGATAGATGTGTATGTAAATGTGTTTTACATTATTGAATTAATGCATCATTGCTGGGATCGTTTACATTGGCTGGAAAAGGTTGAATTAAAGAAATAATTACGCAATTTGTATTTTACTGTGGAATTGTCACGATTTCATGGAAAATCAACAAAGTATAATGTAAGATAACTCTATGAGTAAGTGGCAATGGTGCTTTGATACCGAAACAATACCTGACCACACTCTGTAATCAGGTATGATTTCCGGATCAAAGCATCATTAACACTTATCTATCTCTTTATATATATATATATATATATATATATATATATATATATATATATATGGCTGTGTTTGTGCGTGCCTGTATTACACTAAAACGCCAATGTGTTTTAGACAACTATTGGAATACACAAAAGATCTATGCTTTTATCCATTATTATAAAACAATAATTCTCATTGATCTCATTCTTTCATTTATACTTCGTAGCATTACTAATTCATCCAAAGTGTGGTTAATATATTATAAACATAGACCATTAATAGTTGTAGAAATATTTGATGGCATATATATATATATATATATATATATATATATATTGTGTGTGTGTGTGTGTATGTATATATATATATACACACACTTGTACTAAAGATTGCATAGGCGATAAACTCTCAGTAACCAAGCGCAGTTGTCACGCTACCTTAACTTACATATAAATGCTCTAGCAATCATATTAAGCACTGTTTACTTTATATATATATATATATATATATATATATATACGCATTAACGCGCATATATAATCTTCATCTATATATAACCTCTGTTCGGATCCAGCTTGATCTATCTATCTATCTATCTATCTATCGATGGCCCTATTCACCCCCATGCACAAACACACACAAATCCATGCATATGCATGTGTGTAGGTCTATACCTCGAAATGAGCAATATATTCAATGTAGTCAAGTCGGTCCAATTAATCTTGGCGTTGTGTTGCTATCAGTGTTTGGCAAAACTGTTGTTTACCTGAATATTTGACAGGTAGGAAATCTGGCACGATTGTAGCCGATAGCAATTACCCTACCCCTACATTGAAAATAGGAGGTCCAAAGAAGACGTCTTAGGGGGGTAGGGTAGATTTCGCTGGACCGTTTGGCTGGCTCCTCGCAAACACCACTTATTATCCAGTCACGTGGTTTGCATCTGGCGACATTTCCCTTTAACAGAAAACTTATCTTCCTCTTTGAATTGCCGTGTAGAGTTATTTACGAAGTTTAAACTCATTTACAGAACTCTCTGCAACGATTAACACTAGTGAATAGTCTGAAGATTTGACTATTATCGTGCTAAGATGTTAATTAAAGATTAGTCGGCCAGATGCCTACACATATCAAGAATTCGGTGAGATTTTTTTAAAAAGTGCTCATACTCAATGGTGATTATAAATCATTCGATGAGATACTATATCAGGTGTATATATCTTGATCTTTAGGCATTGTATTTGTCAGTTTCTTCAACTTAGATTTTATTTTGAAAATTTTTGAGCGCCAAAATTTGGCAGAAAGCAGACGGTAACTGAGAGGAGAAGACAGAGTCAGTCTGGAAAGGTTTGAGTTTAGGATACGTTTTGGAGTTGTTGCCATGAGAGAAGTAAAGTTTATTAGTTAAGAATTGGAAAGGAAAATAAAAAAGACCAAAGAGTATTATTTGGAAAACGGATTGGATAGAAAGAAGAAAAAAGTTTAATATTGAAAAGAAAAGAGTATTATTTGGAAAAAACGAACTGAATAAGAAGAAAAAAAAAACGAAAGGCGGATTGGATAAAAGTAACCAGAAAAAGAACGAATTTAAATTGAAAAGAAAAAGGAATTTGTTGAAAAGAAAAACAGAGCTGATAAGGAAAGAGTGATTATTAATAATTGAGAGTGAAAAAAGTAATAGAGAAAAGAAAAGAAGGAACTTATATTTTAATGGACAAAAAGTCAAAGAAAAAAAGGGTATTTATTGTACTTGTGAACATTTCTACGTTTAAGAACTTTTATGTAATTTGTATTTGTTTGTTAAAAAAAAGTAAATAATAATAATTTGTTTTTAAATAAAAATAATTATTTATCACTTATATATTGTCTCATTGACTGATTTTTTTTTCGTTTGCATGAAAACATTCCATATTTTTCCCTGGAATAGTCAATTGCCTAGCCGCTTAGGTATCACGCACGATGGGCGAAGATAGTTTGAAGAGATATAGACAGACACTTTGTGACAGTATTATATCTGTTTCTTTCTACATATAGATGAATTCGAGGTAGCAACAAAAAAAACAGTATGTCTCCATCATGCTATATCATGTTATCGAAGCCGAGTGAGCCTTACGGATGTTGACACAAAAGCAATGGTGAAACCAGATGGTGACATAGATTTCTTTGATATTGTCATTGGAGTTCTACATATATTTATAGTAATAAATTGTAGAACATTATATTTATAATATGCCTAGTCTACATTCTACGAACGTCTAATAAAAGGAAAAGGTTTCACATTACAAAAAAGGCAATAAGACGGCGATATCCCTCAGAAAATATTACAGATGCGGACTATGCATATAATCTAGTGGTCCTCGCAAATACACCTGCACAAGCAGAATCATTGCTGCACAGCATAGATAATGCAGCAAGAGGCATTGGCTTCAAAGTGAACTCAGACAAAACTGAGTTCATGAGTTTTAAACAAGATGGAGACATGTCTACACTGAATGGTAAACCTCTGAGATTAGTAGACCAGTTCACATACCAAGGTAGTAATAATAGTTATCTCGAAATACTTAAGTTGTAGTTTTCAATCGGAAAGCAGAGAATATACTCAGAGTATCAAATATTTCAGTTCGTATTTAAACGACCAAAAATAACCTATTTAGGAAAGTCATATTTTGGAGAACAAAAATCAAATTGCTACAGAATTCATTTTGTTAATTGGAAGTAACCTTTTGAAACTTACATTTCCCAGTGACTTTCTCAAGTTTTATCCGACTTCTTCTAATTGAAGTCTCACCTCCTCAATGAGTTCTCAAAATAAATAAAAAAAAATTGAATTGTTAAAAATAACAATTTTCTATAAAAGCTATTTTTTAAAGAAACCCAAATACTATATTTTTAATTTCTAGAGGAACATTTTACAACCAAAACAGATATTATTAAGCATCGTTTATTTCCAAAATCTACAGCACTGGAACTGTGTAAACTAAAATAACATTTCATAAACATATAAACTTATTCCCAAACTGCAACATATTCATAGTTTTTGCTATATGGTTTAAAATGTAGTTTTGTAATAAATAATACATAATCCTGTTCATTTTGATTTTATAATGTTACACTAGAAATAATAAAATTCTGCCATCTTTCTTTTAGAATAGATTAACTCTTTATAAGTGTTGAGGGTTTACTTATATCACACACACACACACACACACACACACACACACACACACATATATATATACATATATATATATATACATATATATATGTATATTTGTGTTTGTGTGTGTATGTATGTGTGTATGTGGCATTCATGTTATACCACTGTTTTGATTTTGTGATCCCATGCATTTTCTGTTTTAGATTACTTTTGAATATAGACATGATTATTTATATGGTGTTACCTGTCAACAAATTACTTTCTGTGCTTTTATAAAATTATGTGCTCAAAATTGTCCGCAGGCCGCATGACCTCACACTACAATATGATTCTCATATTTCAATTCAGTTAGAATATGAAAGGAGAAAAATTAAGTTTTGGATAACACTTAAGCTTTTAACCTTTAAAAACTTTAAGTGTTTATGCTTAAGGAAAGTTTGAAATCAGCAGACATATCTGAATACATAGTTTTCTTTGTTGCAAAGAAAATAAAGCCTTAAGCAAAATTCCATTTATTTGACTTGAACTATTAAACTGTATAGAAAGAAACGACAACAAAATCAACAAGGAAAAATAAATGGAATTATATATAGTAGCTTCCCTAGTACAGTGCTGATATCAATAAAAAAAAAAGTTTGTATTCATCTGATAAACTTCTCGTTCACAAATAAAAAAATATATAAAAAAAACACACACCTAACTAACTTTTTTCAAAATAAAACAAATCCCAGACTGGAATTAACATTAAGTAAAAAGTATTATCAATTCTTAGACCCAAGTGGCCAGTATTTTTACCGTTATCTAGAAGTACATATACTCGAGTTGGTGGAACTTTTGTAAGGGAATCCTATCATTAACAATATTTCTACTTCAATTATTAACCTTTCAGACTGATAATCAGACTGATAAATTAGAACATTTAATATTTTTCATCTGATTTCTAGCCATGAAACAGGGAAGAGGAGATAGAAAAACCCACGAGTGTGGGGTGTCTGGATTTTGAGGTTTAAAGATGGCACAAGAAGCGAATACCATTTTTCTTAAAAATGTAATTAAATCTATAAGAGATTTAGTTAACTCAGCTATGAAAAATAGTTTTGTCCTCGATAACACTAGAACTTAATAAAGTAATTAGCATAAAAATTCGAATTATAGAAATTACACTTTTTTAAAGGGTTAGTTATAGTATAAAACTTGTCATATTCCAAAGCACAACATAATCAGGATAAAAATTCCAAAAGAAAAAAAACAACATTTTAACGACAGAAAATTGTTGCAGATAAAGAGAGTTCAATCTGGTGAGAGATAAAAACAAATATGTTTGCTTCTGCTTTGTAGTGATGAGAAACTGATATATTGGCATGGAAAACACGACAGCCATTGCTTTCACCTTGCTCTTATAACTGTATATCGTACTCAAAATCAAATTTGTTTGTGTTCTATGCCCGGATGCTAGAACTTTACAAATAGTGTTTGTATAATTGAATTCTGTCTCCTATATGCGATGTTATTTTCATAACATGTTGGTTGATCCCTTCTGTAGCCTTTGTTCGACGTGTATTTGGTGAAAAAGGACCATTTTTAATCTAGGAAAAAACGTGATAGTGATACAGAAATAGTAATTAATATACCAACCAGTTTAGCCTGTTTCCTTAGCACTAGGTATACCATACGGTCTTTTAAGTACCCAGTTGATTCCAAACTATACACCAAGTAGCTCTAACAACAAAAAAGCAAAGCAAAGAAAAACACAGTGTTGAAATTCCTACTCGTCCGTCAAAGCCATATCATCAAGTATATGAAGAACAACATTTGCAATGTTAATGACTCTGCTCCAAATTATGACACTACATTTATAATTTTTATAAAAAGATTTAAGCAAACAGTTGTCCTCATCTTGTTTGTTATAGTCATAATTTAAATGCCTGTCATATTCGGTAATGTTCCCAGAAGTTCATGTGAAGTAGACTGTTTTCATTCTAATATCTGATGTTTGTTTATTCTTTGTTAATTTGTCTTTGTGATATCGTTTCTATTTATTCTACTGAACTAGAGTATTTAGATTTACTCGCCTGACTCTGTCATAGAACTCAAAACTAACAAATGTAAAAAATTATGGAATCTTTCATAAATAAGTATAACCCAAACAATCTTTTGAATAAAGTAAATTCTTTCCTAAACGAAAGATACCAGAAATTAATTATTTCTTTTTTAAGTTTTGTTTGAAAATATATTTACTGTACAGAAAGTTATTTTTTAATATTAATATTTTGGTTATAGTTTCAATATTTTAGAATTTGGCGCTAAATAATATCTAATAATATTCGTTTGAATGGTATAATGATCGTCTAAAAATGATAAAAGCAATAATAAAAATAACTTTATTTGGCTTATAAGATAATTAACT
This sequence comes from Doryteuthis pealeii, assembly GCA_023376005.1. Taxonomy (NCBI): domain Eukaryota; kingdom Metazoa; phylum Mollusca; class Cephalopoda; order Myopsida; family Loliginidae; genus Doryteuthis; species Doryteuthis pealeii. The sequence continues at coordinate 42,101,477 of CM042146.1, read as the reverse complement.
TTTAATAAACACTGACAGTAGTGGCCATTTTATGAGCAATAATGCACATTCATATGTTATAACAATCAAGACAATTTGAATAAGTTTGTATGTAATAATTATTTTTCATGACGAAACTTCCAATGGAAACAGGCAGTAGATTTCGTCGCTCGGACCGGACATTGGAAGGATTGATAAGCTTTTCCGAGAAAACTGACATGATATGTAACATTTTCAATCTTTTATAGAATTTGAACTTCGTTAACCCATTTCATTTTCTTGATCACAGTCAATTCATGTGAAGTTATTTTTACCTTGACCTGTTTGGCTCTTTTTAAATTAAACTGAACAGGCATTTCTAAAATTAATTTTCTTTTTCTTTTTTTCTTCCTGAAAGATTCTGCTGAATGTTTTATGTGTAACATATGTTGATAACGTTCCACTGTTTACGGATTCTACTGAAATAAACCGGACGCAGACGGTTTAGCTAACTTTAGATGCCGCAATCAGAATGTTATTTTTTTAAAAATACAAATGTCTCGAGTTCGAAGAATGCAGTTTGGTCAAAAGTTTCTTGAAAAAAAGATTAAAAAAAGACGAAATAGATTTTTGTTTGATATTTAAGATTACCTACATTTTCTTAATCAAAGACTTGCTATTTAAACCTTTTTTAAGAAAGAAAGAAATCAAATTTAGACATTTTAAAATAATTTATTTACGAAGTTTAGCACAAGACCAACACATGGGACATCTAAAGAGGATGAAACTATTAAGTGGTCCACGAAGCTAGCTTACTAGATTTCTTTAAAGAAGGTTGATTAAAAATCAGCCTCCAAATATTCTCAGTTTTCATAGCAAAGATACATTTGTTGTACGCAAAAGTTTTCAACATCAACTATTAAAATTGAATATAAAATATAAAAAAAACCTTTTTTTAAGTAGAAAAAACAATACACTGGAACTTTTGCATACACTGAGTCAAAATTAATAATCATTGTCAAAAATGATATTTCTTAGATTATGATAAAGATAATTTTTAATTTAAACTTATTGATATTCATGAGAGAATATATGATTATTGGTTGTTTGACACAGAGGCACACTGAATGAATTCTTTGCTATTGTTATTATCTGTAACTTTCTTCTCGGTACCAGTTGCCAGTCTTTAAAATTATGATTACAAATGGGGATTTTCAAGGCAAGCAGGCCCTCTCCATCTAGAAGATTATCGAAACTTAATGCCTTATCTTTTCATCTACCACTTTTAGCTTTGCGACTTAATAAGCTAAACTTAATGAGAAAATATGCGAACTATTTTTTAAGAGATTCTTCTTGGTAAATAAAATTGTAATGTAATTTTCACCGACGCTTGTGGTCAGGGTTCGAATGCAACTAATCAGACCCTATAAAATTACCCCGGTATGCAACACAAATCTGAAATGACTGCTAGCAATCTGTTGGAAAGGAGGTAGTACTGGCTCAGTGAGTTTTTTTTTAGAAATTTGTTTTACAATCTCGAGTTGTTTTTTTTTAAAATGATGTTTGTTTATTTTTCCAATTTAAATTGTCTGCATTCTGTTTTTTTCTTTCTATGGAGCACCAGAAAATATTGGAACATTTCCAATCAGCTTATTTTAAAACATAATAAATATATGTCTTGAAACATACAAGAAAATCTCAAACAAGCTATTTTGTTTTCTTCATCATTTATTGTACTAGTGTGATTAAAAGAAAAAAGGTGGAAAAAGAATTAGAAAGGATAATTTCTTTTAATTTTGTTTATTCATTCGGAAAACAAAACGGTAAAAGCAAGTTTTAACTTTAACTGACTAAAACTATAAATAAAGTCATGAATCTATTTCTCCCTACCGTCTGTTACATAGATATTTATTTTTACAAAAATGACTCATTGCTGACATACCATGTATGACATGTTTGATGGAGAAGAACACAATCGAGTGAGCACGTAAACAAAAACCACTTGGCATAATAAAATCAATATCTCAATATCATTATTATCATTATTATTATTATTATTATTATTATTATTATTATTAGTGGTAGTAGTAGTAACAATAAATAACTCTTACATCCAATTCAACCCACGCATACATATAATCACACAAACGCATATATACATATACTTATATATTGTTAAATCTCTCATCTCTCTCTCTCTCTCTCTCTCTATATATATATATATATATATTATATATATATATATATATATTATATATATATAAAACTGAGTTTAAAAAAAGAATCATCTGAGGAAAAAGAAAATAAAAAAAGCGAAAACAGCACATCCGTACTTTCTGAAAAATAATCATCAGTATCGTGTGTAGTGACCAAAAGAAAAACACCGAAGGAGTTTACTAACTTATAAAAAAATGCTCAATACGCTAAGTAGAGCATAATTATAAGGACATACATGAGTCAAAGACAATCTATCTAGGTTTCACCCGAATGATTCTTCAGGATAATTCTGACTGAAGGAGGTTGTTACAAACGTCTTTTATTAGGGTACTGGGTATATGAGAGAGTAAAAATTAGCATAGAAAGATGAAAATTAAAAATTCGTAAGAAGGTTGTGTTATAACTACTTTTTATTGGCTAAGGAACCCTGCTTTTTTATGTCTACATGTATTTAGGATTTCTGTTCTTTGGTTTGATAATGCACTTGTTTTTTTAAATTTATATTAGCAATGGCGAGTCTTCCCTCTGTGCAAAGTTGTCAACATTTGTCTCCTGATTTGGATTTATTACATTTCTTTATTATTTCCGTTTTAAGATGGGGTACATTCCTAGTTTTTCTTTTCTTTTCCACACATGATTAGATAAACTAGTATTATGTCTATATTTTTCGTTTACGAAATTACTCTTGTGGTAGTAGTATCTAATTTTCTAGGCTCCTTGTGTGGATCCCAAATATACCTTTTATTACTATTATTCATATTTTTATCGTTTGGTTTATTGGTATATTCTTTGACTTTATATATCACGCACTCTTGTTGATATTTTCCTTCCAGGGGACATTCTGCTTTGTTGATACAGTTACAATTAGAAAAAATACAATTGAATTATTTACAAAAATTACAAATTAATTAAAAAAAACCCTATAGCTAATTACAAAAAAAACAAAAAAGCGGATTATTAAACCAAAGACTCGTGTAGGTCCTTATATATATATATATATATATATATATATATATATATATATATATATATATATATATATATATATGGGAGAATATGTGTTAATTAAAGTCATACCTAATTTGAAAATTAATTACTTGATAATTAAAGAATTAGGCAAATTATCAACTAATTAATTTTCAAATTAGGTATGACTTCAATTAAGCACATATTCTCCCAAAATTGTCGGCATAGCCATATCAAACAAACTGTTTGCATACTTTCATATTATATATATATATATATATATTATTGTAGTATGTACAGAAATAACCTACTCGAGTTTCACCATAAGGATCTTCTGGGTTAAATCCGCTGAATTAATCAAGTTATTGATTAATTACAGCTAACTTCAGGAGTTTATGTTGTAGTTATGACCGTTAAAAACAGGTTCGTAGTTAATGAATGCTGCTACTGTTTTTAACAGTCACAACTACAACATAAACTCCTACAGTTAGCTGTAATTAATCAATGACTTGATTAATCAGCGGATTTAACCCTGAAAATCCTTATGGTGAAACTCGAATAGGTTATTTATGTAAATACTACAATAATAAATTCGCTTTACTTACGTATTGAGCACTTTATATTTGTTATAACGCTGACTTATCATGGTAAAACTTGTATCAACTAATCATTGAAAGCAATTTCACCGGTAAGTCATTCCTATATATATATATATATATATAATATAACGTACTATATATATATATATATACATATAATTATATATTATATTGGTGTGTGTGTGTGTGTGTGTGTGTGTGTGCTGAAACCTTTTTAGTTTGATGAAGAAAGACATAAAACAAACATGCTATTTCGTACAATAGACACACTTAGAAAATAGTTTAGAAAATTTATTTAACTCTTACAAAAAAATCAATTGACATTTAAAAACTAGTAATTATTGATTTAGTCGATAACATTTTTAGCCTCCTTTCAGATAATAGATAGAATTCTATCAAGAAAGTAATGTCCAAAATACTAGTTATTTATTATATACGATTATTCCTATCCTAAAATACCTACAGGATAACAATGTGTGCTATATATGTTTGTATAGTTTTAGATAAATAGGTTACGACATCAAATCATTTTTAAACTAACTAGGTTACTAAATAGACTCTTTCAAAGATGAAAATGTCTGTGAAGAATTGCCTATTAGATTAGAAGAATTATTAATGTTACAGAAATGTAAAGAGAGGCCGTCAGTGATGCCATACCAGCTTCATTACAGATTTCGGGTTTTGCAACATTAGATCTGTTTCAACAGTAATCCCGACTCGTTTAATATGAGTTAAATCGGATAAAAACAAACTGAGCCCCAAAAGATCTTACATTAGAAATTATATAACATAATCTGGTGGAAAAAGCCAGGAATCCAATCAATATTAATTAGTAGGTTGATAGTGGAAAGCTTTTTTGATGAGTCAGCACAAAGCCACCTGCTGATTTCTTACCGGTCGATGGATGTCACGTGCGAATTGTGAGGAAGAGGTAGTGAGAGGAGAGAATGAAAGGTGCGTTTGAACCTATCTGTGTAAAGAGGCAGACACAAGAATGCGTGTCTGTTTTCCAGGGCATTTTGACTTGGGGATATAATAGATGAACTAATGAGAACAAAAACCAGAAAGCCTTGTGTTGTTATTTAAAACTGTGAACGGTACAAGATCATACATCCTTAAACGAATCCCAAGCCCTTCCAGTCTCAAACAGCGAGAAATGTCATCTAACCCAACATCAAATCCAACAACCAGATTCCAGCCTCAAGAAGTAAAACGGAAAGAGAAGATAAGCATTCTACGATTATTATAGCACGTCATTACTCCTTTCAAATCAGAGACGCAACGCAACAAATATATTTTTTCTCATTTAAAAATCTATTGTTTTATTTAAAAATTTTAAATGTCTCACTAGATACAGAAATTCTGTGGTTTCTCATACTTTAAATAAAAATAGCCTTCCAAATATTACAAAGTCTTTCCTAGCACTTAGTTGATTCAGCATTCTAAGATACAATGAAAGTGTAACGTATATGCGAAAGAAAGAATAAGCTAACGGATATAATAAGGGATCTTATAGATTGTCAATACTGAAATGTAAAAGTATGATTCATATATGACAAAATCCTGTGTACCATTTTGTAGATTAATACAAATTACATACCCAGAAACGAATAAAATGGATTATTAAAACAGATCCTCCTTAAACATAAAATAATGTCTTGAAATACTATACTCTCCTGTTGAATAGTTAATACATTACATATGGAAATATACAATATACTGAGAAAGCAATAAGTGAGGAAATCAGAAAAAATATAGATCAACATCCTTTAGATATAAATATTATTTTCATTATTATAGTATACTACCTGTATTAAACATTATAAATATTACAATAATGTAACAATAGAAACGTAATGTATGTACGCAGAAAAGAATGAAATACTACTACTACTACTACTACTACTACTACAAAATAATAATAATAATAATAATAATAATAATAATAATAATCTCGTCGAAAAGGACAGATCTACTTTAAGTTAATAAAAATAAACGAAATTGTTAACTATTAGACTTCACGGTTCCAGCAGATCACAGAGTTAAATGATAGGAAAGCGAACAACTAGATAAATACTCGTACCTTGCCAGGTAGGTGATGAAATTATGGAACGTTAAATTGACTGTAAAACCAATTATAGTTAGAGATATCGAAAAAATGACTGTGAAAGAGACTAGGGAAACTTGAAATCAGGGGGAAGATTGAGACCACCCAAACCACAACACTATTGATATTGGCTAGAATACTGATACGAGTCCTAGAGAATTGAAAATACTTCATTGAAGTTAGTACTGGTATAAAAAATTCACAAAATAATGAAATGATAATATATTTAATGAACAATAATATTGATTGTATTTCTTTTCTTCCCTTCCGAACAGAGTCATGTGAGAAAAATTACGATCAAGAGATCTATTGATATGTTTTAGATTAAGCTTCGAAAAAAGCTGATCAAATTCTAATTAATAGCGATGATCGACTCGAACTTAGCGAAAATCAACAGCTATAAACTATTTTGGCAATAAAACGTCTCATTCTGTGTTGATCGTATTGTATCCAAAATCCCCCTCTCTCTCCCTCTGTGTGTCTGTATATCTGTCTGTCTGTCTGTCTCTCTCTCTATATATATCTATCTATCTACCTCTTCTTTCTTCAAGTAGTTTCGCCAAACTAGTATCGGCGCTTTTTGTGTATGTTGAATCAATCAAATTAAAAATAATAGTATCTTATATTTTCTTTTTACATGCACTATAATAAGCAATTATACTGATATTCATACCCATATATATATATGTATATATATATATATATATATATATATATATATATATATATATATATAATTTTAGGTAATTGTAGGTAAAAACCATGCCCGGTACAGAAAAAGTGTTTGCTAATAGACGTAGTTTACGAAACAGTGGGAATATCACCAACCACAAATAAGACTCAAATTTATGTTGGAGCCACACAGCAACCAATTAAAAAAAGATACTGTGACAAAACAACACTTGCAAAACATGTGTAGTCATTAAAAGAAAAATACAAGGGAGAGCCAGAGATGAAATGGAAAATCATTAAGAAAGCATCATCGCACAAAGGGAACGATAATACGTGCAAGAAAAATTAAAAATAGCAGAAGTTAGTGACCCAGAGCAGCTATGGAACACTCGACCAGAATTAACAAATAGATGTGGGCATAAAAATAAACACAAGCTCTACCTAATGAATTCCAGTGTTACGTAGGGAGTAAAGGCAGGAGTGTAACACACCCGCTATATTGAAAATGGGTACAACCCAGCTATATAATCCATATCGATAGTAGGAAGAAAATACCTCGAAGATTCGCTCTATTGCGAGAAACTCGAGTCGGATATATTTTAAACGATCCATATTTTAAACCATTCGATTTTAATCGTCTATCTAGCTTTTTATATTGAGCACATTTCAATTGATTTTAGTGAAAAAAATCCCGAAGTAAATACGATTGTATACTCATTTGCTTGGTGGATTTTTATTGTTACTGCTTTTATATTATATATATATATATATAATATATATATATATATATATATATATATTAGGTACTGGCAAACTGGGCCTAAAATGCGTTTTTGACAAAATAACTTTAGCCCCCCCCCCCTACAGAAAATAATTTACCAAAAATCAGGGAAATATCGGATTTTAATGAAATTTTCAGTGTTTATTTATCAATGAATGCTCTTTATAATGCATTATTTATTTGATTTCAAAACTTTCTCATTTTTTTCAGGTCACTTATTATTGACCCCCCTTATGTTGGGGGCGTAACTTTTTTTTCAAGTTGGTCTTATAGTTTTCTAATTACAGTATAAATAATGAGATAAAATACCGAACTTATGAACAGAAACAAAAAAATTACGGTGGCTTTTCTATGAGAAAATAAGTACCGAAAATTGAAAAATAAAATGTAAAAAAATAATAAATAATTAATTTTTTGGAGATTTCTTTTTTAATCATTTCGATAATTATTTAATTGGCTATTATCTTAAAAAAGAAAAAATTATACATTGATATTTTTTCTGCTTAAAAAGGGGGGGGTACATTTTCAATAGAGTTTTTCTTCAAAACTTATTACTTTATGTGTCTAAAATAAGGTTTGCATTAAATAGATATTTATTTCTAGAATCTAAAAATATAACATTTTAAACTGAACATCAGGCTTTTCACATTTTAAATGAACTTTATATATTAATTTTTCATAGCAAAAATACTAAATTAAAGTTTTGAAATAAAATAACTGATGCATTATAAAATTCATTAATTGATAAATCAATACTGAAAATTTCATTAAAATCGGATTTTTGGTAAATTTTTTGCAATCGCGAATGTTACATAAAAATTGTAAACAAGCGCGTAAAACCATTGAAAAATAGACAGAATGGCGGATCGCGTCGAAATTGACCAAAACAAATAGTTTTAAATCTATTAAAAATAAACTGCATATGTAATGATATTTTTCTTTTTTTAATGGTGGTCATTATGTTACTACTTATCGATTTAGACAAAGTTTGACCTTAAATAATAGATTTAATTATTTTTAATTCGCTTTTAAAATTCATAGCAGACGACAAAAATGCCAGGCCCTAATACACACACACACACACACACACACACACACACACACACATATATATATATATATATGTATATGTATGATCTAAAATTATTACGTGAAGTTGGA
>CM042146.1:42040516-42090516 GCA_023376005.1 Doryteuthis pealeii | reverse complement strand
CAACACCCCCGGCACTTCCAACCCCGGCATCTACACCATCCCTTGCAACGAATGCAACAAATGCTACATTGGAGAAACCCAACGTAGTCTCAACCAACGCGTCTATGAGCATAAGAGATCGATAATAACAAACGATAACTTAAATGCTTTATTCAACACACTGCAGATTACAACCATACATTCAATTTCATCAACGCATCTCTAATCAAACCCATACACAAAAAACAAACAAACATGTGATGCCTATGCGAATCAGCAATCAAATAAATCGATAAACCTAAGGCCTGGATTTTTTAACCTTGACATATCGATCACAAAACTATAACACATGAAAACAAAATCAAAATTAAAAATGGATTAAACTGCTGTCCCATAAAATACTCACCCCCCAAAAAAAGCTGACCTGCACCTCCCATACTAACCAATTCCTACCGCTCTCCCTACCTCCTACACCTACCGAACGTCCTTCTACCCATCCACTTTCCTTGTTCTGTTTCATTTTACTCTACCTAGAGGGCCAAAATCTTTCCCTAGCCCACTAAATGAATGACGACCCATCCCTTCCACCCTGCTCGTTCATTTTTAACTCTCCCCTCTACTTCAATGAATCAAAATTTTCTCCAAGCCAACCAAAGAATGTTGACCTAATTTCTCCCCTACCATGCTTCTCTTCCTTTGCACTTAACCACCTTACTCATCATATCTCTTCCCAACTTACTCCACACTTTTGATTTTATCTCCCTCCCCATCCATGAAATATTTCTTCTGGCCAATCAAATCCTCACAAACTCGATCCCATCCTCCTGACTTCATCACCAAATTCACCCCTCACCCGACCACTTTCTCTTCTATAAAACACATGTATGATGCACTGATGTTCAAATAAACGACCGAAGAAGCCGTGCTCAATGCACTGCGAAAGACATATCCTACATATACTTGTCTGAGTTTGTTCCTTTGTCCACATTTTCTCTCTATTCTTTACTATATATATATATATATATATATATATAAAACTCCACCTTGGCCTTTACTAAGGCGAGACGGGCTTTACGATTAATCGGCTGATCATGCCAAGCCATGAGCACCTATATAATTGTCCTTATGCTAAAACCCCTAACTCTTTTTTATTATATATATGCAAGAAGGCGGTGACTGAGGGTCTTAGTGTCCTGGGTATAACGTTAAATTGTATCTATTGGCAAAGTTCTAATTCTGGAGCTGTGGGCAATGTGGAGCACCCCCAGCATCGCCAATACTTCCAGGTACCCTCTGACTCGGAGTGGTAGTACCTGTTAGGGTCCCATCTATCGGTTAAGTAGAAAAAATGAGTTTTAAAAAATGTTTTAAAAAAAGGGTTTAAATGAATAAAAATCGAATACCTATCAAGAATGAATGAAACAAAATATATTCGGCATGAAATCTCAACAAGAGTCGACATGCCGTAAAATCCAACCAACCAGTATATCTATATCTCTATATCTATGAAGTACAATCTGAAAGTAATACCCTCTATTGATCTCCACTTAAACTAATTACAAATACAGGGAGGAGAATAATACCGTTAAATAGAGCAAGTTTTCAGCGACATAACACTATTTTCCACATAATCACCATTATTGCCTACACTTATGGTCAAAATCACGTTGAAAGCACCGGTTCCCTCTAGATAACTGAAGTTAAGCAGCAATGAGCCTGTTCAGTACTTACATGGGTGGCCATTTAAGGAACAACAGATACTGTAAGTAACCAAATATTAAAATTACTTGGTTCGGCATTAAACAAAACCAACTAACTAACCAACCAACATTATTGCCTATGCATTTTCACCATCAAACCTGCATCCTGTACTTATTGATTTCTTCCAATTGTATTATCAGTCTTTTTTTCTGTTGTGTTTTTTAGGTTTTTCATTCGATTACATCCTTGTGTGTTTTTCTTTTCTTATTACTTTTGTTTGTTGTCATAGTTTCCTTATTTGTCCTTCTAGTCTCATTTTCCTTCTAGCTTTTGGGTTTCCGTTCGCGTTCCAAATGAAAAATACCAATTTTATCACTCACTAGTCTTGCTCATGCATAAATTAGGTCGTTTAGTTCGGTTTTATTGTCTGTTGGAATACTATGTAATACTTTATTTAACTTTTCGGTTTCTACCTTGACTTTTATTTCTAAACCTGATGCTAATATAACCTTCTTTTGGTCTTTATTTGTTTTAATAAGTATACGTTGTCCTTTTATCTTGTGTTAACATTGATGTTGTGTTGGGTTTTGTGATCTTTCGGCTTTCAGTATTTTGTGTTTCAACTCCTTTAGGGTGCTGTTCTTATGCGTAATCTTCCCGACTTACCTGTCCACATATTTCTAGTGTTTTAAGGTCCGAAAATCAGCCTTTCTTTAAAATCACCATCGCTTGATTATTACTACAGCGGGCCAAAAAATGCATTGAATATGACCGTCAATTTAAAAGACAACTCGTAATTCAGCTGTGTGCCTTTTTATTTCCTTAAGAGACAAGATTTGATTTATTCATATTTAGGAATAGGATGTAATCATTGTTTCAGTAATTATTATTTTTTGCCTTTCCCTCGTCACAACGAGTTCTCTCCTGTCCCTCTCTCTAGCTTTTGATTTCTCTGTCTGTCTTTCTCCCTTTAGATCTCAGTATCTTTTTTACATTTCTCTTCTTTCTCATCTTCTTTGGAAGCATTGTACAATAAGATCCCCTCTGTTTCTGTTTTTGTCTATTTTATCCATTTTATGCTTATTTAATCCTTTAATAGATAATTATATATATATATATATATATATATATATATATATATATATATATAGAGAGAGAGAGAGAGAGAGAGAGAGAGAGAGAGAGAGAAATTATTACAGAAAAGGAATACTCCAAATCTACGATGATTCTCACTCTTTTACTCTTTCTCTTTCTCTCTCCTTCTCACTTACACCCAAACATTAACATACAAAGGCATTTTCTTTTCTTCGTCTAAATTAAGAATAACAGATACATTTTGTGAAAATTTATTCGCTTAATTTCTACAATTATATTATCATTCTATTTCTCTCTCTATCTATCTCCCCCCATCCCTCCCTTTTTTCTCCCCCTCTCTCTCTGATACGTTTGTTACATTTTATTTATAATTAACTTAATGTCACTTTTCTAGACCTCTTTAATTTGCTTTTAATTTTCCTTTTTACTTTTCTCCTTCTGTTTGTCTGTCTGTCTGTCTCTTTTTGTCCTCTTTTTTGGCATTATATCTTAGAAAAATTGTCTCACTCCTTTCTTTTTCAATGAATTTTGAAGATCAGGTTTTCCCGGTATATCCTCGGGGACTTTTTATTCCAAATGTACAAGGTGGAAACGATGAATCACGAAACTTTATGAATCTTCTGGTTCATTGTACACTCAAAATGGCTACAAAACAATTATAACATTTGAAACTCTTACGAAGAAATATACATTTCAGAATGCAAAAAAAGAAAAATGAGTAAAAACTTTAAGTTATCGATTATATGTCACTAACTTTTGCTGTTTCTAGACAAATCGATATTTTTACTGATAGGCTTTTTTTTCTTTATTCTTCTTTTTAGTCTTTGTGTTTAAAGATAAGTTAAATCTTTACACTTTATTTTCGGATCGAAGCAATTTACAGTCATTCAAATATAACATTTTAAACCATTGTTTTGTTTATGGGAATATCTTGGATTTTACAAATCGAAATATTACAGTCAAAGAGAACTTGTTTTATTTAAAGCTTCGATATTTTACCGGCTAAATATGCAAATGAGCGCAAATAAAGACATGCTTCTTTGTTACTGTTGGTTTTTACACTATAAATTTAAATGAATTTAAATATGTGGAAAAATTTCCAGAATTCCAGACAACGATATAACTTCAGTTAAAACTGAAACTCATACAAAACTAGCGTGATATTTCTAAAGGTCATTACTACTTTGGCTACCAAATACCACACATAACCAACCAGAAAGTAGGCTCCAAGGGAACATGAGGAATAGATGCTATAATACGTATTTATAGATGAGTACATACATGCCAGGTTAGCTCAGTCGGTAGAGCGTTCGGTTAGAAACCACAAGGTTCCTAGTTCGATACCGGTCCTCGCCAACCCAGCGTTATGATTAGCACATGGGTCTGTGTGGTAAAGTAAGGAGCTGATGGTAGGTGTGGCGCTCCACCTCAGATGCAAAACAATCTCCTTGGTCTAGCGCAAGTGAAAAGGGGATAGACCCCTCGCTGATTGGCTAATACCGATATTAGGCCACCCCGACGACTTTACTTTTTTTACTTTTACATTCTCATAGAGGTTAAACCAAGACAGAAATTGTAGCCATGGTATGGATTAACTACAGAAAGATCTATGACAGTCCTGGAACCTTGGATAATTGAATGTTTGAAAATCTATGAAATATACGACGAAGTCCTAAACCTCAATACAAAGACCATGAAAAACTGGAAAGTTGAATTAATAGCATGAGGACAAACCCTATCAGTGGTGAAAATCCAAAGAGACATCTCCCAGGTAGACTTCTCCCCTTTGCTATTTTTTATAGCAATGATCCAATTTAATTGTACACTTAGACAATGCTCAATGGGATACAAATACCATAATTGATATTTTAATGGCTTCATCCCCCCCACTGAAGCCAAAAATAAATCCTTAATTTCGTTCTCCCCTCTAACAGATATCTGGTCTTTCAACTTATTCATCCTAGTCAACGCTGCAAACCATTTAATCCAAATTCCGACATATTCTGGGTCCTCGAAGAAAGTTAATGATCCTACTGGCGACGCCATATTGTTATGAAGTGAAGAAGCCAGGGGAACATACATTGTCTTCAGTCAATCGTAGCAGCCGTCTGGCTTACGACTGAGGCAGACTGCTTTTATAGCATTACCTCATTTGCATATGATACTACAATGCTTCAGACCACAGCACTACTGAGATCGGTTTGAATACTGAAAAATGTCATGAAGAAGTGAGAGGACTTACTGTCATTCTGAATTAACTGAAGGCAACCAGATATTCCCGGCAATGAGTATAAATAATCTATTCATCCTTGTTATTCACATTAAAAATGTTTTCTTTACATATCTACTCTTTAACCTTACTCTACTACTCTTCCAGAAACGTTGAATATAACTATTTTATTTCGTCCAGTAATGTCTCATATTGGACTGATCTATTACCTTCTGTCATGTCTGTAAGTATTGCTGAACAAGACCATGGGCTTCTGGGCAGCAAAAACCAAAGATTATTGTAACAATTACCAGTCGGGTTTATTATTTATTTGGATTTTCAGTAATTAATTCTTCACTGTTCTGCATGCACCCGTGATTTTTCAGTAAACAATCTGGTTTAATAAATACTTAGTGATAATTCTTTGAGATTATCTGCTTTAGTTTGATTAACGTAAGTCATTGTTAATGCATTGTCTTCAGTCACGGTTTTTTTAGCCTGTTGATTAAACAACATTGTTTAGGGAACAAAATAGCAAATATATTTTCTTTTTAAAAGTAATTGATTGCTGGTGGTTATTTTATGCGTCATAAACTTACCAAGGATTTTCCATAAGGAAAACGAGTCTTAGAAGTTATCGTAAATAACGATTCTTCTTATGTTTTTGCGCAAAGAAAAATCAAAGCTACTTTTCAAATATCGCTCGTATTATTGACAATTCCTTTCCCTGTCAAGTCATATTTCTTCGACAGAAGTCTTGATTTAAAGCCAATTCAATGCAAAGGAAGTTTTTTTAGGAAGAAGAAGAAAATCAAAAATCCTGATCTAATTACCGATCGATTGACGTGCTTGAAAATAAATCGATTCAATGATTTTGGAATACTTTAGTTTTCAATTTAATTCTGTTTGCAAAATGACAAGATAAAACATTTTGCGATACAGGATTGTTTTTTGTCAGCTCTTCGTTTCTCAACTTTCAGATTCAGCTTTATTATTTGTGTGTATCTTTTTGGGCCTATGTTTGAAGTTTTTACAGAAACACAGGAAAACAACTATCAGAATAACATATAAGACATTTAATTTCTTGACGCTACATAATCTTATTGAAAAAATATTTTGTGTCGCAGTTCTCATAAGTGTTTGAAGATTTGCTTTGATTTTGAAGACAAGGCTTATAATTTCATCAATTATTTTGATGAAATAATATGGCTGGTTTGATTTCAATAAGTTGGAATCATAACTTTGGAAATATTTCATTTGTTCTATAAAACCGGAGAATTCGGAGAAGTAGAAAATATATTCTTATTGGTATTGACATAAATAATCAGAATCAGATAGACAAGTAAACAACGAAAGTAGTTTTCATATAGATTTCAATCAGAATCAAATTGAAGAAAACTTCTATTAAATTATCGGTACATTTAAGAAATAGATTGTCGACTTGCTTTTGCAGAATGTTTTGAATAAAGGTCTAATATTAATAAAGGTTTAATATTATTTATAAATTTATAAAATAAAAACATCTTGCTTGAATAATCAGCACGTAAGACAAGAAAGAGGAAGAAAGAAAAAAAATCGAAATCAACTCCAAATCTTTGTCTCTCTTTCTTTCTTTCTCTCTCTCTCTCATATATATATATATATATATATAGCTCCCAAAGGCTCGCAAAATGTCTAGCCACACTGAAGAGACGGGTTAAGTCAAAACACGTGTCTGTGGATGTCTATATATATATATATATATATATATATATATATATATATATATATCCAATAGACAGATGAGTTGGGAATGATTCTATTTGGGAGCATCTTTATCCTCTGTATATCCACAATGCATCCCCATGCAAATGCAGATCTATAGATTTATACAAGAATTCTTTCAAGTCCCTAACAGATCCCAATGTATTAATTATATAGAAAGCAATATTTACACTTCCAATCATAGAAAAAATATAAACTGACCATCATTTGGCTTTCATATCTTTTGGGAGTGCGAAATACATATCAGTTTAAAATAAATGAGAAATTCTGGGGAAACCTGCTAGTGTAATGGTTAGAGTGTCCGTCTGTCAGCCTGACAGGTACGGTTCGAACCACGCACAAAGCACTGCCCTGTCTATAGCTCTGCTGATGAGGCCTAATAGGCTGAAATGTACATACAGAGATCGACTTTTTCTCGATTTGTTTACGCTTTACATTTAAACCGATATGCACGCCTAATTCATTTAATTATAATTAATTAATTAACAAATTAGGTATGACTTTAGTTAAGCACATAATCTCCCCCATATATATATATATATATATATATATATATATATATATATATATATATATATATATATGTATATATATATAATTGGAACTTAATCCGACAGTGTGAATTTTATATATTGAAAAAACAAAAGATGTTTACAAATGCATGGGATCATCAGGAGAGAATGTGCAAACCGTTTCGGGATTCCTCTCTACGGTTTTAAAAAGCAACATCTTCCCCCCCCCCTCACTGATGTGAGGTCCCTCGGAATATCTGCATCGACCGCACGTAGATCGGTCTTCAACAAAAATAAGACGGGATGAAATGACCGTTAGCAAAACAGATCCTGATGATCCCATATATTTGTAAACATCTTTTGTTTTTTCAATATATCATATATATATATATATATATATATATATATATATATATATTATATATATAATAGAATATTTAATATATATAAGAGATAGATAGATAGAGAGAGAAAGAGAGAGAGAGAGAGAGAGAGAGAGAGAGAGAGAGAGAGAGAGAGAGAGAGAGAGAGTGGGGAGAGAAACTGGAAAATGAATAAAATTGAATAGAAAAGAATGAGATAGAATAGGAAAGTTGGGAATAAAAGAAAGGAAGCAAAATAAAAAAAAATCCATTCAGTCTACACACTATTGAAAAATACTTTCTGATATGATTATAAATATTCAATGTAAAAACATACGCAACTCAGCCACCAGATAGACCCTTGCTTATTACAACGTGAGATTATAAGTTCATGCCTTATTGAAAGCCGATTTACTTCAATGTCAAAGATATACACAACTACCTTAAGCTCTCTCAACTAAGGTTAAAATTCATTAGATTCGTCTAGAAAATTAACTTTGCCCAGATTGTTTAGCCCTCAATTATTCATTGACATATTTTTTCTAAAATATCGACTCATACATAGGTATATACGATATGTTTAGACTTAAATCAGGAAAAAACGAGAAAAAACAACAATAAAACCAACAGAAAACAATTCGCATTATCATATACACATACATATATGTATATTTTAACATATTATATATAATATACATATACATATACATACATATACATTATCACATACATATACATGTATGGGAGTAATGAACAAATATACAATGACACATTAACACACACACCCTCCATCGTAGCCCTACCGCTTCATCCTGATAAACCGTTGATATTTTGTGGTGAATTCTATCGCTATTCGTTACTTGTCGATGTAATTTCGACTTTGTCATTTATTAATGACGTCACAGATATCACATTAGAAATTTGAATCAAAACCTAATAGCCACCATCCGAATGCGACAAAAATTTGGACGTAATTACACGCATACACGCTTGTATCAGGAATCCACGTGTGCATACACTCACGTGCGCAATAAAAGATAAAATAATAACAATAGTGAAAAGTACGGAAATAATAAAACAGAAAATAATGCATTCGGTGACCAAATAAGCGAGAAAATTAAACTTGTAAGATGAAAACGATTTGGAGACTGACTCACAAACTAAAGTAGCCAAAAAATAAAGAACAAAACCACAACACGAAGATATGAAAACCCTATTTTAGCAATGACAAAATAAGCCTCAGCTGATATAGATTAAAAGAAACCCCCTTTACAAAGCTCGAGGTTAAAACTCGAAACAGAATGTTTCATAATATCAAGTCAAGAACTTACTAAAAACAACCCCTTCAACCCCCCCCCCCAAAAAAAAAACTACAAAGACCCTCTCCCCTCCCAAAGAAATCAAGGCAAACACACAAAACAATGGTGTTGAATCTAAATGTGGTCTATGTGATTATAAAACTAAAGGAACCGATCATATATTAGCAGGCTACATTTTCCTCGCATTAAATGAATGCAAGCTGAAAAATTACAGAATTTTACCAATACCAATACGGAACTATCTGTAAGCACTACAATATTCCATATGCCAAAAACTGGCAAGAGCATCAGCTTTAACTCGTAAGAGAGTCAAAAGATGCTTCAGTCTTGAATGATATTTCAATACACACTGACAGAAATATAAAAGCTAAAAGGTCAGACATTATTTAAGGATGAAATATTTCTCTTGATCAATATGTCTGATCCAGCTGATTGAAACATTTCTTTAAAAAAATTTGAAAAACTTTCCAAATATAAAGATGGAGAATAGGAAATATGTGGCAACTGAAAAAATAATCAGTACCAGTAGTTGTTTTGTGGTCATTTTGATCCGAAGTCCTTTCAGTGTCGCCGGGTAACAGAGTTTATCTCAATATTTTGATCTCTAAAAAGAAAATTAATACCGATTTTAGGTGAAACAACTGAAGACTACAAAGGAAAAAGGTAGAAACCAAAGTCGAGAATAGAATCGTATATATGTCTTTCTTGATGACTACTACAAGTTCTATTGGACCAATCGAGGGAAAGCATTTGTCAATTAGCTTTTCTACATATTCTAACTGGAGAGGACGAGGGAAGGGAAAGGATCTTTTTCTGTGCCAAACTGATAACTGTTCGTAACTTTGTTGTAACTTAAACTGCCAACCTCAATTATAGCGGCCGTGAGGTGGTGACCCAGGCACGTGAACTAGAGGCCACTCCTCTCTCACTCTGCAGTCAACTACTCCCAACTCTGTCCTAAACACAAACTACCTGGAATTGAACTGCCAAGCCAACTATAGCAGATGTTGGCGGGGGAAGGACCCCAGCCCGGCGCTGTTATACCTCTTCAACACTCTGGAGTTCAACTTCCAGGCATTTTTTCATTTCGATAAATCTATTTCCTTCCATTTTACAATTTATCTTTTAAAATTTGCTAACCTCCCAACTGTTAGTAATGTTGTTATATACACACATTCATGTACATACACATACATACATATACACTTATACGTATACATACTCATACAGATATGCTCGCACCTCCATGTGTATGAATTGTTGCATTTGAATATGTGCATGCAGGTTTCCAATAGCGTATTGTGTCATAGTTCAAGCACTGGAGCTATTAAAAAGGAAGGCTGGTGAATTTATGAACAGAATACACAGAAAGCTTAACATTTGCAAAGTGCAGAAATTTTTATTATAAAAAACTAAAATCCAGATTATTGTATAACACACACACACACACACACACACACACACACACACACACACACACACACACAATTAAGTACCCATCAAGAATGAATAAAACAAAATCGTCTTCGTCATAAAATGACCCAATAAGTTGACATGCTGTGAAAACCAACCAACCAACCAACCTACACCCACACACACACACACACCACACACACACACACATATATATATATATATATATATATAACTCACCACTTAACCCATTTAAACCTGTGTTTTTTTCATTTTTCTTAATATACTACACACACACACACACACACACACACACATTATATATATATATATATATATATATATATATATATATATATATAGTAACTAAATAATATATATATATACTCATTACTTGCCTTACATGGCTAGCCCTAGCCCTTTAGGTGTGGCCAAGCTGGTCACTCAAAGAAAACAAAATTAAACTGCATTAATAATAATAATAATAATAATAATAATAATAATAATAATAACGAAGGCCTAAATCTAGATAAATACTTGAATTTTGTCAGAGAACCGAAAAGACTTTGAAGAACGTGGATCTAAATTGTGATGAAAGTGATACCAGGAATAGACCTACGGACATACTGTAGAAATAAGTTATAGCTGCACTAGAAATGCATATAATAATCAGAAAAAAAATCACCAATGCACCACAAACCTCTAATCGCAAACAAAATCAGAATGCTCTTTAATCAGTGATTGCCTAAAACTAACATAATAGCTGCTGCACAATCCAAAGGAGATTCAGAAAAATACTTTACATCGGACCGACAGAAGATCCCTGAAAACAGTTTTTCTACCTAGGACTAAAGTATATTATCGCAAACTCTTACTATCGTAGTGAGTTCACACATACAGAATGGCCAATACTTACAACAATGTGAAGTAATATGTTTATCATGAAATACAACGCTCATATCCAAGATTATAACTACGTCTAGAGTAAAGAAAGGGAGATATTACCTATTGTCATAGATACAAACTAAACATACGAGTAAATGAGTATAATTCTGTTTTGGTTAATACTTCTCCAGTTTATGTGACTTCTTACTTTTTCTCGATTACGATCTTTTTTTTTTTACTGATGAAGAGAAAAAAGTGAGGAATGAAGAAAAAAGAATGAATTTAAAGAAAGAAAAAGAAAGTAAAAGACTGAAATGAATGAAAGAAAAGAAAGTGAAAAAAAAAAAAATGCAATAAATAAATAATGAGAAAGAAAAAGAAAAAAAAAAGAAAAATAAAGGCAGAAAAAATAAAATAAAAATAGGGAAATAAAATATAGAATCAAAAATAAGATAAAATAAATGAATGAACGAACGAACGGAAGAAATGAAGAAGTAATAAAAATAAAGGAATGAATTGAAGGAAAACAAATAAAGAAAGAAATGAAAGAATAAAAAACAATGAAAGAAAAAAAGAACATAAAAAAAACATGAAAATCCAAAAATAAAATAAAGAAAAATAAAGAGAGAACGAAGGAGAAAATAAAAGAAAGATAAAATCCGTTTGAGTTTGGTCGATATATTACATCGATCTTGTTTATTTTTGACTGTTGCGTTGGCCCATATTTCACCAACGCCATTTTAAAAGAAAAGAATAGAAATATGGCCGCCTCTTTAATCGACCGGCGATCGCTGACCCGATTTAACCTTCGAGAAATTAAGGAAGATAAATACATTTTCTCAAGAGGAATTGATGCGGTGTAAATTTAGGTTTATCAATTAAATCAAGGAAAGTCGTATATAAATATTGGACACTATCTCCATCAGCACCACCATCATCATATCTGGTAATAATATTAATTCTTTACATGGAACACAAATCTCGAAGGCCATTGAGTTTGATTCTCAATCTTTGCTTGTCTATTTAGGATTTTTCGTAGAATTTACTAGGTTTAAATTAGTTTAGCTCAGGACCACAATTACGGAGCATCTAGTCGGAATTGAACTCACTAACAATGGTCTTATAATCTACTCTACTAACAAACACAACACGAGGCATTTTGAGATAATAATGTTGTTGAATTAATAAGACACCTGATGTAGAATAATAGGCAATAAGCTAAATTCGTAAACCATTGATGATGAATCAGTTTCTGATCCCCCCCTACAGCACTCAAGTATTTTGGTGAATGTAAACTTACTAAATATATACAATGATTACATCTACTTGTAAAAATGTATATAGAATATATTTGTTGCTACTGTCAAATATTACACAAATGAGCAATTTATATGATAAAGTGATGATGCATAAATGTCTAGACGAAGTATAAAAGAGTCAGTACCAATTTGAAAACAAAAATGATGTTCGTTTTGATACTTTTTGACGGAATCATTTTGGATCGTGGAGTCTTCCTAAATCATCACTGTTTTTCTGTTTCCTAAACTGTAAGTTCAGAGGATAAGTAGACTGAATGCCAAGGAGACTATTTTGATGAAAATTAATGGCTCATTTATTGTTCATTTCTCTCCTTGTAAATACAGCATAAATATCGCTACGTTTTGAACACACCTTATGCCAATAATATAGTTATGCACACACACACACACACACACACACACACACACACACACACATTATATATATATATATATATATATATATATATATATATATATATATATATATATATAACACCGTAATGTGCCCTGAGAAATTTAGTAAAGATTAAAGGTCAACGTACTCAATTTCTAGTACAGGATCATTTGTCTAGGTTGTTGCCCACTGTAATCCATACTCTTTTTTTTTTACAGATAAAAGAAACCAAAATATATCGAGCTCACAAACTAAATGTAAAAAAAAGAAAGAAAAAACATTGATAAGAGAGTGACGCTTATCCGAGTAGAATTCCTTGTGTTATTCATAGAATTTGATGCAAATATGAATTCAAATGGAGATAACGGAGGTCACTGCTCTACATAATCTTGTTTGGCATTTTCTATTAAATAATCTCTGTCACTGTCTTTGGAGACTTTTGTTAGAATACTGAGAATGCAGTGAAACAGAGAACAACACTTGAAAAATATTACGTCATCCTATTGAAACAATATTCGAGACGAAAAGGAAATAAAAAAAGAAAATAAGAATAATTCAATTTTTTGCTGGATTGGAAAGACTTGAAAATAACAGGATTTTAATTAAGAATTATAAAATCTATCTCTATAATTTTATTTAGTTTATTTTCTAAAAGAATAAGATCATAATAATTGTAATATATCCGCAAATTTTCCTACGAGTAATAACCAGTATAAATAATAATCAATGAATTTTGTTCATTTTCGTTGCTAAGTGATACATTAAGATTGGATGTTTCTTTGACGTCACGATGACGATATCGTATTAACATGGCGTTGAAATGTCAAGTATCTTTTTTTATCATATTAGATATAGTTTTGAATTCCCCTCTCATTCTCTCTCTCTCTCTCTCTTTACATCAATTTAAAGTTGTATGGTATTACATTTATATTTATATAATATTACTTTATATATTTATATACATTTGTGCGCATGAGATTTATTGAATATACCTCCATTTTGTAGTTAATGTAGTTCAGTTGTATCACGTTCGTTCAATTAGAAAATAAAAAATAAGAACGAACGTTTCAATTAATATTTCCAAGTTTCTACAATCTTATGTTGTTCAAAGCAGCAGACGATAAGTAAAATAAACAATATTGTCTGTAGTTGGCAATTATTTTATTATTTCCTAAACAACACTTAAATCTACTTGGTTCGCGTTGTAACAACAGTCAATGATGAAAATAATTCTATTTAGAAAAGAGTGAAGGATTCTAGTTAGCAGTTTAGAGTCATCAACGTTAGATCGAGAATTTGGATAATTACAAATAACATTTAGAGCCAATTCTTCATTTGCAATAGAAAACTATCATTCAATGGCATATTGGACTGGAAATTGCTTTATTCTCTAATTTTTAAAACTATATTATAAAACTATATTATATTGCCGAAATAAAAATGTTACTATGACGTTTCGCTCTTTTACTGGTTGATGGTTGCATATATGCACGCACGCACACACACACACACATATATATATATATATATATATATATATATATGAGGAAAAGGGTTATGGAATGAATCCGACAGAATGAGGTAAAATATAAGGAATGAAAGAACAAAACTCAGACAAAAATCTGTAGTATATTTCGCTGGAGTTTTGAACTCGGCTTCATCAGCTTCTATTGAATTATTCAGATCATACAAGTGTTTTATAGAAGGAGGAAGTAGGTAGCTGGGTAAGTTTTGTGGTGAGGGAAAGATTTGATCGGTTGTAGAGGTCATCTTTGGGGAAGATGAGAAGGAAATCAGATGGGAAGAGAGTTGAAGGAGGTTGGTAGAAAAAAATGAATGGTGAGAAATAATTGATAGAGGAGGGGAGTAGCCTTTCTTGAGGAGAGATTTGATTAGAGGAAGTAGCAAATGGGAGTAATAAAAGCGGGGTGGTGGTTAGATGACCATAAAATCAAAATCAAACCTGTTTGTTAGTTTGTGGATTATGACCAAATAGGTCATCAAGTGAGGATCAACAGGGGAGGTTTAGTTTAGTTGGGGCTGGAAACTGGGTGTATATAAAAGTATATATATGCATATAAACACATATATACATACATACACAAGCATCTATATATACATAAAGACACAGATACATACGTATACAGTAACGCATACATGTGAAAATACATATATACATACATACACATGCACACATACATATACATAAACATATATAAAAACATGAATATATACGTACATGAGTACATATACACATAATTACACACACACATGCAACCAATTGCGTGAATACATATAAACATAAATATATATATACATAAACATACATGTACATAAACGCACATAAATACACAGAAATAAACATGAGTATACACATACAGATCAACACGCGAAAGTACATATATATATATATAAAAACATATGAATATAGAGGGGTGAAAGATGGGGATAGTGACAATGGGACTGGGTGGGTAAGTGGGGAGAAAAGATCAAACCCACCATAAAATTCACCTTAAAAAAGAATCCAACAACACCTTACCTGTCCTCGATACTCTACTGATAAAAACAGAAGACAATCTCACCTACAAAGTCTACCGCAAACCCACCAACAAAAACGACTACACACGCTTCTACTCCCATCACAACAACAAGATTAAATCGGGTCTTATAATTGGTTTCTACAGTAAAAGATGATTGAAATTAAGATGAAAGAAATACTAATCAAAAATTGATAATAATAACTGACAATGCTTCATCTAAAATAGTTATACAGTAAAAGATGATTGAAATTAAGATGAAAGAAATACTAGTCAAAAATTGATAATAATAATCACCCACATGGCTGACTACAACCACACATTTAATTTCAACAAGGCTTCTCTTATCAAGCTAATACACAGAAAGAGACTAAGACGCCTATGCGAATCAGCGATCATAGCCTACACGGACACTATAAACCTAAGACCTGGATTTTTTAACCTGGACTTATCTATCGCAAAAAACATAACACATGAACACAATTAAAATCAAATTTGAAGATGGATAAAAAAAGATGTCACCATAATTTTGATCTTTCTCCCCCCTTACCCACCCAATCCCATTGTCTCTACCCCCTCTTTTACCCCTCTATATTCATATGTTTTTATATATATATATGTACTTTCGCGTGTTGATCTGTAATTTTTGTCTGAGTTGCATTTTTGGGTAATCCTAGTAAATAACAAAAGCTGTTTCTTTACGAAAAGCTATCTACAAATTTTGTTAGTAGATATCTTACTTACTTACATTTAGTTACTTACAAGTGAAATACAGTCGGCAGAGTGGCCCATTGTCGGTATCAACCGAACAGCGAAGGAGTCTATTCCTTTTTACCTAGGTCAATGATTGGTTTTGAGTCTGATGTAAAGTGCCACACCTATCATCAGCTTCCCATTTTCCCGCTCAATTAACGGAATGAGAAGAGAATGCAATATATATATATATATATATATATATATATATATATATATATATATTATATATATAAGAGAGAGAGAGAGAGAGAGAGAGAGCGTGTGTGTAGGGGTAATTTTTAGAGTTATGAAGTAAAGATTGATTAAACTTATTGCACATAAGTCTGTGTATGAACGGATTTACGTGAGTGTTTCATGCCATAAAAGCTTATTTGAGAAAATCAAAATGGTGATTGAAACCGACAGAAAGAAGCATATAGAATAAATGTTTATATATATATATATATATATATATATATATATATATATTATCACATCACGCAGAAATTGGATACACAACAACGATGTGGGAGTAGAATAACATCAGAGAACAATACAGACCCATCTAAAAAAGTTGGTCGCCTGTGTCGATACAATACATACAGACAGACACACACTCACACATACACATATATCTATTATGTGTGTGTGTTCCTGTTGTAACAGCGGTCTATGATCATATTCATACTTCTATTTAGAAAAGAGTGAAGGATTCTATTCAGCATTTCATTATTCTCTCCATTATATTGAGAATTTGTATAATTGATAAATGAAAAACAGCTGATGAATGTTAATTTTTCATCAAACATTATCGTCGTCGATCAGTTAAGATGAGAGTAATCCCTTTGTCGTATTTGTGAGATCAGACAGAAAGAGATTCATCTTCCAAGGTGTCTCGGCAACATAAAAAACCTTTGTGCTACTAAAAACGCATGTGTCGAGAATAGAGCTTGGTCTCGACAAGCCTATATTAACTTGTTAAATGTTTCTTACATAGAGCCAAAGATTGGCACAGAACTTGAGCTTAGGTTTTGTTTTCATTAGTCGTGAAAACAGGTGGGTGGAGATAAAATGCAAACAAGAAAAAATTATAGATAGATAGCTAGATAGATAGATAGATAATTAAGATAAGTTCAAAGTCTGGTTGGTAAGGGTACGCTGTAAAAAAGGCATTGAGAAGAACTCGTTCCCTTTGTGCAAATATTAGCAAAAGTCTCAATTGATTGCGTTAACACAGAACATAAATGACGTTTTTTATTGTGATAAAATGTCACCATAATAATACAGAGAGAGAGAGAGAGAGAGAGAGAGAGAGAGAGAGAGAGAGAGAGAGAGAGAGAGAGAGAGAGAGAGAGAGAGAGAGTAGATAAGTAAATAGTCTAATCGAACAAGAAATGTTTTAGAAAAAGATTTGAATAAAATGATTTGGATTGAAAGAAAAATGGAACATGAATGTTGTAGAAATTCTCTATTACTGAACAAAATAAAATTATTAATAAGTTGGTAAAAAAAAACAATATGTTGGGATTATTATTAAAAAAAAGAGAATGGTCGAGAAAGAGAATTGAATAAAATTAATTAGAAATGTTGCTATTGTTTCGAAAGGTTAAGAATAGAATTCCATTATTTTCGAAATTTCAGGTCACTGCAGCTAATGAAATAGTTAACAAGTATAATGAACAACCAAGAAAATAATTAGGTTAATGATATATGATGTCACTAATAAAAAAAAAGGGAAAACCGGAGGAGAAAAATAGTGGCAGCTAAGATCTGGATCAGAAATGTAAGATGACTGTAGTGCACACACACACACACACACATATATATATATATATATATATATATATATATATATAGAGATATATATATGGTTTGGTTTATTTGTTTAACGTCATATTAACTCCTAATATGATATTTAATGTCGAGATTTGATTAATTTTTTACTGCTTGGTTGTAATCATAAGTATATATGTTCCATTGTCTATTTAATTTTCTTATTTGTCTATGAATATTTGTTTGCAAACATTTTTATAATATCACTATCAACTCAAATAATTGGCATACAGTTGCATCTTTTCCAGTATTCCTATCTAATACTAATAATTTATATTCAATTATATGTTTGCAAGTAATTATTCTTATTTAATAATAATAATAATTTTTTTGCACTCGTTTTTTTGGTTTCAAGCATTATTATCAAATTTATTAATTTTCAAAGATATCTATTTCACATATACATGGGACCCTAACAGATATTTCCCCTCTGAGTCAGAGTGGACCAGGTATAAATGGCAATGAAAGTGTACTCCAGACTTCTGAGAGCTCCAGAACTGGAGCCTCACCACCAGAAATTAATTATTATAACCAGACCCCCCTTTTGGTGTGTGTGTGGGGGGGAGGGGGTCTTACCCATCTGCACAGGATGCATTCGGTGTATTCTAAATCCTATCAACAGAGTCATAGATACAGGGGAATGAGAGAAATACAGAAATAGGTAAAGCTGGCTGAAAGGTGCGCATGAAAGTGACAAGCCAAAAGTAGAATCATACAATTTTATTTTTCTCTATGATTTTCACTTTCTATTTCATAATGTAATGTTTTTAACTTCTTTTCTTACCTAAAAATATCAGAATATATTTGCCATGAACCCAAACTTCAAGTCACGTCGATAGAGAGAAAAAATTAAAAAAAAATGAAAAAAAATAACGAAAAGGCAGACACCAAATTTAGAAGCCGTGATAAAAATGAAACACCAGACACACAGACAATGGATAAAGTGTACTGTATGGTGAAATTTGAAATGTTTACTTGCTTCTACGAACAGATAAATAAAAGAACGTGATAATGGAAGTTTAAAATTGGAAAAATATCAGATAGAAAGTTATTCAAGTTCAACTTAAAATACTAGAAAAAAGAATTGTTGCTGGTTTATGTGATTTGTCTTTTAGAATAAAACTTAAGAAAGATGAAGATGTTTAAGGTATATGAAATAATGCTAAAAAAATGTTATCATTTCTATCTTGTATTTAACACATTTCTTTAAAAGTTCAAAACGAAAATAACACAGTTTGATATCTCATCAAAGCAGGCAGCTTTTTACTAAAATAGGATTTGCTTATTTGAGAATTACGCTGTGGTGGTTGTCGTAAGTTCAAAAAGACTTATTATTGATGTTTAATTATATTTTGATTTTTTTTCAAAAGAGAAATAGTTTATATAATCAAAGATTATATTCTAAAAAATTAAGAATTAAAAATGATTTTGGCGAATCGCCTTGGAACGCAGAAGGATAACATTGCTACTGCTGCTGCTACTGCTACTGCTGTTCCTTACTTGTACGGTCGTTATCATCTTGCAATGCCCTCTGGTTAAAAATGAGACTAAACTATTTCTAGGCCAAATGTTGCAAAAACGAGGATTTTAGTGCATTTTAGCAGACAATCTTTGATACTATTTCCTTACGTGCAATGGTGCACGTCAGAGATCTAATTTCTGGTATCAGTATTCATTATACCAACACTTAACTTTCGTTGTTCGAGAGAACTTGACATTTAAAAAAAGGGAAAACTCAACCTACCCTATTGGTAGCTATGTGTAAATTATCGCTGGCTCTAAAAATAGAGGGGGGGAAATAGATATTTGATTCAACAAGTTCCTGCTGAGGGGAGGGGGACCAAAAAGAAGCTCACCGTCTTCTCGCAGGCCAAACTTTCTTTTGGTCAACACAGTCTTCGTGTTTTTCTTTTCATGCTGCTGGTCGAAGGACCAGCAGCATGAAAATCCGTAGTCGTCGTCAAAATAATCTTTTCTGACTGCCGTCTCACGTAAGCCGAATGCTTCTCTGCTTGTCACCGCACGCTCTACTCGCTTTGGTTATTTATGAGCATATTACCCAAACATTCGGGCACATCAGTCGAACATCGCGTCCATCCAGTGCCTAAATCGCATTTGTTTTTGCATGCGGGAGGACGCGAGTTCGGTGTCGGCAGGCAAGACAATGTCTTGCTCTTTTTCTTTTGTCGTTCTCCATCACACTCCCCACTGATGTCCTCATCACAAAACGTGCAGGGTGGGGTGGCCTTTTTGTTTCCCCGCTCCCTTGAAGTAGGAGAACTGTCACTTCTTCGTCAAATCGCAAAAATCCGTCCGATCTCCGACCAATCGCACAATTGCCATCCGTTCTACGGCCCAATCGCAAAAATGCCCTCCGTTCTCCGGCCCAATCGCACAGATGCACTCCAGTCTCCGGCCCAATTGCAAAAATGCACTCCGGTCTCCGGCCCAATCACAAAAATGCACTCCGGTCTCCGAAGGTCTCGTTCGAATATTTGCTACTACCACATCCATCATCACAATCTTCTTTGTGTATGCTGGTCTCTTGATTTAGCTCCGATATTCTTTGAAAAGTCACCGTGTTCACCTCCGAAATAAATGGCTAACCTTCCGTGTACAACGGCATGTTGATCCAGTTTCGACTTTTAAATTGCCTGAGGAGAGATTGGTGACGATATCTCGCCCATTTCTGTTCACAAACGTCTGACAGTTAGACTTGTTTGCCATTATCCAAAGCGAATATCTCTTGAAGACTCAAGTCGAGACTCTTTTGGTTCATTACGGATATATCTAGGTTCTCGGATATCCCGAGATTCAATACAAATGTCTCTAGACTCTCCACGAGTGTCACGGGATTCCAGACGAATGTCTCTAGATTCACCGCATATATCGCGAGGTTCACGAATGTCACGAGATTCAAGACGAATATCCCTTGCAGGTTTCAAGGCGGATATCCCTGGAAGATTCAAGCATAGATTCTCTCTGTTCAAGCGAATATTGTCCAAGGCCGAAATAGCTTATAGAAGGGGGAAAATAGAGGGGGGAAAATAGATATTTGAATCAACAAGTTCCTGCTGAGGGGGTGGGGCAAAAAGAAGCGAGTTCACCGTCTTCTCGCAGGCCAAACTTTCTTTTGGTCAACACAATCTTCGTCTTCGACCAGCAGCATGAAAATCCGTCGTCAAAATAATCTTTTCTGACTGCCGTCTCGCGTAAGCCGAATGCTTCTCTGCTTGTCACCGCACGCTCTACTCGCTTTGGTTATTTATGAGCATATTACCCAAACATTCGGGCACATCAGTCGAACCTCGCGTCCATCCAGTGCCTAAATCGCATTTGTTTTTGCATGCGGGAGGACCTGGGTTTGATACCGGCAGGCAAGACAATGTCTTGCTCTTTGTCTTTCTCGTTTCCCATCACAGAGTGATCACAGGAAATTCTTCTAAAAATCATATAGAATAAAACTATCCGATTTTAATAAAACTTTCGGTATATGAAGTAATAAAAAATGAACTTTTATTGTAAATAAATGCTTACTAAATTGAAAAGGCTAATAATTTTTTTCGTTAGTTTTTGTTTCGCGCATTGATCCCCCGTACAAAGATCTTTTTTTTTTTGGATATAAATGATTTTACATTTTAGGAAAGATAATTTAATGACGGAACATATGTAAAAAAAACTAAATCGCTTCTAATTCGGTTTTGGTAATAGGGCATCTTTAACATTGAAACTTAAATCTCGTAAATAAGAAAAAATATGTATCTTTTTTTCTTTTTTTTTTTAAACTGTAAGAATTTTAAATTGTAAGAATTTTTTAAACTGTAAGAATTTTATATTAAAAGTTCCTATTGTCTATTTTTTATTGTTATTTTTTGCTTCAGCGATAATAGGTTCAAATCCGTGACGCTAGTATAATTATACTTTGTAGAACTCAAACAAACAGTGTTTGAAGAAATTTATTATTTTATTTGTTTGAAAATATACACGTATAATCCTCCACACAAAAAATAGTGCACACGTCAAGATGCGATAATTTTGTCAACAAAGATTAAGAAATGGCGGGATTTTACGGAATTTACTTTTAAATGCAAAAATTTAGGTAAGAGAAATTTGTTTTTCCTTTTTTATAACACATAAACTTGGAATTGTTCTTTATATTAAACGTAAAATAAAACATTAAAAAGTTAATTTTCCATTTTTTATTGACGTTTAAAAATATTTTTTTAACAATCTCCGTGCATATTAAAAGAGCGTGTTTTGCACATTATTACCTATTGGGCAATACAGAGGGTTTCGCAGTTAGAGTTATCCTGAAGAACCATTCAGGTGAAATCTAGGTACATAATGTCTGACTCATTTAGATCCTTATAATTTTATTGTACTTAGTGTATTGAGCACTTTATACATATATAACTTAGAACACTCCGATGTTTTTTCTTTTGGCCATTACATTACGATACAAATTATCCTTTTCAGATAGTACGGTTGTGTTAGTCTTTTCTTTAAAAAGATATTTTCCCAGATATCACTTTGTATATTTATTTATTTGCAAACCGTATTAACTGTTTTTTTCCCACACCGTTAGAGTTTATATACATATATATATAGTTTCTGTAACATACTCAGTTACAGTATGCAAATATCAATTAAAAAATAATGAGGTTCAAGTCAACTTTAAAACGCATTTATAGTGTACTGACCAAAGAAATGTAGAGTATAAAACTTTGAATTCGGAAAAGTCTGACTATGTTTTCTCTGCCAACTGTTCGAATAATGACAGTGTCATTCACTTAATTTAACCCAAGACCTGAGGGATGGGGCACTCATAATCAAAATCAGTAACAATTGTCTAATAAACCATCAAAATTAAAAATTCAATACAAAGTGTTTAATAAAAATGTTAGGTTAACGGAAATTTCTATTCATCAACCAAAGTAATAATTAAAAGAAACCATCACCCCCACAAAAAACTGTTAAATATTCACAGGAGCAAAAAATTTAGCTCATTGGCTATTGAAATAAAGTGTGGTTCATCTTGCTCACTGAGGAACGATGCAAATGAATTTTTGACGCCACTTGACCAGGGTAACGAAAAGGGCAGAACAAAAACAGTTATTGTATGTATTATTTTCAGACAGATTTTGTCATTCATTTTTTAAAATTTCAAATATTTCCCAAGTCTATTAGAAGAAAAAGAAAAGAAAATACTGAAAATATTCGACGTTTTGATCGGGTGCCCTCCGGACTTCTTCTGGTGATATATATTTATTCGGCAGGTGGATTGTCTCTGTGGAAAGGTTAGATTAAGAAATATTAGAAAAGGGTAAGTTTATGGAGTGCAATCATTTACTGAATATGGCTGATTGTAAAAAGGAGTGTTAATAAAGAAGACAAAAAATAAAATAGTTTGGCATAATCAATCGTTAATTGGGAGAATATTGGTTCAAGGCCAACATTTTACATGTTTTTCCTGAAGGTGATCTAATAAACGAACAGTGTGAATAAGCAAAAAGAAGAATTATCGCTATGACGCAATGTTTTTCTAACTGAAAGGATGGCTGTAATGTATTTTTCAAAAAGGTGATGTAATAACCGAATTGTGTAAATGAATAAAAATAACATTTCTGGTGTCTCTATAACAGAATTTACTGGCATGTTCTGATGTTAACAAAAAAGGTGTTACTTCAACCCAAACCAGGGAAGAATTTAATGTATTTTGCAAAAAAGGTGCTGGAAAAATCGATTAGCGTAAATGAATAAAAATAAGTAGTCATACCACAACCACGTCATTAATTGATTCTAAAAGCCGTTATGTAACTAGTCTTTACATAAACCGGGAATAAGGCCTCAAAACGGGAAGTAACACCGGAAAACTAGCGTAAACAACTCGCGAAATAATATAATCATCGGTAAATCTAATGAATACTGAAAACACATTTTAGTCATATTTTTAACGAATAATAAACACATAAAAAAATAAAATTTTGTTATTTATCATTTAATTTATCCTTCAAATGCAGTAAGTACGATGTGAAACATCTCATAAACAGCAAGCGGATGAATATAACTCTTGTTAAGCCAATAAAGAATTAGAATAATATTTTAGTCTTAATTTGTAAAGAATAATGAATAAAATCAAGCTAATTACCTTAAACTTGGAGTCTCTTTTATTTTAAAATGTTTTTATTTCATTTATTTAAATACATTTTTAAGGAATAATCTATTTCACCTCCTTTATTAGGAGGTAAGTGTCGTTGCTGAGAGACATAACGCCGAATTGAAATATTTTCTAGAAAAGTGGTGTAAATGCGAAATGATGTAAAGTTGACCATTACTGTACAAGAGACGAACAGTTCTTTGGCGTAAACAGTGTGTTCAGCTGTTAGATAAGGATAGTGGTTTAAGCCCAACCAACGACAAATTCATTGCATTTATTAAAAAGTTGATGGCCAAACCGATTAGTTTAAATAATCAAAAAGGAAAAAACATAATCTCACTCAATTTTCGTTTGTCTGTTGCTCTGTTAATCGAATAGGTGGTTATTCAAGCCGCACATACAAATTTAAAGTTGAAAAAAAATGGGATAACTTATTAATATAAAGGAGTAAGAAGAAATCCCCCAACTGGAACTCTTATTGTAGCGCAATCAGTTAATTATTTTGGCTGTTAACTTAAAGGATTATCTTACATTCAACTCCGCACGTTTTAATGCATTTTTAAAAACGTTGGTGTCATCACTGATTAGTGTAAATGGCTGAAAATAAATTTTGGTGACAGGTTTATCAATCTATCAAATGATATTTAAATCCCATTTAGCAGCGGGATTAATGGGTTTTTCTAAAAAGTGATGAATGCAAATGAGTACAAAGAAAATTCATTGATGGAACTGTTTGTTTGATTCAATCGGTTTTTGTGTTAAACAGAAAGTATGCTGGTTCAAATCCACCGGAGAAAAAAGTTTATGTATCTTTTTTAAAAGGGTGAAGGAATTACAGATTAAATGTGTGAAAAACTGTTTAGAGAAATTTCCCTGGGGCTCAATTGTGTTTTTACATTTTTCTTTTAGTTGTAAAACCAAAAGTATGGTCATTTTAGTCAATCCAGTAAAAAATATACATTTTTAAAAAATTGGATGAGGGTCTGGCCGGAAGTTAGTATGTTCGGGAAATGAACAGAGTGTGATTCACCCTCATCCAGGACAAATTTGATATACTCTTTAAGAATGTTATTGTATAACTGATTAGCGTCAATGTGTAAAAATAAATCCGATAAACGAGCTGTGACTCTGTCCAAGCGGTTAGTGCTTTTGACTATCAACCAAAGACAAAGTAGTTCGATCCTTACAACTCTTTCTGGCTGTAATCGCGTTCGGTTTTTGTCGGTTTAATGATTAAAAAGGAAACACTCTCAGTCAATCTGTCTTAGTATTCGTTTAGCACCTTTGTCTCTTAACCGAAGGATATTGGTTCAAGCCCACACAGGAACGAATGTAATGCATTTTTACAAAAGATTGATGGAATAGCCAATTTATGTAAAGGAATAAGAATAAAACCGGTAGACGGAAGTGTCTGTATGTCTCACTCTGTTAGCGGGTTCTTCAGTTAACCGAGCATAAATGAATAAAAACGCATCTCAAGAAAGTGTTTGTCTTTGTAATCGAAAGGGTTGGATTTCAAGCCCACCAATGGTCGATGTCATTAACGATCATTGTAAAGCAGAAAGCAAATTAAAAGAGAGATGTATATGTGGCGTAAGGGTTTATTGCGTTTGGTTATAAAACAAAATGATAATGGTTCAAACCCACCCTGGTATGAATTTAATGTATTTTCCAAATCGGAAAATGCTGTTTCAAGAATATCCAAGTACAAATTTTGCAATTTTTATTCTTTTAAAAAAGTGATGGAATAACTAACTAGTTTAAATTATTAAAAGAAAACTTGTACGAGCTTAGTTTTGGTTTGAAATTATTTAAAGAATTCGACCCTTAACCTTATTGCTTGGGAACCGAGTATACTAGGTCCCGTACATTTAACTCGTTTTGAGAGTGGGACATTTTCCGAAATTCTCCACATTTATCTATTCCAGATGTTTTATTTTAACTGGCGAATAAAAAATAAAGAGGTTGCGAGAACTTATTTGCATATGATTAACGTGTTACATCATGAGTTCGAGAGGCGTATTTCAAAATTTAGAATGAAGATGAAACTTCAATTTCAACAACAAAACCAAAATGGCGTATGGTAATTTTAAAAATTTTAATTCCAATTTTGATAGCAAATTTGAAGGGTTTCACCCTGAAAACATAGATTCCATTATGATGCTGAGTTTAGTGACTATTCTTGCAATGACATCAAAATATTTGCATCTGAACCAATGAATGCAATAGATAGGGAATATGAAAATAAAGAAAATACAAACATGTTCTTAATATAATTTGTGTACATAACTTGGGGGTGTCAATTTTAGCCAAGTTTAACAAATTAATCCCAAAAGATTTAATCAGCTCATCAAAGGTTAATCGACGTTATGATCTCGGAAGCATAAAATAAAAATTCTAGAGTTTGACAGTTGGTTATTTTTTTAATGCGTCTCATGGCGTTTTTTTTTTTCAAATTAAAAATCTTGTTTCTTTTTGTCTATAATAAACAAATAGTTTGCTATTATTATCGAAAATTCAACGGTATTACTTCAGACATAACTGACGGATGTTTTCGACTACTGTCAGTTATCAGTTCTTATTAAAGTGAAGGCACACTTGCATAATGATTATGGTCGTAGGAAATAGAATTGGCGACCCGAGTTCAAATCCTGAACTATGCTGTTCGCATTTGACTTTGCGCTAAAGGAAAGACATGAATTGGGTTCTAAATCTTTCGTAAGGCAACCAGTCTAGAAGAAGGAAAACAATTCAAACTAGCAGTAATTTTCTTAGAAAATTTAACTTATGTTAGCTCCTGCTCGTGGTCGAGGGGTCTGGTAAATTCATACTTAATCCAGATATAGAAAAAGATCACAATACCTGATTTTCATAACTATCACTTCCTACATTAGTTTTGTCATAAGCTTTTATGGCTGGGCTTAATGTATTGTAGTTATTCATCTTCTTCCACCATCTTTTCGAAATCAGTCTGTAGCTATTTTGGGGCTAGCATAGGGTCCCTTGTTCAGCTAACCGAGTGTCATATATACACCCTCTGGATATACAGGGAAATAAGTACTCAGCCAATCTTCGTAAGCATCTAAATATACAAAGTTTAATATTTCACTTGGTGTTGTACTTGTCGTTTCAGCCCACAAAGCCGAGATACGCAAAACCAATGAACTGGATCAGTAAATGTGGATAGCAAATATAATCGATAATCAAATGAGGAGATTAAAACGTGGCCGCCACTGAAGGAATTTCATTCAGGACAGATAAAATCATGATTAAATCAATGTAGGGAATACAAACCAATGATCATCTGGTTAACTCTTAATGAAAATGATGATAATAAGAATGACGTTTTAATACATTCAGTTTGATTCTAGCATAATGCATCATCATCATCATCATCATCATCATCATCATCATATTCTTCTTCTTCTTCTTCTTCTTCTTCTTTCTTCTTCTTCTTCTTCTAGTAATTATATGACTATCCTATAAAAAGAAAATATATTTGTAAATATCAAATAGAATAAAAATTGAATATATGCAGAAATAAATTCACAAAAAAAACCACAACATTTTAAAAGAAGAACAAAATTTGAGAGATCAATAATCTTATCCATCGATAATCTTATACATTGCTGTGTTATTATTTCTGCAATCCGCGACTGTTTACAAAACGAATCTGTTTCCTTCCTTCCTCGTTCACGAATCTAAAAATGTCCTCAGCCCAGAAAATACCATATAAATAGCGTGACATTTTTTCTTCATTAAAATGATAAAATTAGAAAAAATTAACATATATAGCAAGGATAAAACAGATGCACACAAAAAAATCAAAGAAATTTGCTCATATATTAATACTATTGTAACAACTTACCTACCTTATTTCAAGAAATTTGGCGTGAGTCTCACCAAGAAAAGGAACAGGATATATGGACTAAGCTGAATAAAACTTAATCCCCTCATATACACACATGTATGCTTTTATTACACAGGTTAGAAAATGAATTGGATGACAAAATTATTGCTTAACACCTTAACTTTTCCTATATCAACTTCGTCGTGGCATCTGTCTGAGGTAACCGTTCTTCGACACAATATTTCACATACTTTGAAATATTAGAGTAGTTATAGATTTGTAACTAAAATTATAGACAATAACTCCCAGCCATAACTGATGCAATTAAAGATTGTGGAATGTAATGACAGTTTATAAATATCAACACACATCTAATAAGACCTCAAGGATTTTATTGTTTAACTTCTAAAAGTGTTTTTATGTATTTTTAATGTTAAACTAAAAAAAGAAATACTCTAACAAAAATATGGTTCATCATGTATGAAATATTTTTCCCAGAATTTTGCTCTATGTCTATGTATCAATTATATATATATATATATATATATATATATGTTAATCCACAGACACGTGTTTCGAGGTTTTACCGCTCATCAGTGTGGCTACACTTTAACAGCTACCTCTAGCCGGGATCGAGACCTGACTGCCAAGTCTCTTACCCATACGGCTATTATCGGCTGTCAAATTTAGGAGAATATTTAATTTATACATTTCTAAGCGGAAAAGTCCTCTAACTTTGTAAACAAAGTGAGGGTTAGCTATACGCCAGACTGTGAATTTACAATTAAATCCCTATTTAGAGAACTCAATATATATATAGATTGTATATATATATATATATATATATATATATATATATATATATATATATATATATATATAGTTTCTTTGTTTTTCTATGCAAAAGTTGTTCAAGTTTGTAAATGGTAAGTGACTTTTAGGCCAACCTGTTTCTACTAGTAGAAAACCCAATGTTATCCGAAATAAAAAATAACATACCATAGTATATTTTGTTAATCAAAAATTAATCATCTTAGCATCCTGTATGAATGACAAGGAGTCGGTAGGTAGAATTAGTCTTTTCTGGGGATTCTTTTCCTCCTAGAAGTCATTCTAGATGGGTCAAATCTTATAGATGTCAATCTTATTTGATTTCATTAATAATTGGATCTTCATGACACATTTAAACTAATTGGTTTCGAGTATCTCGGAGAGAAATTAGCAAGGAAAGGGTCTCTATATTTTCACAAACAAATACCATTAAAACGTTATTTGATGAGTTCACATAAGTTTTACCATTAGCCCTTAGCAAGCAAGCAATATGAATACTTATAAGAGTTCTGGAGACTTGAGGATGCTCAGACATCAGTAAAAAAAAAAACTCAGTTAAAAAAACTGTTTTATAAATCTCGCAAGGAGAAAATGATAATATATTGTTCTGATTCTACAGACTGGGGTATTTCAACAACGTAATTGATAAAACAGATCAAATTCAGGATAATAGCGCATGTGGAAAGAAACGAAACAATTGACTACTTAAGTGAATTCAGTAAATCGACCCAGAAATAATATAAAAGCGAACATAACTGGATAGGAAATATGTTCCACTAGGAACTGCGCAAATGATTGAACTTTAAACATACCCGGGGATGGTAAAAACATAGACCCCCCTCTCTCTCTCTCTCTCTCTCTCTATATATAATATATATATATATATATATATATTATTGTGTGTGCGTATGTGTGTGTGTTGTGTGTGTTTGTGTGTGTGCGTGTGTGTGTGTGTGTGTGTGTCAGAGAAAGTCAGTCAGAAAGTATGAATTAGCCTGTATTTGGAGAAATGAAATGGACATAAAAATGAGTGAGATAGATATTGACAAAGATAGATATGAATATAGATATATCCTTTCAGACGGAGATAGATAGATAAACAGATAGATATGAACACGGTGGGATTGAGAATAATTGCCGCCATCCAAAAAGATGGCCATTTCTTTATTCTTGAATGCTTGAATATATACACTCAAATGTCCTGTTAGACCTGTGTCTTTGTTGATGATACGTTTGCAAATGTGACATTTAAACAATTGATTACGAGTAGCAATAAATGTCACATTTTCACGTGCTTTCCTCTTTCTACTGAATCCTCATCACATGTTGCCTAGTTACTGTATATATATATATATATTATATATATATATATATATAATATATATATATATATCCCCACAATTAAGAAAAATAATATTTTTTTCAAAACCAAAGATGCTATGCCTTTTTTACTATCATGGATTATTTATTATCAAAATCTACAGAATTGACATTCACTACCAAAAAATATGAATATGTAGTAATCCAAAAATAAGTACACCTCAAATATATATTTATACAATTTTAGTTTTAGTGATGTTGAAATTTTATTTTTTGGGTCAGAATTGTTTCAGTCTCGATGTGTTTGATAATAAATAATACATAATATCATCAATTTTTAAGGAAGCGCGTGATGTAATGGTTAAAGTCATAGGAAATGGACTCGTCGCCCCGAGTTCAAATCCTGGATGTAATAATTGCATTTCCCTTAGCGCTAATACACTTGGCAAAGGTATGAATCCATCCAGCTTTGGATAAATAGTAGGGCAGACTGGGCTCTTTAACCTTGGTTAGGCAACCGGTCTAGGAGAAGGAAAACCCTGAATCTCCTGTTGAACTCCGCTTAAAAAATTGACCTTGTGTCACATCCTGCTCGTGCGGAGGGGTTGAAATACATAATATCATCGATTTTTATTCTATAATATCCGATTAGATATAATAAAATTCTAGTTGATTTAGCTTAGAATAAAATTAATTAGATGGCAGTGGATGATATATATATATATATGCGCGCGCACGCGCGTGTGTGTGTGTGAATTGATGTATATAGATAAAAATGAACAATATCCAATAGACAATTAATGCAGGTTTATGTGTGCATCTTAGAGATTGTAGTATTCTTGTCTCGTATTACGTGAGTGTATATCTATTCAGGAGTAGATCTTATCCTTATCTTTGCTGATGTTGAACAAACTTCTTTTTCAGAATATGTTTATTTTACCTGACCTTTTCTCGTACTCACCGAGATATCATGAAAAGCTATTTTTCCCCAGGGGATATCTTTCGAAAATTTCAATCATTTTTTATAAAAGAGCGACGAGTGTTTGATGAAGTAAGAAAAAAATGACAGGAGAATTTTGAAACGACCATCCGGTATTTACGACAATTTTCTTTTTATGTCTCCAATATAAAAATAGTCCCACCTATTCTTTTTGATGTTACACTTTATTAGAGTGTGGATGTAAAGTTCAATATGCCTCATTCTAATGAATTGCGGATTACTACGACTAAGCCAATATGATTATTTTACTAAGTAAAATAACCATATTGGTTTAGTCGTAGTATTATTATGTTATCACGACAGTGAGAGGAAGATGGATCACGGTTATCTTCCTTTAACTATGATATCTTCATCAAGGCGAGACATATATAAAAATATTCTAAAAAGAAAATAAAGCAGAATAGAAAGCCTTCCATGGCTGGATTCAAGATATTACGGGAAGCTAAAAATAAATGCAACAGGAATCAATAGGAATAAAACAAGATGGGCATTAGTTTAACAGACATTTTAATTACAACAAGAAAAGAAAAATATTAGAAGATCGTGATAAGCACGCGAAAGGATAGTTATTATATTCACAACTTTAAATGATCAAATATGATCATAATCATTTTGGAATTTTCCTATTTGTTCTGTGGTAATGATGTGTGTACGCAATTCTTTTAATATATGTGTACATATAGGCTAAAAATGAGAGTGGGGTTTAAAAAACTTATTTTCATTGATAGACCTTTGAGATTATTTTCATATTTCTGTTTAGAATTATATTTTCTACTTTTCACAATTTCACTTCGATTCAGCCTTCTTTACTTCGTTGACTTCTATTTAGTTACGTGAAGTTGTTCATATATCTCTCATAAGATTCAAGAAGATTTTCTGTATGAAACTTTATTAATCTCTAGAGCTGAATATAAAGCATCACCGTGCAGTAGGAATAACAAAGATGTTCCCGGGATTGTTGGCAGGACTTTGTACTAATCCCGGATCTTTCCTTCAATCGGATATTTTCTCGAACGGATGATTATTCGCCCTGAAGTCAACTCATAATGTTTCTCCAAATGTCGTATCTTTGGTTGTTTTCCGCGCGCCAGACCAACTGTTTCATTTTTGACACCATTGTATTATCATATGATTGGCCGTCATTGTTCAATCAGCACTTCTCTAGAGCTTTGAATATCCACATTGCCTGCAGCTGTTGTTGCTGTTGGCCTTTGGTATACAATAGCAGCATGCTATTGTACTTAGTAGTGATAAGAAGGGAACTATGTATATGCGTCAAGGGGAACGGATTAAGTGTATTGCTTCTTAGATCGTCATGTCATAATATTCATTTTTTAAAATGAAGATAATTTTCAGTTGAAGCAATAGAAACCAATGCTAGTGTTTTAATAGTATTTCTTCCGTCTTGAATTTAGTTGCTTTTCATCACAACGCTAAACAGTACAGATCATGTATATTAGGGTGTATCAAAAGTACGTTCGTTCGGATTTCATGTACATGTCTAAACGCGTGCGCGCGCACACACTCACACACACACACACATTATATTTTATTATAGGTGGACATTTGCGCATTTTATGT
This sequence comes from Doryteuthis pealeii, assembly GCA_023376005.1. Classification (NCBI taxonomy): domain Eukaryota; kingdom Metazoa; phylum Mollusca; class Cephalopoda; order Myopsida; family Loliginidae; genus Doryteuthis; species Doryteuthis pealeii. The sequence goes on along the minus strand of CM042146.1, from coordinate 42,057,738 downwards.
TTAAAGCAAGGAAATGTATTCGTTTCTCCGACGAGGGATTAACTTGCCAAGAAATAGGTTGAAAGAAGAACTGTTGGAAAGACGACAAAGTCTCGCATTATAATTGCTGGCATCAGTTTTGTCGGCCTTAAATGGGAAAAGGTAGTGTGAGTCGATCAAAAGAATGGATGGCAAGTGTCGGATGTGCAGAGTCCTGCGCTGTCTACTCTGATCGTGGAACAATAGATTTTATTTAGAGGACTTTTCAAGTCATTACTTAGGACTTCATCAGCTGAACAGGATAACTTGCTTAGGAAGTATTTGCTAATCGTAGCCTTTCGGAGTAGCAGAGGATGAATCGCGATGAGATTGTGCATTGATCAAAGGTAGAATGGGAATTAAGACTAAATCAATATTGTGCAGTTGCAGATGATTTTAAATATTGAAAAAAATTCTTTTGGAGGGGATGGAAATTTATTTGTTAATTCTGATTAAGTAGAAAAATAATTCCATCGTAAAATCTCTTCTTGTGATGGTGATGATGGTAGTGATGTTCATTCTGTGAAAAAAGATTAAACACTAGCATCAATCTGTCCTGGACATGAAAAATATCTCTGGTGGTTTTGGAATTGAAATGGAACCAACATTCCTACCGATGAGAACAGTTGTACTCAATGTTCAATGATTAATGATGCGGTTCCATCTGATTAAAGAAAGTAGGAAGCTGGGAAAATACCTTTATCTTACGATACAACTGAAAAAGGAAATGTAGAACATCAGAGTGACAGTTATGTCCCTCATCACGAGCAATTGGAACAATCCTAAAAAGCCTTGCAATCAGACTGGAAGAATTACGGCACCATTACTAAAAGCAACAAGAAAACTGGTGAGAATGTTGAAGAATTGAAAACTTACTATTACTTGATCCATAGCAACAGTTATTAGTCTGATTTTTTTGTTAATCGTATCCCTATTTTTTCAATAACAATTTCTGGGGTTCTTGATCCGTAATTTTTTTCTAATTCTCAAAGAACATACAAAAAAAGTGTCAAAAGTTGATAATAAAAAGGCGAAATTAGCATAATTCCGTCCTTAAAGATCTGATAACTGAAATATTTAGACTGTGAGCACAGAAAATGAAAATGAAAATGAAATAATGCATATCGCCTTCAATCAACTGTAAAGAATGATTAACGTCAATATTACTATAATACGTCATATCTGTGATTATTGGATTGAATGTATATTTTGATGCAATTAAACTAGTAAAAATTAGACAAAAGTTAATATATATATATATATATATATATTATATATATATATATATATATATATATATATATATAGATTATTGAGAAGAAAGATCTCGAAGTAATCTTGTTTGTACGACGAAGATTAATGAATCGGGAAACATGAACCACACCAAATATAGCTACTTGATTTACAGAATATTGGGAGCATGAAATATTATACTACGAATCAGTGTCAGAAGAAAATTGGATGAGGGTCAGTATTAAAAATCGTGCCAAATTATCTATTCGTGCTGGAAACATTTCTAGGCTACAAAAGAGCGTTACATATATAGATTTCCACCCAAAAATATAGTTTTATTGTTTTAATTAACAGCTTCTCGTCGTTTTTAAAACAAGTGTATCTATCAGATACAAAATTGCAAGTGTTATGTTTGGAGGAGAATAAGATAAATAAAATGAATAAGTAAACAATCAAGAATTAAAATAAAATGAATATATTTTTCTTATGATGCAAATAAAATAAAACAAAAACAACGAATTAACGAGAAAAAAGCAACAAGAAACAATAAAAAAAACCTGGAAAGGTTATCTGCCCATGGTTATGGCCCCACTGCCGAAAAGGAAACAATCATCCTATTTTGCAGCAGCAACGCTAGAAGACCGTCATGCTAGTCAGAGGTAAAAAAAAATGAAAAAAAAAAAAAATAAAATAAAGAAAATGTGTCATTAAATAAATTACAGAAACTGTTCATATTAGGCACTCTTCTCAACCAATTACTATATTCTTATGTATATCTTGTTCATACTGTGTTCCTATGCTAGTCTCGGTACTTGATGAGATGACTTAGTTCCGTGACTACCACATGTGTTTCCAGCTAGTTGCTCTGTTGATGCTTTCTGCACCCATGCTGTGTTTTCCTTTGATTCGCAAGATTGGGATCGATGCAAATTGGTCGGAGCGTCTTTGTGACGGGGCGGGAGATTAGTGGAAATGAGTTGCCGTAGTTGTTGGCAACTCTAAAGACAAGAAAAACTCTCTATTGATAACAAATATTTATTGACACACAACTGTGCAAAAAAAGTAAAACGAGAAAAAATCACCTTTGGGGAGAGAGAAGACATTGGTGATTCAACTGGTGCTATTGTTCATAGTTATCAGTGTTGATAGTTTAATTTAGAGATTTTTCGTTTTTCCTTTCCTGTTGGAATACCAGGAGAGTCATGCAGACTTGAGAGACTTGTTGTCACTCAAACTCCAGTGAAAGACCATCAGCTAACGTGATGTGAAAACTAATACTACTACTACTACTACTACTACTACTACTAATAATAATAATAATGAAGAAACAAGAGAACAGATGACTTATTCTATATAGATCAGCACATCCTTAAAAAAGGTTAAAACAAAGCAGAAATTATCGCAATGGCATACAGAAATTTTATAACATAGCCTTGAAAGCTTGGATAATTCAATGTTTATAATATGCAAAATATCCGACAAAGTTATGAATTTAAAATGCAAACCATGAAAAAGTGAAAAAGTGGAATTAATAACAGGAGTACAAACAAAGTGGAAAATCCAATGAGACTTCTTCCTGGGAGATTGACTATCGCCATTGCTATTGTTAAAGCAATTATGCCACTCAATGATTTGCTTAAGAAATGGACAGGCCTACAAATTTACAAATTTACAGCAAAAAAAAAATCACATTATGACATGGATGATATCAAGATTTTGCCAAAATAAAAAAAACAGAAACCCTTCTACAAATCATAAAGAATATACAGACAGGAAATAGGAATGGAATTTGGCATCAAAAAGTGGAAAGAGAAACAACAGAAGTAATAGTACAAAAAAATATATATATATATATATATATATATATATATATATATATATATATATAAGGACACTTGGAGAAACATAAAATTACAAATATTTCGGAATGTTGGAAGCGAACACCATCAAACAGAGATAATAAAAATTAAGAAAAGACATTCAAAACCAAACTTTGTAGTAGAAATCTAGTAAATGAAATAAACACATTGGCTACCCCCTCCTTTTTAAGATACTCTAGGCCATTCTTAAAATAGACAAGGGAGCAATTCCAACAGATGGATCAAAGGATAGGAAATTGATGACAATGCCACAGAACATTACCCCCATGAGATGACAAAGAAAGATATATATATATTCAACAAGAAGGAGTCAATAAAAGGAGTCGAGGTTTCGCCAGCATTGAAGATTGCGTATATGGGACTAGAAGAATACACTAGAAAGAGCCAATAAATAATTTTACGACAGACAATAAAAACCGTTGCAACAAATGGATGAACAGAAAACCACACCAAAACTAGAAAACTGAAATTGGAAGAAAATTAACTTATATAGATACTTCCCGCGTTCAACGAGAACAGCTGGTTATAGCTAAAAAAAAAAAAAGAGAAACCACAAGAGGGAAACGGATATAACCGCAGCATAAGACATCGCCATAAGAAACAAACTATATCCAAAGCGAAATTAGATAAGACAACAGAATAGCAAGGATAGAATGCGTGGAGACAGAGACGTAACGGTAAATAACATAATAAGGGAATTCAGCAAAATAGCCCAAAAAGTATAAGACTAAACACGACTGGTGAGAAAGGTGATCCACTGGAATTTTGCAAGAAACTGAATTTTGGTTATGCCATAAAATGTATGCGTACAAACTTGAATCGTCATGGAGAATGAGATATCTTTGAGATACAGACGGATCACCAAAATTCCGACCAGGAGACCTGACTAGTGTTAATTAACAAAGAGATAACTTGTCATCTAGTGGATTTTGCAGTCCCGGTGAATCACAGAGTGAAAGATAAAAAAACAAAAACAAAAAACAAAAAAAAAACAAAAGATAGGCAAATACTTAGACTTGTCATAGAACTGAAAAAACATTGGTAGGAATATGAGGGTGGCAGTGGTATCAATTATAGTTGGTGCCCTTGGAACGGCTGCTAATAAGTTTGAAAAATAGACTAGAGGAATTGAAAATAAGAGGAAGGATTGAGACCAACCAAACAACATTGCTATATCGGCTAGAATACTCAAAAAGAGTTCCTGGAGACCTTAAACTTGCTGTCTCCATGAAAAGATTACCGGCTATGATTATCTAAATTTCATAAATAACTGAAAGTATTAATAAAGATAGAATGCAGGAAAAATATATAAGGTAACCGGCAGCTACGTTTCCACATTACTTGGATGTAAGAACATAACGGAAGATTGCCATAAAATATGCACATATCTGAAGTTTGATATTTAGTATAATTAATGCCCGCGACGTTGAGCATGAAATGTCTACACTAGTGAATGACATGCTAGTATAGCATAATAACAATTCATGATGTTTCTGTTTTCTGAATTAAAAGAAAATGATAGTCAACTTTGATATTTTTCCATTGTTGCTCGTGGAAAAATTACATTATGTAATTAATTGTCAGATATCTTTTCCTGGTGGTGATGTGTAGCTAACTTTCAATATGACTCATTCTATTTCAGAAGAATGGATTTGAACAAAGTTTAGCTCAGTCGGTAGAGCGTTCGGCTAGAAACCACAAGGTTCTAGTTCGATACCGGTCCCCGCCAACTCAGCGTATGAGTAGCACAGGGATCTGTGCGGTAAATAAGGAGCTGATGGTAGGTGTGGCACTCCACCTCAGATGCTAAAACAATCTCCTTGGTCTAGCTCTATTGAAAAGAGGATAGACTCCTCGCTCTCTGGCTGATACCGACTTTAGGCCGCCCCGTCGACTTTACTATATATATATATATTATATATATATTATATATATGGAAAGTTGTCCATGGATTATATAGACGGAGAGCCTACGAAGTATTTCTTTTTTATAGCATCTCGTTTTTTAAAGTAAGGAACTATCTTTGAGATGACTTTTATTTTATTTCTCTTCAGTTTTGAAATGGTGCATTTCACATGGACTACATATATTTATGTATGGGAGATATAGATAGATACAGACAAAAAGTGTGTGTGTGTGAAGGTGAATGTGTGTATGTATGTGCTTGCGTGGAGAGAAAGAGAGGGCGAGAGAGAGAGAAAGAGATTGTGTGTATGTGTGGTTTGTGTGTGTGCTTTGTGGTTTACAAAATGACTAATTAGAGTTGAATGCCGTGACCGAATTTAACTCATCAGAAACAATTCTATTGGTTTCAAATTAAAAATCTAATAACAAAATTTACCTTCAAATCAACTGCCGACAATTTAATAACAAAACTAATTTAACGTTCATTACTTGTAATAATGCCAGAAAATAATAACACCAAAAGTTGCCTACTCTTTTTTCCCAACTATTCTGGTCCCAAGTTGCCTATCTACCAAAGATTTTGTTATCACTTATAAAACTTTCTGTTCTTATCATTGGGGGAGTCTCTATTCTATTCCTTGTTATTTGTTTCAGATTTTGAAGGTTTGCCAGCATTCTTTTCTTTTAATGGTAATTTTACTTCTCTCCAAACATTTTTAACTGGGATGAGATTCAGGTCTCATTGCTGTTATGTCCAATTTAAAATTTTCAATTTTGGCTTTTTATCTTTACTGGGAAAATTTCATTGATCTTTAAAAATACATACATTTTCTACACTGGGTAGCACAAATATTCTCCGTGAAGAATCTTTGGAATCTTTTGATTTCGCGTCTCTTTGGTAAGATCAATGCTTCTAGCAATGATATTAAAATCAAACACACAACGTTAGGGAAACTCACTAATATACTTAAGACTATTCCTTATAAGATTAGTTTCATCTCTATTAACAATCGTCCGTCAAACGGTTTTTTCTTGGCTAAGTCACCTAACTGGTGCAAACGCTTTCGAAAAGAAGTTTCTTTTTACTTATAATATGAGGATTTTACTAGATAGATATAGATGAGATGATAAATTTCTTTCTCATGTGAATATTTGGAATTCATGAATCTTCAAGATAATTCCTTTGCAAGATATGTGGAAAGTTTTCCCCCCAGTTTTCTTTGGAAAAACGCGTCTCTTTCTGTGTTAATATGGCTTTTTACTGAACTTGAATACTTGAGCACATCAGCGATAATGCCCTCAATTTTTAAAGTGGTTATGAAATTATATTCGACATCATACCCCCTAGGCAACCACCCGCTACCTGAAAAGCTTGAAAATTTGATTTGACCAGAGGAGTTTAAGCGATCAGATCAATTTAAACAATAAAGGGAAAGTCTCTGATATGGACAGATTTGGAAACTCGCAAAGTGGCCGTGCTGATTATAATAAATGCGTGGGAACCAAACTGTCAATGAATTTTTATTGTTAATCCATTTCTTTCATCATCTGAGATCAAGTGACAATTGGCGAAATACACACTAGTTAAAGTAAAACTCTGAATTGTATTGACAAATTGAAATGGGAAATAACAAATAGGAAACTAAGAGTGACGGTGGAAATACGAAATGAAATGGAGGAAAATAAAAAAAAAATAAAAACTGACAAATCTTTATTAGCGGGAGTCCTCTTCGGAAATCGAACGAAATACACCAAACATCCTAATATCCGCACGCGCAGCGCGCGCACACACCAACACACACACACACCACACAACAAACACACACACACGCATACACACATTACACACACACACACACAACACACAGAACAAAGAAACTGAAAATGGGAAAAAATATATGAAAATAATGCTTTTGCTTGTATTTTGATCCTATTCTGGTTGTTTATTCAAAAGCAACCAGAAAAAAATTTGTGTTATTATTTTTTGACATTACGAACACATAATGAAAGTGAATTACCTCAATTCAATGGCCCATCCATTTCTGATAACAATCAGCAAATTGGATGGCCAGTTGAATGGAATTGAAGGGTAAATTCTTCTTATTAGAATAGTAATTTGAAACCAACGAATAGGTTCAAGTTACCGTTAAAAGCAATACGCAGGCATACTTAGGTCATTTCATGTGCAATTCAACTTTATTATAAATTGTAACACACACAACCACACACACACACACCACACCACACACACACTTTCTATCTCTCTCTCTCTCTCTCCTCTCTATAAATATATCATATATATATATATATATTTAATATATATATATGAGAAGAATGAATAAGAAAAAAGAACAGAAGATAATACAGAGAATTTTAATCAATAATCACATTACACATGTGTTTCGTCAGTTCATCTGTTGTGAAAATATTCCGCACACAAGAAGATTCGACCTTCATCAGAGTGAAATTTTTATTTGAATGAAAAAATTCGTTGGGAAAAACGGAGAATTTTTAGAAATGTTCGAAGGATAATTAAAAAAATATCACTTTTGGAACGCTGAAAAATAAGACCGTTAGAATTTGGATATTTGATTTTCTAGGGGCTGATGTAAGAAACAATTTGTATTGCTAAAATAAAGTGTTATTATTTATCCCTAACATGTTTTGAAAATTACCGAAAAAATTCTCACTCTGATAAGCGTTGAATCTTCTCTGTGGTGTGGAATATTTTCCACAGATGAACGACCGAAACACAATGGTAAGTGAATTGATTAAATTCATCTTTTATTACCATTTCTGTTCTTTCTTTTCTTTATTCATCTCCTCATATGTCGGATTCATTTCCAATTTGCCATTTTTACACACACCACACACACACACACACACACAACATATGTTATATATATATATATATATAGAGAGACGAGATAGATAAGATAGATAGATAGGATAAGAGATAGAGAGTAACGAGAGAGACTTTTCTAACATGTTCATACTGGTTTTTTTCATGTATTTTATAAGAGAATAAAATTTGCCAACATCCAAAGTATTTAACTTTTGATTATTTTCCACAAACAGAAATCATCATTACTAATCTTGGCCACTTTGCCAATTTCCACTCCCCGAACTAAAAATGCATTAACATATTTTTTAAAGATCTCTTATTACTTTGGAGCGTTTATATATTCATATTTTCTATCTGTAAAAGTATTTTCAAATTTCAATGACAATTGAAAACTATTGCAGCTAGTGTCGGTAACTTTTTGAACCATCTTTTATTGAAATATAAGATTTTACAAGCAAAACGCAACTCCTGTATACTCACAGGACCAAGCGAATTTATTTTTACGAGAAATGAAAATCATCTTAATATTGAGAAAATGAATAATGTTAAAAGAAATACAACAACAATCTACATTCCAAATCAAAAGGAAAAGAAATGTTTTACAACTGCGTAAATGTGTTGAATGCCCAAATGTGCTATTCTAGAAGGAAATCAACGTTACCTTCATTGTTCATTTCTGTATTCGTATGGAATATCTGTGATATAGAAAAACGCTCCCTTAAACTGTGTGTGACACCAGAAGGATCAGATGATGAAATGCTTTGTTGACCGGTTTGGTGGTTTTTGCAGTTATGTTTTACTTAATCGAGATTATTTGAATGAGCACATACGTGCACTCACTCCAAATAAATTTTGTCTTTATTGGAAATGAGATACAACGTATGTGCACCAACTCGGCATGTACCGGAAATCTTGGTTTTGGCAGGGTGATAAAACTAGGTCATATCACTCACGGATCTATCTAGCTGCTCACTCGCCGACCGATTCATTCAAAAATAAAAATAAAAATCCTTGCATTCTCTCCTGCGCAGCTCCCTTTTCACCAAATACCAAATTATGTTTTTTAATCAGTGCGAACAACCTTTTCTCCATAATTAGAATATTACATCATAAAATAGAGAAACTGAAGAAATGGAACATCGTGTTATAGTAACAAGATGAGCATTCTTCAAACGTTCATCTAAAAATGAGAAAGAAGTGTCTTTATATTCAACAAAACGTGGTAATTAAAGAATCCCCTATCAATGAATATTCTTAATGTGTTATTTAGTTTATTTCAAAAATTCCTCCACTAGAAATTAAAGACATAGCTGTCAATATATTCACGATTTAATAAACTATCAACCAAATAATAAAAAATGAACAATTATAAAACTCTATTTGCAAGAGAGTTGTGGAAATGGATGGTAGTCTTGCTCTTACCGCGATCTTAACAACCTCATTGATGATTTTTTTATTCACTTACTCAAGTCGAGTACTTTAACCTTTTACTGGAGACTTAGTGGCATTCCTTTGAACGTATCCGAATTGTTAACAATATTATCTTATTCAAAATAAAACGGATGATTTGTTTGTTCTCTAGTTGATTCCCTGGGTAATAGGAAACCACGGATAAATGATGGCCACTGTTAACATCTTAAAAAATATCCTTGCTATTCTGAAGAGGATGTAATGCATAGCTTATAATTTGCCCATTGTGATGGTCGTGTTATAAGGCTGGTATTGTTACCTTTTTCATCAACCTTTTCTCTCAGAACGCCCAACATAAAAACGAAGAGATAAATCGGTTCATTTTTGAAAAGACAAAAAACTAATCGAAGAACTTGACAAGTTCTAATTTTGACCCAAGTACGAAGAAGCCTTTTTAAGCTCTGCTCCATAATAGATTCGAATTATTACCCAGACATTAACATTGATCTAAAGTTGAATTATAGAGGTAACTGTTTTTGCTGTCCTAGATTGTGTGTGCTGGTGTGAGAGAGAGAGAGATAGAGAGAGAACGAGAGAGAGAGAGAGAAGAGAGATTGAAAGAGAGAGAATTAGTGAATTATGGTTTCTGTCTGGTCCAGAGACGCATGATCCTCCTGCTGACAACAGATCTGTTATTCAATCGACAATTCATACCTACTATTTTTGCTATCTTCAGATATTTTATGAAAACATTGGAGAGTTTTTATATTTCCGTGCCTTTTGCCAAAGTTTGAATTTTTGATACTTAAATACAAGAGTTATAGAATAAAATTTATCAAACACAGATTTCCAATTCCGTTTTCCGTGATGCTTAAACCATAATCACATCTTGTGTAAACACGAAGCAGTATCTAACAGATAAGTATGAAATAGACTAAGCGAGATCAAGATGGAACTTTGTCGGTTGGTATTCACAGGGCAGATGTACCCCCTTGTTGAAAATCAATGCACCTAAAGTGCAAAGACAGGATCGTTCTTTCCAGAAGCATACGACATAGTCTTCCACAGTGAGACTAAGACAAGTGTTACAGAGTTTAGAATATAATAATGAAATAAATACAGTAATAAATAAATAATAAATAATACATAATATTAGTGTGCGCTCATGTCTATATGACAATTTTCGAAGAAATAGCTACATACAAAACCATGAAAGATGCAATCATGACACTGTGTACCATTAACGAGAAGCTACACCAATTCTGAGCCCTCATTTTTCTTTTTTGAAAGGCGAGACTGGTGAGTTCATAGTAGTCTGAAACAAACTGATAAGGTCCATGGCAAAGGTGCTCTTGGTTCTACCTACTTCAGCTAAACTCAGCATTCCCTTTTCGATGCAATCATGCAGTTACTACAATAGAAGGCTCGATCCAACCTGCCACTGTTTAAATGATATAACGGTCGTCGAGCGTTTAATAGTTAATAATAGATCATAAGATTAGACAAGGTCTTAATCCGACCAGCATTCTATGTAGATCCTCGGGGATTATAGCGCTGGTCAACTGTATTAGTGTCTGGATGTGGAAGACGCTCCTACCAGTAATAATGATAAAGAAATACAAGCCATAAAAAGCAATAAAAAGCGATGATAAGAATTGATAAAGATACATAAGTCTCAACCCAGCACTCTTACCTACCAAATAATCTAACTACGTAGTGGTGTGGATATAATAAAACAAGATTATGACGGTCGTGCTACACCAATTCGTAGACCGCGTCACAAAATAACGCACCAAAGAAGAATAAGAAACGCATGAAATTCGGACAAATGAGATACATGCAAAATAAAAGACCGAATATTCCCCACAAATATCGTGTCAAGATTCTAATGCTATCACGAGGAAATGAAACCGCGACCATACCTATACGGTAATCACCAATTAAACCACTCGCTATTTAAAACGTAATCACAAATGCTGTAATCTAAGACCAACAGGAAGCAGTCGCAGTATAGTAGTTCACTACATACAAATGAATTTCTAGATAGCGAATAGCGTCACAAATATATCAAAATCATCTTTCGGCCTCTCATGATCAACTATAAACGCTTGAACAAGTTGTGCACCATACATTTCAAACTATTATAATGTGCATAATAAAGATAAAAAATTTACAAACAGTTAATTATTTAAACGACTGCTTAATATTTCAGTAATAATCACCGCCGATCCCATTGATAGTACATCAACACAAATAGGATTAGCATGGAAGATCCTATTCCTCAGTTCCTGAATTTATTTATCGTGAACGAAATTTGAACATTGTTAAATATCATGTTGATTACACTACGATCACCAAAGTCAAGCGAGGAATTCTCCACTTCTTATAGTTATATATTTGAAGCAAATGCTTGTTTCTACATGTCATTCACACCACGTGTCTAGTTCAAATCTGCAAATCTCATTGAATCCTGTTATTATTGTTAAGCAAATGCGCAATGGCGTATATGATTTACTATTAAAGAAAATTGCAATTGACAAACAAGTTGTCGTTTTTGTAGCGGCATGCCCCGACACTTTGCTGAGGATTATTAACCTCGATCCGACAGTAATATTTATGTCAAAAAATATATATACTAGACTAACAGTATAACCATCTATAAATTCACCTCTTATAAATTTAACATTATAAACACTTCCGTCGAATACTCAAGAAAAGAACTCTAATTTGAATCCATATCTTTGATGTTCATATTTTTGAACATCATTGGTCCACAAAAAGTTGATGAAAAAATAACTGTGCGTGTGTACTGACTACATCCCAAATGAGATGGTCTTCATTGAATGATGCGAGGCTATCACTTATCGGATGGATAGTGCTTATCCAGTATCCAGGCCTCCATTTGCTAAAGAAGATTAACCTATATCTCGCAGAAATGTTAAAACCCTATGCGATATTAATACAGGCGAATCGATCGAGAGAGTGAGTTCTATTGCATTTATAACATCATCCATGTATAAAAAGGAATTATTAACGAATTAATAATAGCACTCGCAAATAAGATATAATGACATCTCCCTGGTACCTTTCTAACACCGATCAGGGAAAAGGCACAAATAGATAAAAGAAAAAAAAACGCCAACATTTCTGAAAATACTAAATCAGTAAATTTCTTGTCGATTATAAAAAAGATATTGGTTTTTATTCTTTACAATTAGTGCCTGTAATTATTTGACTGTATAAATTTTGAAATAAGAAACCGTATTCGAGAATTCCCAGCATTGTGTCAAGACAATTTAGACTCGTTGGAAATAGATTTTGCTCACGTCTTACTCCAGACTCTTGCCTCTCGCATTTATCCGGACTAGGTCCCAGTGTGGTTTTCCTATCTGACTGACAGACATGTGGACACTGATTTTTCGCTTATGTTCAGCACTCGCAAGAAAAGTACCAGGGGTAGCAGATAGCATTATACACGCGTCATTAGATCTAATTAAGACATTCGATCTGGTCAAAGTAACTTTTTTAAAACTGCAGCAGAAAGAACTGGCTGTCAAAACCAGACTTAACTTGGATGTATCACTTCCTTCCATGTAGATATCACAGCACGGTCTGTTCTTGGTCAGTCAGGCAGAGGGACAAAGAACCGCATCCCCCAGAGACTTTATTGTATGCTGAATTAGAAGAAAACCACGCATACGCTTCAAGACTGTCAGGCAAATAAACTCGTAGGACATCCCACATTAAGCACCAACACATGGGAGTCGTGCGAAAAACCAAGCAGCCTGTGCCTCAATTCAAACAGGCACGACAAAGGACGTAAGAAAACAGAGAGGAAAGTGCCTCCACAGGCAAAGAGAGCCAGAACGAAGGAGAGGCAACAGCAACCTCAGCAAGCCATTACAGTTTGTGTACAGAAACCTGCCACCACAGACTGACATTCAAAATGGCCTGCTCAAGCGACACCGTGATAGAGCAAACTTTAGTACATGACGACGACCTGGAACTCTTTGGTTCACTATTTACAGAGGTCGCGATAATTAATAAATACTCATATCTAGGAGAGAGTGAAGGTTCTAATTAGTTTTCATGTTGTTACATCGGTTTAATTGCGGTAATTAGAAAAAAGAATTGTTTAACGTATTATATTTATATATATATATATATAATATAATTATATATATATATATATATCAGAAAAAACGAAATGTAATAAAAAAATGAATGAAATGAATAATAAATAAAAAAATTCTTTTCCAAAGACCACTCCTCAAAAAGAAAAAAAAACATTTTTTAAGAGAGCTACCTAATGGAAAAGCTTCTATCATATCCACAGACTCTTTATTGAAGCATTGAATTAATATAATTATTATATAAATTATTGGAGAATGATAGAATGTGTCTTATACCTTGTGTGAGGTTATTTTTGAGAATTGTGTGATGTGTGTGGTGTGTGTTGCCTAAATATATCTGTCCTAAATTCGCTATCTAGACATTTCGGGCAATTATCTTCATCTTGGTTGCTGTATTCACAACGTTTTAAAACTATTGCTCTCTTGGCCCTCTTCATGTATTTTTTGTCGTAGTCGTAACTTTAGGGAATTTCGAAGCAAATTCTTTGTTCATAAACAGGGGAGAGAAAACTAAAAAAAAAAAAATAAAAATAAATATCTATTTAATTTCATGAGCGCCATAATGGCGCTAGAATTTTGATGCATTATCAATCTTTCAATTTCAACTGAGGAAAACTGGATAATTATTTTTAGAAATAAATGTGACCTAGTGATGTGTGTGTGAGGGGAGGTGGCACAATCGCTTGAGAAACGCCTATGTTGATCATCACTACTGATTCGAGTGATACGTGTAGAATTAATATTCAATTTGTTGGGGTTTGTAATCAACGCTTATTGAGTCGGCTGGGAGATTATTCAGCGTCTGTTCGCACGTGTGGCGGGCCACTAAGGATGTCGACCGCACGACGTTTGAATCAGTGAAACGACTGGAGACAATGAAAGAAACAAGAGGCAGAGAACTGGATGACAAAGAGTAACCCGGGTTTCAATGATTAAGCGAGAATTGACAGGGAAATCGGCAGTGAGCGTTCGATTTCGAGGCTGGTCACTCAATGTTCTGTCAGTCGTTTCGTTCGATCTGGGTAGATAGTCCTCTGGTATCGGATTAGGCAGCTTGGAATCCGGATCGGGGATAGCAGTGCGTCTACGCGAGCGTGGCGTCGTGGTCATCGGGTAACGGTCTCGGTCTGTTGGTTGGCGATCGGCTGCGAGCACCGTCGTCAGTCCTGTTGAGGACTGTTCGGGTACGAGCGTAAAACGTAACAGCGACGGAACCTTTCGCTTAGCAGTGTTTTACTTGGTCTGATTGACGCGCGGTTTTATGCGAGGTTTCAGACCGGCAGGACGTGTGCGCAATGCCGAGTAGCCTAGGTGTTGGTCGGCGGAATTCTCTCTTAATCGATCTAACGAGCTAATAACCTAGCGTTACTGTCGGCGCACGACGCCTATCCGGTCGTAAGAACCCGAGGTCTTCTAGAATTTCTCCCATAGGATTGCGATTAGTGGCTTAGGAAAGGTTGAAAGAGTTAAGGGCCGACTGTGTTAGCTCTGAAAAAGGCGGTGTTTGTTTAGCCTTTGGAAAAAGGGTATGTGCTGAAACTGGGATACGAAGGTTCGGGTCATCACAGGCTAACATGAATCTATAAAGTCTGCTATCGTGGTGTGGCTGTCGTCGCAAAGTACGACTTCTATATATCATGAAATGTACCGGCAAGGCATTTCAATGACGCTGTTTATAACGTAAAACAAGAAGTTTACCGACTCATCAAGTATTTTAAAATAAATATCATACCATGTTTGTTCTGATTAAAACGCGAATGTTATAATGGACATTTGAAATTTCATCTTTGTGTAGACGATTTTTCAGTTACCACTTTCGACAGAGAACCTATATTAGTAATCTGTTCAGTAAGGAAAGAAATGATGTATGATACATAATTTAGGAATACATCGGCCTATTCGGCAAACAGCTTTAGAAATACATCATAGTTGAGAATATTAAATAACACTAGTAATATGATATAGATTATTGTGATATTATCGATGTAAAAGAAAATTTGAAACATAACTGAAACACTTTATGAGGGTGTCAGTGGTAACAGAATAAGTGTCATAAAATACAGACACACTTGCATTATTTAAGATTTTAAAACACAGTTCCAAATATATAAAGACATATAAAAGAAATTATAGCTAATATATGACTGGAAAATAGTATTATAAAACGAAAAAAACATCAACAATATTTCTTTCAGACACGGACCGTAATCCATTCCAAAACTATTTTGTTAAGAAACGCTCGCGAAAAAGGGAAAGTAGAGAAAAAAGTATACGAAGTTTCTAATATTATTTTCTCGTACTATATCATGTATGTTAGACGGTTTTCTCATTCTGGGCTTCTTTTAACACAAATCCCTACAGACGTTTTTATCCACTTCTCCATCGAATTTAGTCGTTCGTGAATACTGATAGGAGAGAGCTTCTAGCATAAAAGAAAATTTCAAATTTGTTTTTCATAATCCATCTATTATAAATACATGTGCAGGTGTTTTACATTTCAAATTGGACTCTTTAATGTTTGTCTTTATTTTGAATTAATACCACACGTTTTTCCTATGTTCTGCTTACATGATTTCCATTACTAATTTCGTTTTAAACTTGTTAAATTAAATCATGTTGCAGTGTGATCGGAAAAGAAATTTAAAAATTAAAAAAGACTGGGGTGTACATGTGACCATTGAATACATCGGCGAACGTAGGAACAGAATACTTCTCTCAAAAGTATTAAAAATAGCTAAAAATATGGAAGTATTAGTAGTCAGCAATATTATTAATCATTCCCGTATTTTCATAGAGTCCTTATAATTGTTGAACGTCAAAGAGTTAAAACCTGACAAATATTTATGAATTGCATTCATATATGAGCAAACACTTTATCGATATTAAATGATCAGTCTTTAGGCAATGGTTGTAATTAAGAGAGAAGATTATCTTATGCTCTGCCATTCTTGATTGATGTCCCCACTACAGAAACTCATAATGTTTTGCATTGATGCGTATATTAGATATACAAAAGATTTTAACAACCAGAAGGATAGAAACAATTGTTAAAAAACAAAAAAAAACTTATTTATATTCTCTAATGAGATTGGCATAGATATGAATTATATTATTATAATATTATATATATATATTATATATATATATATGATTATATATAATCAGTCTGATTATCTAAGGTTATCCATCCGTTTTCACCAATAAGTCTCGCTTGTAATCTTGATGTCTATCGATTTTAATAGCTATCCACTCTGTGGTTTCGCGCGGATTGGAGTCGAGAGAGTAACAGAATCATCGATAAGATTTGATCTATTCATGAAATGACAACTGAATTATTGGTTTTTGGGTTGCGTTTTCTATTATATTCTATGTTAATTGAAATTAATGGCAAAAAATTGGAGTATTTTAGAAATTTATATTAACTAATGTTAAACAGCCAACATCGCAGAATGAATATATATTTAGTGTATCGCAGTTATTATTTTGTATGGTTAATTTATGTCTTGAAACTGCGACATCATAGGTAGGCGAGGTTCGAACTCAATTGGCGTTTATTACGTTCAATTTTTCGGACTAATGCCATTAGGAAAGATTTGAAGCCCCAGCTAAATAGTACACTACTGTTCTTAATATAAAGATGGATTAGTCATTAAAATATCTCTCAATGTAATGGTGTTATCTAATAAAACAAAGAAAAGAAACCAACCCTGTATCGCATTTCTTTCAAATTATCAGGTTTAATAGGAAGATTAAAATTTATCGTTTGATATTTATATATCTATCAACTTTTAAAGTATA
>CM042146.1:41862621-42040416 GCA_023376005.1 Doryteuthis pealeii | reverse complement strand
ACGGCCGATCTACCCAATCAACGAAAGACTGACAGAACATTGAGTGACCAACCTCGAACATTCGAACGCTCAACTAGCCGATTTGCCTGTCAACTTCTCGCTTAATAAACTTGAACAACCGGGTTCACCTTTGTCATCCAGTTCCTCTGCCTTTGTTTTCTTTTCATTGTCTCCAGTCGTTTCAACTTATTCAACGGTCTGTGGGGTCGACATCCTTATCGGCCCCGCAACACTGCCAACAGACCTGAATAATCTCCCAAGCCGACTCAATAACGTTGAATTACAAACCCCACAAATATGAATATTAATTCTACTACGTAATCACTCGAATCAGAGTGATGATCAACATAGGCGTTTCTCAAGCGATTGTGCCACCCTCCCCCTCACACACATCAACTAGGTGCCATTTATTTCTAAAATATTATCCAGTTTCATCAGTTGAAGATTGAAGATTGATAATGCATCAAAATTCTACGCTCTATTATGCTCAATGAAAATTAAATAGATTATTTTATTTTATTTTTTTTTTTTAGTTTTCTCTCACTGTTTATTGAACAAAGAATTTGCTTCGAAATTCCCTAAAGGTTACCGACTACGACAAAAAATACATGAAGAGGGCCAAAGAGAGCAATAGTTTAAACGTTGTGAATACAGCAACCAAGATGAAGATAATTGCCCGAAATGTCTAGATAGCGAAATTTAGACAGATATATTTAGGCACACACACACACACACACACACAATTTCTCAAAATAACCTCACAAAGGTAAGACACATTCTATCTTCTCCAATATCTTATATAATAATTATATTAATTCAATGCTTCAATAAAGAGTCTGGTGGATATGAAGAAGGCTTTTCCATTAGGTAGCTCTCTTAAAAAATGTTTTTTCTTTGAGGAGTGGTCCTTTGGAAAAGATTTTTTCATTTATTCATTCATTTCATTCATTTTATTACATTTTTCGTTTTTTATATAATATTATATATATATATATATAATATATATATATATATATATATATATATTCGTTAAACATCTTTTTCTAATTACCCAAATTACCGATGTAACAACAATGAAAAACTAATTAGAATCCTTCACTTCTCCCTAGATAGAAGTATTTATATAATTATCGACCTCTGTAATAGGAACCAAAGAGTTCACAGGTCGTCTCATGTACTAAAGTTTGCATCTACACGTGTCGCTGAGCAGGCCAATTTTTGAATGTCAGTCTGTGGTGCAGTTACTGTACACAAACTGTAATGCTTGCTGAGGCTGCTGTTGCCTCTCCTTCCTTCTGGCTCTCTTTGCTGTGGAGGCTACTTTCCTCTCTGTTTTACTCCTTTTCGTGCCCTGTTTGATATTGAGGCACCAGGCTGCTTGGTTTTCTGCACCGACTTCCCATGTGTTGGTGTTAATGTGGCATGTCCTCGAGTTTATCTTGCTGACGTCTTTGAAGCGTATGCGTGGTTTTCTTCTAATTCAGCATACAATAAGTCTCTGGGGATGCGGTCTTTGTCCCTCCTCCTGACATGACCAAGAAACAGACCGTGCTGTGCATATCTACATGGAAGGAAGTGATAATCCCAAGTAGTCTGGTTTGACAGCCATTCTTCTGCTGCAGTTTTAAAAGTTCACTTTGACCAGATCGAATGTCTTCATTAGATCTATGAACGCGGTGTAAAATGGCATCTGCTACCCCTGGTACTTTTCTTGCAGCTGACATAAAGGGAAAAATCATGTCCACTGTTGTCAGTCAGATCGGAAACCACACTGGGACTCCGGATAAATGCGAGAGGCAAGAGTCTGTAGTAAAACGTGAGCAAAATCTTTTCCAACGAGTCTAAATTGTCTTGGACACATGCTGGGAATTCTCGAATACGGTTTCTATTTACAAAATTTATACAGTCAATCATTACAGGCACTAATTGTAAAGGAATAAAAACCAATAATCTTTTTTTAATCAGAACAAGAAATTTACTGTTTGTAATCAGAAAATGTTGCTTTTTTTTCTTTTATTTTTTCCTTTTCCCTTCTTTTTATAATACCAATTCATAACATTTACATTGATTATCATACCATTATAGGATGATTTAAAATGCAAAAAACCCTCTCTCGACGACGCCTATAATACGCAGGGTTTACATTCTGCAGAATAGGTAAGCTTCTTTTACAAATGGAGGCCTGGATATAGTATTAAACTTCCATCCGATAGTGTGGCCTCGGTTTTTGAAACTTTGGAGCGTGTAAAGCCACTTTTTCACTTTGACCCATGATGTCAAATATATCAAATAGGTCAAATAGATCTTTCTGAGATGAGGAAGTGTTTAAATGTTTAAAATGATTATAACTTTTTTGTACTGTATATATATTGAGATAATAACTTCGGGATCAAATAACCCAGCAAAGTTCGGCATGCCGTAAAAAACGAACTTGGTTTGTCAATTGCATTTTTCTTTAGTAGTAAACATAACGCCAATTGGCATTTGCTAAAAATAAAGAACAATTCAATGAGGATTTGCAATTGGAAACTAGACACTTTAAAGGATGTAGAAAAGACAACCATGCTCAAAATATAATAAAGAAAACCTGATATTCCTCGCTTTAATTTGGTGATGAGAACAAAGAACTTAACAATGTTCAAATTTCGTCACGAAAAAAATTAGTGACGAGGATGTCTTCCATGCAACATTCTATTTTGTGTTGTGACTATCAAGAATCGCGTGTATTCTGAAATATAACATCGTTTAAATATTAACTGTTTGTAAATTATTTTATCTTTATATGAATATCAGTGTAAATGTAGGCCACTTGTTCAACGTAATTTGATCATGAACCGAAATGTTTGTATATGTGTATATGTACTATTTTTATGTGTAACTACGCCTCACTGTGTGCTTGTTACAGATTGTGTTCGTTTGCATGTTTACATAAGTCCATTATGCGTTTATGTCTGTGAAGAATGTACACGTATGTGGGATTGCTTTATTTCATCTCATTCGATTTTTGCCGTTTAATTCTTTTCGCTTTTCCTGTGACGTCACAGCTTTGTATAGCCGTCATATTTTTAATATCCAACAATACTTTGATTTAGAAGCATTTTTCTCTTTTTTATGTTTTTCTTTTTTGTTTTATTTTTTATCAAATTCTGTAGACGATTTCCAATGACACAATAGTTGACCAGGCTATAATCCCGAGGATTATAAAATCTGCGATTAAGATTTTAAATCTAAACTCAATAACATCAGGCTCACGATTTATTCATTTAAAGTGCGTTGGTCGATTTTTGTTACTTCTTCTCCTCAAAAGAAATCTATTTACTAATTAGCTGAAAAATTTCATACATATATTAACCTATAAATTCATAAAAATAGTCAGAAATTGGTGTAGTTCTTGTTTAACTTTCTTTCAGGTTTTTGTATGTTTTCCAAAATTTCATATAACTGAGCGCAAACCAATTATTATT
Organism: Doryteuthis pealeii; assembly: GCA_023376005.1. Classification (NCBI taxonomy): domain Eukaryota; kingdom Metazoa; phylum Mollusca; class Cephalopoda; order Myopsida; family Loliginidae; genus Doryteuthis; species Doryteuthis pealeii. The sequence goes on along the minus strand of CM042146.1, from coordinate 42,036,952 downwards.
ATTATTATTATTATTATTATTATTATTATTATTATTAAATCTGAACACTGTAGTTACTTGAAGACATGTACTTGCTTTGAAAGAATGACTTCTGCATTAAATCCTCCAACAAGGGTTGACATTGCCGTAAAACCAACCAATCCATCTGATATCCTTGTTATTAACTTATCTGATAAGATACGGTGTTACAAGATGGATTAATGTTTAGCATCACGGAAAACGGAATTGGAAAACTGGTTCGGATAAATTTATCTATACTTTGTATTAGTATCAATCACTTGGGAAAGGCACGGATATACTTCCCCCTTTATTCTGACAAAACTGGTATGCGATGATAACAGACGGAGCCGGTTGGGTGAGCCAAATCTCTCTCTCTCTCTCTCTCTCTCTCTCTCTCTCTCTCTCTCTCTCTCTCTCTCTCTCTCTCTCACACACACACACACAACTAGGACAGCAAAAACAGTTACCTCTATATTCAACTTTAGATCAATGTTAATGTCTGGGTAATATTCGAATCTATTTATGAGAGCAGACTTAAAAGGCTTCTTCGTATTGGGTCAAAATAGAACTTGTCAAGTTTCTCGATTAGTTTTTTGTCTTTAAAAAAATGATCACCGATTTATCTTCGTTTTATGTTGGCGTTCTGAGAAAAAGGTTGATGAAAAAAGAAGTAACAATACCAGCCTTATAATCACGACAACACAAATGGCAAATTATAAGCTATACATTACATCCTCTATCAGAAAGCAAGATATTTTTAGATGTATACAGTGGCCATCATTTATCCGTGTTTCTATTACCCAGGATCAACTAGAGAAACAAACAAATCATTTTTTATTTAATAAGAATAATTATGTTAACAATTCGGATACGTCAAAGGAAGCCATAAAGTCTCCCAGTAAAAAGGTTAAAGTACTCGACTTGAGAAGGAAATAAAAAAATCATCAATTGAGGTTGTTAAGATCGACGGTAAGAGCAAGACTTCCATCCATTCCACAACTCTTTCTTGCAATAGAGTTTTTATAATTGTTCATTTTTATTATTTGTTGATAGTTATTAAACGTGAATATATTGACAGCTATGTCTTAATTTCTAGTGGAGGATTTTTAGAAAATAAACTAAATAACACATTAAATATATTCATTGAAGGGGATTCTTTAATTACCACGTTTTGTTGATATGATAAGACAACGCTTTCTCATTTTAGATGACGTTGAGAATGTCTCTTGTTACTATAACAACAGATTTTCCCATTTCTCAGTTTTCCTCTATCTTTATGATGTAATATTCTAATTATGGAGAGAAAAGGTTGTCGCACTGATTATAAACAATAATTGGTATTTTGGTGAAAGGGAGCTGCGCAAGGAGAGATGCAAGGATTTTTATTTTTATTTTTGAATGAATCGGTCGGCGAGTGAGCCTAGCTAGATAGATCCGGGAGTGATATGACCCAGTTTTATCACCCCTCCCCAAAACCAAATTTCGGCTCACATGCCGAGTTGTGTGCACATACGTTGTATCTCATTTCCAAATAAAGAAAAAATTTATGGAGTGAGTGCACGTATGTGCTCACTTCAAATAATCTGATTATTAAAAACATACTGCAAAAAAACGCACACAAACCGGTCAACAAAGCATTCATCATCTGATCCTTCTGGTGTCACACACAGTTTAAGGGAGCGTTTTTCTATATCACAAGACTATTCCATTACGAATACAGAAATGAACAATGAAGGTAACGTTGATTTCCTTCTAAATAGCACATTTGGCATTCAACACATTTAACGCAGTTGTACATTTTTCCTTTTGATTTGGAATGTAGATTTGTTGTTGTATTCTTTTAACATTATTCCATTTTCTCAAATCATTAAGATGAATTTTTTCATTCTAGTAAAAATAATCGCTTGGTCTAGTGAGTATACAGAGTGCGTTGCTTGTAAAATCTTATATTTCAATAAAAGATGTTCAAAAAGTACGACACTAGCTGCATAGTTTTTCCAAATTGTCATTGAAAATTTGAACAATACTTTACAGATGAAAATAGAATATATAACGCTCCAAAAAAATAAGAATCTTTTAAAAAAAAATATGTTAATGCATTTTAGTGGGGAGTGAAAATTGCAGTGGCCAAGATTAGTAAATGACTATTCTGTTGTGGAAAATAATCAAAAAGTTAAATACTTTGAGATTTTTGCCAAAATTTTATATCTCTTATAAAATATCGAGAAAAAAACCATATGACACTGTTAGAAAAGTCTCTCTCGTTATCTCTCTATCTCTCTATCTATTCTATCTATCTATCTATCTCTCTCTCTATAATATATATATATATCATACATATTGTGTGTGTGTGTGTGTGGGTTGTGTGTGTTGTAAAAATGGAAAATTGGAAATGAATCCGACAATTATGAGGAAGAATGAATAAAGAAAGAAAGAACAGAATGGATAATAAAAGATGAATTTAATCAATATCCTTACACATGTGTTTCGGTCAGTTCATCTGTGTGAAAAATATTCCACACACAGGAAGATTCAACCTTCATCAGAGTGAGAATTTTTCCGTAATTTTCAACATGTTAGGATAAATAATAACACTTTATTTTAGCAATACAAATTGTTTTACCATAACCCCTAGAAAATCAAATATCCAAAATTCTACGGTCTATTTTCAGCGTTCCAAAAGCTGATTTTTTTTAATTATCTTCGAACAATTTTCTAAAAATTCTCCGTTTTCCCAAACGAATTTTTTCATTCAAAATAAAATTTCACTCTGATGAAGTCGAATCTTCTCTGTGTGCGGAATATTTTCACACAGATGAACTGACCGAAACACCACTTGGTAAGTGATATTGATTAAATTCATCTGTTATTATCCATTTCTGTTCTTTCTTTTCTTTATTCATTCCTCCCTCATATATATATATATTAATACTATATAATATATATATATATATAGGCAGAAGAGAAGCCATTACGGGACAGAGACCATCCAACATACCTTACCCATAAACGACTACCCGTACGACAAGCACTCAGAATCGAGCGAAGACGAGTCACATCGAGAGGAATATTAGAATATGATGTGTGTGGGTGTGTAGTGTGTGTTGTGCTCCTTGTGTGTGTTACAAATTCATAATAAGTTGAATTGCACATGAATGACCCTAAGTAATGCCTGGTAATTGCTTTCTAACGTAAACGACCTTATCTCGCGTTGGTCAATTAAATTCTAATAAGAGATTTAAACCTCCAATTCAACTGGCCATCCATTTCTGATTGTTTCCAGAAAAATGGATGGCCAGTTGATTGGAAGGTTAATTCCACTTTCACGTTATGGTGTCGTAATGTCAAAAAATAATAACCAAAATTTTTTTCTGTCTGCTTTGAATAAAACACCAGAATAGATTATCACAATTAACAAGCAAAAATTAACTTTTATCAATATTTGTGTCCATTCTTCTTTTGTCTGTGTGTGTGTGTGTGTGATGTGTATGTGTGTATGCGTGGTTGTGTGTGTGCTGTGTGTGTGGTGTGTGTGTGTAGTGTGTGCGCGCGCAGCGACCCAGTAGCAGGATATTAGGATGTTTGGATGTCATATTCGTTCGATTTCCGAACGAGGAACCCTCCCGATTTGTTCAAGTTGTTTAATTTTTTTTATTTTCCTCACATTTCAATTCCGTATTTTCCACCGTCACCTCTTAGTTTCCTATTTGTTATTTCCCATTTCAATTTGTCATAAATTCAGAGTTTTACTTTTACATAGTGTGATTTCGCAAATTGTCACTTGATCTCAGATGATGAAAGAATGGATAACAAACGATTGTGACAGTTTGGTTCCACATTTATTAATAATTCAGACCGGCCAACTTTGCCGGTTTCCATCTGTCCATTATCCGTAAGATTTCCCTTTATTTGTTCAAAATTGATCTGATCCTTAAACTCATCTCCATCACAAATTTTCCAAGCTTTCAGTAGCGGGCATGTTGCTAGGGGGACTCGATGGTTCGAATATAATTACATAAACCACATTTAAATGAGGGCATTATCGCTATGCATCAGTAATCATGTTCAAGAAAAAAGCAGTACTTACACAGCAAAAAAGAGACGTCGTCTCTCAGAGACCTGAGTAAACTACACAATCATTTCTTGCAAGGATATCTTATTGAGATTCATGAATCCAATATTACATGATAAACGAAAAACTTTACTCATCATATTCTATATCTATCTAGTAAAATCCTCATATTATAAGTAAAAAGAAACTTCTTTTCGAAAGCGTTGGCACAAGTCTAGGTGACTTAGCCAACGAAAAAAAACCTTTGACGGCGATTTGTTTATAAGAGAATGCAAACTAATCTCTACAACGGATAGGTCTTAACGTATATTAGAGTTTCCCTAACGTTGCTGTGTTTGATTTATATCTATTGCTAGAAGCATTGATCTTACCAAAGAGACGCGAATCAAAAGATTCCCAAAATCTTCACGGCGAAATGTGTACCCAGGTTAGAAAATTGTAGTAATTTTTAAAGAAATCATGAATTTCCAGTAAGATAAAAAGCCAAAAGTGAAAAGTTTTTAAATTGGAACATAAACAGCAATGAAGACCTGACTCTCACAATCCAGTTTAAAATGTATTGGAGAGAAGTAAAACATTTACACATCAAAGACAAAGAATTGCTGCAAACGCTTCAAATCTGAAAAAACACAAACAAAGGAATAAGAAGTAGAGCGACTTCCCAACTGATAAGAACAGAAAGTTTATAGTGATATATCAAAATCTTGTGTAAGATAGCAACTTGACCAGAATAGTGGGAAAAAAAAGTAGGCAACCTTTGGGTGTTATTATTTTCTGGCATTATGACCAAGTAACTGAACGTTAAATTAGTCTTTGTTATAGAAATGATCGGCCAGTGATTTGACGGCTAAATTTTTGTTATTAGATTTAATTTGAAACCCAATAGAATTGTTTTGTGAGTTTAAAAACTGTCGCGTCCACGGGCAATTCAACTCTATTAGTCATTTGTTAAACACAAGACACCACACACAAAAAACACATAACACACAATCTCTTTCTCTCTCTCTACGCCCTCTCTTTCTCTCACGGCACGCACATACATACAACATTCACATCACCACCACACACATTTTCTGTATTCTATCTATATTCTTCCCACTACCATAAATATATGTAGTCCATGTGAACATGCCATCCATTTTCAAAAAACTGAAAGAGAATACAATATAATAGTCATCTCAAAGATAGTTCTCTTTAACCTTTTAAAAAACGAGATGCATAAAACTAATGAAATCCACTACGCAGGCTTCTTCCGTCCTATATAAATCCATTGGACAACTTTCATATTATACTATATATATATATATATTATATATAGTCAAAGTCGACGGGGCGGCCTAAAGTCGGTATCAGCCAGAGAGCGAGGGAGTCTTATCCTCTTTTCATAGAGCTAGACCAAGGAGATTGTTTTAGCATACTGAGTGGAAGTGCACACCTACCATCAGCTCCTGACTTTACCGCACAGATCCCTGTGCTACTCATACGCTGAGTTGGCGGGGACCGGTTATCGAACTAGGAACCTTGTGGTTTCTAGCCGAACGCTCTACCGACTGCAGCTAACTTTGTAACAAAATCACTTCTTCTGAAATAGAATGAGGTCATATTGAAAGTAAGCTACACATCACCCACCAGGAAAGATATCTGACAATAATACATAATGTAATTTTTCCACGGCAACAATGAAAAAAAATATCAAAGTTGACTATCATTTTTCTTTTAATCAGAAAACAGAACATCATCAAATTTGTTATTATGCTATTACTAGCATGTCATTCACTAGTGAGACGATTTCAATGTCCACCGTCGCGGAGCATCTAATTATACTAAGATACTCAACTTCAGATATGTGGCATATTTTATGGCAACTTCCGTATGTTTAACATCCAAGTAATGTAGGCAACGTAGCTGCCGGTACCTGTATATAATTTTTCTGCCATTTCTATCTTTATTAATACTTTCAGTATTATGAAATTTTAGATAATTCATAGCCGGTTAATCTTTCATGGTAGACAGCAAGTCCTTAAGGTCTCCAGGATCTTTTGGTTATTCTAGCCAGATATTAGCAATGTTGTTTGGTTGTCTCCAATCCTTCCTCTATTTTCAATTCCTCTAGTCTACTTTTTCAAACTATTAGCAGCCGTCTCCACAGGCACCAAACTATAATTGATACCACTGCCACCCTTCATATTCCACAATGTTTTTCGTTCTATTACAATTCTAAGTATTGCCTTATCTTTGTTTTTTGTTTTTTGTTTTGTTTTTTTATCTTTCACTCTGTGATTCACCGGGACTCAAAATCACTAGATGGACAAGTTATCTCTTGTGTTAATTAAACTAGGTTCAGGTCTCCTGGTCGGAATTTCGGTGATTCCGTCTGATATCTCAATAAAGACTATCTCCATTCTCCACGAGGATTCAAGTTTGTACGCATACCATTTTATGGTCATAACCAAAATTCAGTTTCCTTGCAAATTTCCCAGTGGATCACCTTTCTTCACCCAGTTCGTGTTTATTCTTATACGTTTGGCTATTTTGTGAATTCCCTTATTTACTGTTACTCTTACCGTTACGTCTTCTGTCTCCCACGCATTCTATCCTTGCTATTCTGTTGTCTTATCTAATTTCGCTTTGATAATAGTTTGTTCTAATATGGCGATAGTCTTATTGCTGCGGTCATTACTCCCTTTCCCTCTTGTGGTTTCTCTTTTTTTTTTTAGCTATAACCAGCTGTTTCTCGTTGACGCGGAAGTATCTATATAGTTATTTTTCTTCCAATTATTCAGTTTTCTAGTTTTGTGGTTTTTCTGTTCATCCATTTCTTGCAACCGGTTTTTATTGCTCTTGTCAGTAAAATGATTTATTGGCTCTTATCTAGTGTATTCTTCTAGCTCCCATATACGCAAATCTTCAATGCGCGAAAACCTCTGACTCCTTTAATTGAACTTCCCTTCTTGTTTGATATATATATTCTTTTCTTGTCCATCTCTAGGGGAGTACATGATTTCTAGTGCGCATTGTCCATCCAATTTCCTTATCCTTCATAAATCCATCGTGTTGAAATTGCTCCCATTGTCTAATTTAAAGAATGGCCTAGGTATCTAAAAAAGGAGAGGGGTACGCCAACTGGTGTTCTCATTTCATTACTAGATTCTACTACAAAGTATGGTTTTTGCAATGTCTTTTCTTAATTTCAGTATTATCTCTGTTTGATGGTGTTCGCCTTCAACATTCCGAAATATTTGTAATTTTTATGTTTCTCCAAGTGTCCTTAGTAGTATATAATATATATAGTATATATATATATACACCTGAAATATATATATATATCATATTGTTTTTAATGTACTATACTCTCTCTCGTTTCTCTTTCCACTTTTTAGATGCCAAATTCCTCCTATTTCCTGTCTGCATATTTCTTATGATTTGTAGCAAGCGGTTTCTCTGTGTGCGTTGTTGCTGGGGCAAATCTTGATATCATCCATGTCAATAATGTGATGTTTTTTTCTTGCTGTACATTTGTAAAATTTCGTTAGTGCCTGTCCATTTGCTTACCAAGCAAATCATTGAGTGCTACATTGCTTTAAACAAATCAGCCACATGGCGAGATAGTAATCCTCCCAGGAAAGTTAACGTCTCATTGATTTTCCACTTTGTTATGTACCTCCTGTTATTAATTTCCACTTTTTCACGATTTTTATGGTTGCATTATTTAAATTCATAACTTTGACGAGTATTTTGCATATATATAAACATTTTAATCCAGCTTATCAAAATGCATGTAATAATAATAATCTGAGCCATGCGATTATTTCTGCTTTGTTACCTTTTTAAGATGTGCTGATTCTTATAGAATAAGTATCTGTTCCTCTTGTTTCTTCATTATTATTATTATATAGTTAGGTAGATAGTAAGTAGTAGTAGATAAAGTAGATAAATATAGTTTATTCAACATCAACGATTAGCTTGATGGTTACTTTACATGAGTTTGGAGTGACAACAGTCTCACTTCAAGAATCTGCATGGACTCTCCGGTACTTACCAATGAGAAAGGAAACGAAATCCTCTAAATATAAACTTACACATAACTATTGAACAATAAGCACCAGATTGATCACCAATGTCCTTCTCTCCTCCCCAAACCAAATAGGTTGATTTTTTTCTCGTTTTACTCATTTTTTGCCGACAGTTGGTGTTCAAATAAATTATTTTATCAATTGTCTTTTAGAGTTGCCAACAATAAACGGCAACCTCATTTCCACTAATCTTCCCGCCCCCGTCACAAAGACGCTCCCAGTACCACATTTGCATCGCGATCCAATCTTGCAAACAAAGGAAAACACAGCATGGTTGCCAGAAAGCTATTCAACAGAGAACTAGACTGAAACACATGTGGTAAGTCACGGAACTAAGTTCATTTTCTCATTACAAAGTACCGAGACTAGTTTATATGAACACAGATGAACAAGTTACATAAGAAACTATTAGTAATTGCTAGAAGAGTGGCCTAATAATTTGAACAGTTTCTGGTAATTTATTTTAAGACACATTTCTTCATTTAGTTTTTATTTTTTTTTTTTTTCATTTTTTTGTTACCCTCTGACTACGCATGGACGGTCTTCTAGCGTTGCGCTGCAAAATAGCATGATTGCTTTCCTTCTTCGGCCAGTGGGGCCATAACCATGGCGCAGATAACCTTTCCGGGTTCTTTTTTTATTTTTCTTGTTGCTTATTTTTTTCGTTAATTCGTTGTTTTTGTTTTTCATTTATTGCATCATAAGAAACAAGATATATTCATTTTATTTAATTCTTGATGTTTACTTATTTCATTTTATAATTCTTACTTTCTCCTCCAAACAAACACTTCTGCAATTTTGTATCTGATAGAAACACGTGTGTTTTTAAAAACGACGAGAAGCTCATTAATAAAACAATAAAACTTATATTTTTCGGGTGGAAGACATTCTCTATATGTAACGCTCCTTTTGTAGCCAGAAAATGTCTTCAGCACGAATAGACTAATTTGCCACGATATCTGACCCCTCTCCATACCAATTTCTTCTGACACTGATTCGCTCAGTATATATTTTCATGCTCCCAATATTCTGAAATTCAAAGTAGCTACTATTTGTGTTGGTTCATGTTCCCGATTCATTAATCTTCGTCGTACCAAAACAAGATTACACGAGATCTTTCTCTCTCAAATAAATCTAATTATATACTACTACCTATACAATATATACTATATATATATATACTATATATATATATATATATATATTATTAACTTTGTCTAATTTTACTAGTTTTAATTTGCATCAAAATATACTTCATCCAAAATCACAGATATTGACGTTATATAGTAATATGACCGTTAATCATTCTACATGATTAAGGCATATGGCATTATTTCACTTTTCATTTCATATTCTGTGCTCACAGTCTAAATATTTCAGGTTATTCAGACTCTTAGACGGAATTATGCTAACTTTTCGCCTTATTATCCAACTTTTGACACTTCATTTTTGTATGTTCTTTTGAGAATTAGAAAAAATTACGATCCAAGAACCCCAGAAATTATCGTTATGAAAAAATTAGGGATACGATTATACAAAAAAAATCAGCACTCATAACTGTTGCTATGAATCAAGTAATAGTAACTTTTCAATTCGTTCAACATTCTTCACCAGTTTTCTTGTTGCTTTTAGTAATGGTGACCGTAATCTTCCAGTCTGATTGCAAGGAATTTTTTAGGATTGTTCCAATTGCTTCGTGACTAAGGACATAACTGTCACTCTGATGTTCTACATTTTCTTTCAGTTGTATCGTAAGAGAAAGATATTTCCCAAGCTTCCTACTTTCTTTAATTCAGATGGAACCGCATCATTAACCATTGAACATTGATCAAATGTTCTCATCGGTAGGAATGTTGGTTCCATTTCAATTTCCAAAAACCACCAGAAGATATTTTTCCATGTCCAGGACAGATTGATGCTAGTGTTTAATCTTTTTAAGAAATAGAACATCACTACCATCACTCACCATCACAAGAAGAGATTTTACGATGGAATTATTTTTCCTACTCTAATCAGAATAACAAATTAAATTCCATCCCTTCTCAAAAGAATTTTTCTTCAGTATTTAAAATCATCTGCAAAAACTTGCACAATATTGATTTAGTTTATTTTCATTCTACCTTTGATCAACCCACAATCTCATCGCGAATTCTTCCTCTGCTACCTCCAAAAGGCCTACGATTAGCAAACTTCCAAGCAAGTTATCCTGTTCAGCCTGATGAAGTCCTAAGTTAAATGACACTTGGAAAAGTCCTCTACAATAAATATTTGTTCCACGATCAGGTAGACGCGCAGGGGACTCTGCACATCCGGACACTTGCCATCATTCTTTTGATCGACTCACCACTACCTTTTCCCATTTAAGGCCACAAAACTGATGCCAGGCAATTATAATGCGAGACTTTGTCGTCTTTCACGTTCTTCTTTCAACCTATTTCTTGGCAAAGTTAATCCCTCGTCGGAGAAACGAATACATTTCCTTGCTTAAACATAAAATGCGCAAATGTCCACTATAATAATAATATAATGTGTGAGTGTGTGTGTGAGTGTGTGCAGGCGCGCACGCGTTAGACATGTACATGAATCCGAACGACACGTACTTTTGATAACAACCCAATATACATGATCTGTACTGTTTTAGCGTTGTTGATGAAAAGCAACTAAATTCAGACGGAAAAATTACTATTAAAAACTAGCCATTGGTTTCTATTCTTCAACTGAAAATTATCTTCATTTTTAAAAAATAATATTCATGACATACGATCTAAGAAGAATACACTTAATCCGTTCCCCTTGACGCATATAATAAGTCCCTTCTTATCACTACTTAAGTTCCATATACAATAGCATGTCTATTGTTATACAAAGGCCACAGCAACAACAGCTGCAGGCAATGTGGATATTCAAAGCTCTAGAGAAGTGCTGATTGACAATTGGACGGCCAATCATATGATAAACAATGCGTGTCAAAAATGAAACAGTTGGTCTGGCGGCGCGGAAAACAACCAAAAGATACGACATTTGGAGAAAATTATGAGTGACTTCAGGGACGAATAACATCCGTCTCGAGGAAATATCCGATGAAGGAAAGATCCGGATTAGTTACCAAAAGCCTGCCAACAATCCGGGAACATCTTTGTATTCCTACTGCACGGTAGATGCTTATATTTCAGCTCTAGAGATTAATAAAGTTTCATACAGAAAATCTTCTGAATCTATGAGAGATATATGAAACAACTTCACGTAACTAAATAGAGTCAACGAGTAAGAAGGCTTGAATCGAAGTGAAATTGTGAAAAGTAAAAAATATAATTCTAAAACAGAAATTATGAAAAGAATCTCAAAGGTCTATCAATGAAAATAAGTTTTTTTAAACCCCACTCTCATTTTTAGCCTTATGCACACATATATTAAGTAGGAATTCGTACAACATCATTACCACAGAACAAAATAGAAAATTCCAAAATATTATGATCCATATTTGATCATTTAAAGTTGTGAATATTAATACTATCCTTCGCGTGGCTTATCAACATTCTTCTAATATTTTTCTTCTTGTTGTAATTAAAAGTCTGTTTAAACTAATGTCCATTTGCTTTATTCCTATTGTTTCCTGTTGCGATTTATTTTTAAGCTCCCGTAAATATCTTAATCCAGCCATGGAAGGCTTTTATTCTGCGTTTTATTTTTCTTTTTAGAATATTTTTATATATGTCTCGCCTTGATGAAGATATCTAGTTAAAGGAGATAAACCGTGATCCATCTTCCTCTCACTGTCGTGATAACAAAATAATACTACGACTAAAACCAATATTGGTTATTTTACTTAGTAAAATAATCATATTGGGTTAGTCGTAGTAATCCGCAATTCATTAGAATGAGGCATATGAACTTTACATCACACTCTAATAAAGTGAACATCAAAAAAGGAATAGGTGGGACTTTTTATATTGGAAGACATTAAAAAAGAAAATTGTCGTAAATACCGGATGGGTCGTTTCAAATTTCCAATCATTTTTCATAAAAACGAAGCGACGAGTGTTTGATGAAGTAAGAAAAAAATGAGAGGAGAATTTTGAAACGACCATCCGGTATTTACGACAATTTTTCTTTTTTATGTCTCCATATTAAAATAGTCCACCTATTCTTTTTGATGTACACTTTATTAGAGTGTGGATGTTAAGTTCAATATGCCCTCATTCTAATGAAAATTTCGGATTACTTACGACTAAACCAATATGATTATTTACTAAGTAAAATAACCATATTGGTTTAGTCGTAGTATTATTATTTATCACGACAGTGAGAGAAGATGGATCACGGTTATCTTCTTTAACTATGAATCTTCATCAAGGCGAGACATAATAAAAATATTCTAAAAGGAAAATAAAAGCAGAATAGAAAGCCTTCCATGGCTGGATTCAAGATATTACGGGAAGCTAAAAATAAATGCAACAGGAATCAATAGAATAAAGCAAGATGGACATTAGTTTAACAGACATTTTAATTACAACAAAGAAAGAAAAATATTAGAAGATCGTGATAAAAGCACGCGAAAGGATAGTTATTATATTCACAACTTTAAATGATCAAATATGATCATAATCATTTTGGAATTTTTCCTATTGTTCTGTGGTAATGAAGTGTGTACGCAATTCTACTTAAATATATGTGTGCATATAGGCTAAAAATGAGAGTGGGGTTTAAAAAACTTATTTTCATTGATAGACCTTTGAGATTCTTTTCATATTTGTTTTTTAGAATTATATTTTTTACTTTTCACAATTTCACTTCGATTCAGCCTTCTTTACTCGTTGACTTCTATTTAGTTACGTGAAGTTTGTTCATATAATCTCTCATAAGATTTCAAGAAGATTTCCTGTATGAAACTTTATTAATCTCTAGAGCTGAATATAAAGCATCACCGTGCAGTAGGAATAACAAAGATGTTCCCGGGATTGTTGGCAGGACTTTGTACTAATCCCGGATCTTTCCTTCAATCGGATATTTTCTCGAACGGATGATTATTCGCCCTGAAGTCAACTCATAATGTTTCTCCAAATGTCGTATCTTTGGTTGTTTTCCGCGCGCCAGACCAACTGTTTCATTTTTGACACCATTGTATTATCATATGATTGGCCGTCATTGTTCAATCAGCACTTCTCTAGAGCTTTGAATATCCACATTGCCTGCAGCTGTTGTTGCTGTTGGCCTTTGGTATACAATAGCAGCATGCTATTGTATATGGACTTAGTAGTGATAAGAAGGGAACTATGTATATGCGTCAAGGGGAACGGATTAAGTGTATTGCTTTCTTAGATCGTCATGTCATAATATTCATTTTTTAAAATGAAGATAATTTTCAGTTGAAGCAATAGAAACCAATGCTAGTGTTTTAATAGTATTTCTTCCGTCTTGAATTTAGTTGCTTTTCATCACAACGCTAAACAGTACAGATCATGTATATTAGGGTGTATCAAAAGTACGTTTCGTTTCGGATTTCATGTACATGTCTAAACGCGTGCGCGCGCACACACTCACACACACACACACACATTATATTTTATTATAGGTGGACATTTGCGCATTTATGTTTAAAGCAAGGAAATGTATTCGTTCTCCGACGAGGGATTAACTTGCCAAGAAATAGGTTGAAAGAAGAACTGTTGGGAAAACGAACAAAGTCTCGCATTATAATTGCTGGCATCAGTTTTTGTCGGCCTTAAATGGGAAAAGGTAGTGTGAGTCGATCAAAAGAATGGATGGCAAGTGTCGGATGTGCAGAGTCCTGCGCTGTCTACTCTGATCGTGGAACAATAGATTTTATTTAGAGGACTTTTCAAGTCATTACTTAGGACTTTCATCAGCTGAACAGGATAACTTGCTTAGGAAGTATTTGCTATCGTAGCCTTTCGGAGTAGCAGAGGATGAATCGCGATGAGATTGTGCATTGATCAAAGGTAGAATAGAAATTAAGACTAAATCAATATTGTGCAGTTGCAGATGATTTTAAATATTGAAAAAAATTCTTTTGAAGGGGATGGAAATTTATTTGTTAATTCTGATTAAGTAGAAAAATAATTCCATCGTAAAATCTCTTCTTGTGATGGTGATGATGGTAGTGATGTTCATTCTGTGAAAAAAGATTAAACACTAGCATCAATCTGTCCTGGACATGAAAAATATCTCTGGTGGTTTTGGAATTGAAATGGAACCAACATTCCTACCGATGAGAACAGTTGTACTCAATGTTCAATGATTAATGATGCGGTTCCATCTGATTAAAGAAAGTAGGAAGCTGGGAAAATATCTTTATCTTACGATACAACTGAAAAAAAATGTAGAACATCAGAGTGACAGTTATGTCCCTCATCACGAGCAATTGGAACAATCCTAAAAAGCCTTGCAATCAGACTGGAAGAATTACGGCACCATTACTAAAAGCAACAAGAAAACTGGTGAGAATGTTGAAGAATTGAAAACTTACTATTACTTGATCCATAGCAACAGTTATTAGTCTGATTTTTTTGTTAATCGTATCCATTTTTTCAATAACAATTTCTGGGTTCTTGATCCGTAATTTTTTTCTAATTCTCAAAGACATACAAAAAAGTGCAAAAGTTGATAATAAAAAGGCGAAATTAGCATAATTCCGTCCTTAAAAGATCTGATAACTGAAATATTTAGACTGTGAGCACAGAAAATGAAAATGAAAATGAAATAATGCATATCGCCTTCAATCAACTGTAAAGAATGATTAACGTCAATATTACTATAATACGTCATATCTGTGATTATTGGATTGAATGTATATTTTGATGCAATTAAACTAGTAAAATTAGACAAAACAGTTATATATATATATATATATTATATATATATATATATATATATATATATATTATATATATATATATATAGATTATTGAGAAGAAAGATCTCGAAGTAATCTTGTTTGTACGACGAAGATTAATGAATCGGGAAACATGAACCACACCAAATATAGCTACTTGATTTACAGAATATTGGGAGCATGAAATATTATACTACGAATCAGTGTCAGAAGAAAATTGGATGAGGGTCAGTATTAAAAATCGTGCCAAATTATCTATTCGTGCGGAAACATTTCTGGCTACAAAAGGAGCGTTACATATATAGAATTTCCACCCAAAAATATAGTTTTATTGTTTTAATTAATAGCTTCTCGTCGTTTTTTAAACAAGTGTATCTATCAGATACAAAATTGCAAGTGTTATGTTTGGAGGAGAATAAGATAAATAAAATGAATAAGTAAACAATCAAGAATTAAAATAAAATGAATACATTTTTCTTATGATGCAAATAAATAAAACAAAAACAACGAATTAACGAGAAAAAAAGCAACAAGAAACAATAAAAAAAACCCGGAAAGGTTATCTGCCCATGGTTATGGCCCACTGCCGAAAGGAAACAATCATCCTATTTTGCAGCAGCAACGCTAGAAGACCGTCATGCTAGTCAGAGGTAAAAAAAAATGAAAAAAAAAAAAAATAAAATAAATGAAGAAATGTGTCATTAAATAAATTACAGAAACTGTTCATATTAGGCACTCTTCTCAACCAATTACTATATTCTTATGTATATCTTGTTCATACTGTGTTCCTATACTAGTCTCGGTACTTGATGAGATGACTTAGTTCCGTGACTACCACATGTGTTTCCAGCTAGTTGCTCTGTTGATGCTTTCTGCACCCATGCTGTGTTTTCCTTTGATTCGCAAGATTGGGATCGATGCAAATTGGTCGGAGCGTCTTTGTGACGGGGCGGGAGATTAGTGGAAATGAGTTGCCGTAGTTGTTGGCAACTCTAAAGACAATTGATAACAAATATTTATTGACACACAACTGTGCAAAAAAAGTAAAACGAGAAAAAAATCACCTTTGTTTGGGGAGAGAGAAGACATTGGTGATTCAACTGGTGCTATTGTTCATAGTTATCAGTGTTGATAGTTTAATTTAGAGATTTTTCGTTTTCCTTTCCTGTTGGAATACCACAGGAGAGTCATGCAGACTTGAGAGACTTGTTGTCACTCAAACTCCAGTGAAAGACCATCAGCTAACGTTGATGTGAAAAACTACTACTACTACTACTACTACTACTACTACTACTAATAATAATAATAATGAAGAAACAAGAGGAACAGATGACTTATTCTATATAGATCAGCACATCCTTAAAAAGGTTAAAACAAAGCAGAAAATTATCGCAATGGCATACAGAAATTTTATAACATAGCCTTGAAAGCTTGGATAATTCAATGTTTTATAATATGCAAAATATCCGACAAAGTTATGAATTTAATAATGCAAACCATGAAAAAGTAAAAGTGGAATTAACAACAGGAGTACAAACAAAGTGGAAAATCCAATGAGACTTCTTCCCGGGAGATTGACTATCGCCATTGCTATTTGTTAAAGCAATTATGCCACTCAATGATTTGCTTAAGAAATGGACAGGGACTACAAATTTACAAATTTACAGCAAAAAAAAAAATCACATTATGACATGGATGATATCAAGATTTTGCCAAAATAAAAAAGAACAGAAAACCCTTCTACAAATCATAAGAATATACAGACAGGAAATAGGAATGGAATTTGGCATCAAAAAGTGGAAAAGAGAAACAACAGAAGTAATAGTACAAAAACAATATATATATATATATATATATATATATATATATATATATATATATATAAGGACACTTGGAGAACATAAAATTACAAATATTTCGGAATGTTGGAAGCGAAACACATCAAACAGAGATAATAAAAAATTAAGAAAAGACATTCAAAACCAAACTTTGTAGTAGAAATCTAGTAAATGAAATAAACACATTGGCTACCCCCTCCTTTTTAAGATACTCTAGGCCATTCTTAAAATAGACAAGGGAGCAATTCCAACAGATGGATCAAAGGATAAGGAAATTGATGACAATGCACAGAACATTACCCCCATGAGATGACAAAGAAAGAATATATATATCAAGACAAGAAGGAGTCAATAAAAGGAGTCAGAGGTTTTGCCAGCATTGAAGATTGCGTATATGGGACTAGAAGAATACACTAGAAAGAGCCAAGAAATACATTTTACGACAGACAATAAAAACTGTTGCAACAAATGGATGAACAGAAAAACCACAAAACTAGAAAACTGAAATTGGAAGAAAATTAACTATATAGATACTTCCCGCGACAACGAGAACAGCTGGTTATAGCTAAAAAAAGAGAAACCACAAGAGGGAAACGGATATAACCGCAGCATAAGACATTGCCATAAGAACAAACTATATCAAAGCGAAATTAGATAAGACAACAGAATAGCAAGGATAGAATGTGTGGAGACAGAGACGTAACGGTAAATAACATAATAAGGGAATTCAGCAAAATAACCCAAAAAGTATAAGACTAAACACGACTGGGTGAGAAAGGTGATCCACTGGGAATTTTGCAAGAAACTGAATTTTGGCTATGCGTACAAACTTGAATCCGTCATGGAGAATGAGATATCTTTGAGATACAGACGGATCACCAAATTCCGACCAGGAGACCTGACCTAGTGTTAATTAACAAAGAGATAACTTGTCATCTAGTGGATTTTGCAGTCCCGGTGAATCACAGAGTGAAAGATAAAAAAACAAAACAAAAAACAAAAAAACAAAAGATAGGCAAATACTTAGACATTGTCATAGAACTGAAAAACATCGCGGAATATGAGGGTGCCAGTGGTATCAATTATAGTTGGTGCCCTTGGAACGGCTGCTAATAGTTTGAAAAATAGACTAGAGGAATTGAAAATAAGAGGAAGGATTGAGACCAACCAAACAACATTGCTAATATCGGCTAGAATACTCAAAAGAGTCCTAGAGACCTTAAGAGACTTGCTGTCTCCATGAAAGATTACCGGCTATGATTATCTAAATTTCATAAATAACTGAAAGTATTAATAAAAATAGAATGGCAGAAAAATATATACAGGTAACCGGCAGCTACGTTCCACATTACTTGGATGTAAGACATAACGGAAGGTGCCATAAAATATGCCACATATCTGAAGTTGATATTTAGTATAATTAATGCCCGCGACGGTGGAGCATGAAATGTCTACACTAGTGAATGACATGCTAGTATAGCATAATAACAATTGATGATGTTTCTGTTTTCTGAATTAAAAGAAAATGATAGTCAACTTTGATATTTTTCCATTGTTGCTCGTGGAAAAATTACATTATGTAATTAATTGTCAGATATCTTTTCCTGGTGGGTGATGTGTAGCTTAACTTTCAATATGACCTCATTCTATTTCAGAAAAAGTGATTTGAACAAAGGGGCCGGTTTAGCTCAGTCGGTAGAGCGTTCGGCTAGAAACCACAAGGTTCCTAGTTCGATACCGGTCCCCGCCAACTCAGCGTATGAGTAGCACAGGGATCTGTGCGGTAAAGTAAGGAGCTGATGGTAGGTGTGGCACTCCACCTCAGATGCTAAAACAATCTCCTTGGTCTAGCGCTATTGAAAAGAGGATAGACTCCCTCGCTCTCTGGCTTATACCGACTTTAGGCCGCCCCGTCGACTTTACTTTACTATATATATATATATATATATATATATATATATATATATATATATATATATATATATATATATATATATAATATATATATATATATATATATATATATGAAAGTTGTCCATGGATTATATAGACGGAGAGCCTACGAAGTATTTCTTTTTTATAGTATCTCGTTTTTTAAAGTAAGGAACTATCTTTGAGATGACTTTTATTTTATTCTCTTCAGTTTTGAAATGGTGCATTTCACATGGACTACATATATTTATGTATGGGAGATATAGATAGATACAGACAAAAAGTGTGTGTGTGTGTGTGAATGTGAATGTGTATGTATGTGCGTGCGTGAGAGAAAGAGAGGGCGAGAGAGAGAAAGAGATTGTGTGTATGTGTGTTTGTGTGTGTGCTTGTGTTTACAAATGACTAATAGAGTTGAATTGCCCGTGACCGACATTTTAACTCATCAGAAACAATTCTATTGGGTTCAAATTAAAAATCTAATAACAAAAATTTACCTTCAAATCAACTGGCCGACAATTTCTAATAACAAAACTAATTTAACGTTCATTACTTGTCATAATGCCAGAAAATAATAACACCCAAAAGTTGCCTACTCTTTTTTCCCCAACTATTCTGGTCAAAGTTGCTATCTACAAAGATTTTGTTATCATCTATAAACTTTCTGTTCTTATCAGTTGGGAGTCTCTACTTCTATTCCTTTGTTATTTGTTTCAGATTTTGAAGGTTTGCAGCATTCTTTTCTTTAATGGTAAATTTTTACTTCTCTCCAAACATTTTAACTGGGATAGAGATCAGGTCTCATTGCTGTTATGTCCAATTTAAAACTTTTCAATTTTGTCTTTTTATCTTACTGGAAAATTCATGATCTTTAAAAATACATACAATTTTCTACACTGGGTAGCACATTTCGCCGTGAAGAATCTTTGGGAATCTTTTGATTTCGCGTCTCCTTTGGTAAGGTCAATGCTTCTAGCAATAGAGATATTAAATCAAACACACAACGTTAGGGAACTCTAATATACTTAAGACTATTCCTTATAAGATTAGTTTCATTCTCTATTAACAAATCGTCGTCAAACGGTTTTTTTCTTGGCTAAGTCACCTAACTTGTGCCAACGCTTTAGAAAAGAAGTTTCTTTTTACTTATAATATGAGGATTTTACTAGATAGATATAATAGATTGATAAATTTCTTTCTCATGTGAATATTTGGAATTCATGAATCTTCAAAGATATCCTTGCAAGATATTGTGAGTTTCCAGTCTTGAGAGAAACGACGTCTCTTTCTGTGTAATACTGGCTTTTTACTTGAACTTGAATACTGATGCATCAGCGATAATGCCCTCATTTGAAGTGTTATGTAATTATATTCGACCATCAGTACCCCCTAGCAACACCCCGCTACTGAAAGCTTGGAAAATTTTGATGGACAGATGAGTTTAAGGATCAGATCAATTTGAAACAATAAAGGGAAAGTCTACGGATAATGGACAGATTGGAAACTCGGAAAAGTGGCCGGTCTGAATTATTAATAAATGTGGAACCAAACTGTCAATGTTTGTTAATCCATTTCTTTCATCATCTGAGATCAAGTGACAATTTGCGAAAGACACACTATGTAAAAGTAAAACTCTGAATTTATTGACAAATTGAAATGGGAAATAACACATAGGAAACTAAGAGGTGACGGTGGAAAATACGGAAATGAAATGTCGAGGAAAAATAAAAAAAATAAACAACTTGAACAAATCGGGGAGGTCCTCTTCGGAAATCGAACGAAATACACCAAACATCCTAATATCCCGCACGCGCGCGCACACACACACACACATACACACACACACACACACACGCACACACACACACACACACACACACACACACACACACACAACAGACAAAGAACTGAAATGGGAAAAATATTGAAAATAATTCTTTTGCTTGTAATTTGATCCTATTCTGGTTGTTTATTCAAAGCAGACAGAAAAAAATTTGTGGTTATTATTTTTTGACATTACGACACATAATGAAAGTGGAATTTACCTCCAATTCAACTGGCCATCCATTTCTGATTGTTATCAGAAATGGATGGCCAGTTGAATTGGAGGTAAATTCTCTTATTAGAATTTTAATTTGAACCAACCGAATAGGTTCAGTTACGTTAAAAGCAATTACGCAGGCATTACTTAGGTCATTCATGTGCAATTCAACTTTATTATGAATTTGTAAACACACACACACACACACACAACACACACACACACACACATATTCTATCTCACTCTCTCTCTCTCTCTCTATATATATATATATATATATATATATATATATGAGGAAGAATGAATAAAGAAAAGAAAGAACAGAATGGATAATAACAGATGAATTTAATCAATATCACTTACACATGTGTTTCGGTCAGTTCATCTGTGTGAAAATATTCCGCACACAGAGAAGATTCGACCTTCATCAAAGTGAAATTTTATTTTGAATGAAAAAATTCGTTGGGAAAAACGGAGAATTTTTAGAAATGTTCGAAGATAATTTAAAAAAAAAATCACTTTTGGAACGCTGAAATAGACCGTTAGAATTTGGATATTTGATTTTTCTAGGGGTTATGGTAGAAACAATTTTGTATTGCTAAAATAAAGTGTTATTATTTATCCCTAACATGTTGAAAATTCCCGGAAAAATTCTCACTCTGATGAAGGTCGAGTCTTCTCTGTGTGTGGAATATTTTCACACAGATGAACTGACCGAAACACATGTGTAAGTGATATTGATTAAATTCATCTTTTATTATCCATTCTGTTCTTTCTTTTCTTTATTCATTCTTCCTCATATTGTCGGATTCATTTCCAATTTCCATTTTTACACACACACACACACACACACACACACACACACATATATATATATATATATATATATATATATATATATATATATATATAGAGAGAGAGAGAGAGAGAGATAGATAGATAGAGAGATAACGAGAGAGACTTTTCTAACAGTGTCATATGGTTTTTTCATCGATATTTTATAAGAGATATAAAATTTGGCAAAATCTCAAAGTATTTAACTTTTTGATTATTTTCCACAACAGAATAGTCATTTACTAATCTTGGCCACTGCAATTTCACTCCCCGACTAAAATGCATTAACATATTTTTTTAAAAGATTCTTATTTTTTGGAGCGTTATATATTCATATTTTCATCTGTAAAAGTATTTTCAAATTTTCAATGACAATTTGAAAAACTATGCAGCTAGTGTCGGTACTTTTTGAACATCTTTTATTGAAATACAAGATTTTACAAGCAACGCACTCTGTATACTCACTAGACCAAGCGAATTTATTTTTACTAAATGAAAATTCATCTTAATGATTTGAGAAAATGAATAATGTTAAAATAAATACAACAACAAATCTACATTCCAAATCAAAAGGAAAACATTTTACAACTGCGTTAAATGTGTTGAATGCCAAATGTGCTATTTAGAAGGAAATCAACGTTACCTTCATTGTTCATTTCTGTGCCGCGCTGATCAATTTAGATCAGTCCAAGGCTTTCGACAGAGTGGACCACCGGTTCCTGGAGGTTGTTCTGGAGACCGCCGGATTCGAACCGGAGTTCCTAAAATGGATAAAGATCCTGTACCAATCCCCTACGGCAGTGGTACAAGTTAATGGGAAGCGCTCGGGGGTCTTTCCGATCGAGCGGTCCGTGCGTCAGGGTTGCCCCCTGTCCCCGCTTCTCTATGTTCTTGCTCTGGAGCCCCTGCTCCGCAGGCTTAGGGAGGGGTGAATACGTCCGGTCCTGCGCGGAATTACCGTCACTGGCCCCATGAGAGCCAAAGTATCCGCGTTCGCTGATGATATCACCGTGTTCGTCTCCAGTGTTTCGGAGATAGTTGCGGTGAAGGAGGCGCTTGCAAGGTACGAGCAAATCACTGGGGCAAAGATCAATTTAGAAAAGAGCGAAGGTCTACGGTTGGGAGCATGGGCAGGATCCGATAAACTGCCCGGTCCCTTCCGGTGGCGTGACGGTCCAATCAAATCCTCGGAGTTTGGTTTGGGCCGGATCTCCAAGTGGAGAAAAATTGGTCGGAAGTACAGGCCAAAGGTGGAAGCTCGGATCCGAAGATGGTTTCCAAGGAGGTTGTCCTTAAAGGGCAGGGCGGAGGCTTGTGCCACCTACATTTTCCCCTGATCCTTTACCGTTTGTCTGTACTACCTCTGCCTAAGGCTCGGTTTTGGCATTAAAACGGGCCCTCTTCCGCTTCTTGTGGAGGGGCTCCGGCCAATGGTCCGTAGGCAGGTTTGTTCCCAGCGGCCTTGCAATGGGGGTTTGGGAATGCCGAATCTGGCAGCTCATAGAGATGCCGAGAGGTTGGCATTTCTGAATCGAGCGTTGCACACTGAAACCGCATGGTCGCAACGGGTTCGGGTCTTTCTCCTGAAACCAAGGCGGCATCCCCGGTTTCTAATCGAGTGCCGCGCTGCACTTCAAAGACTTCCTGAGTCTAGTGACAGCTCATGGCCTCGAAAGGCACTATATCGGGAAATAGTGGAGGGGTCCGACTCGGATCCGCTAGTAGAGCGGCACGGCTCGTCGTTAGAGGAGGTCCGCTCGCAATGGAATTGGGCGCCAGGTGCAGGGTTCATGAACGACTCCAAGTTCTCCCTCACTTGGCGACTTGCTCGGAATGCGTTGCCACTCGCAAGCGTACAATACAAAGCGGGTGTTGCTGATCTACCTTTCTGCACCCGCTGCGACAGTGGGTTAGAAGAAACGGCTGAGCACGCCTTCTTCCACTGTAGCAAGGTGAGCCCGCTTTGGGAGTACGTAAACGAGGTTACGGCTCGCATCGCACCCAATCAGTGGGTGCCGCTCGACGTTGGGTACGTCGTGGATAATGTCAGTCCACCGTTTTCTGGAGAAAAACGTAAGGTGTTTTTCGCTGAACTAGCCGTAGCCAGATTGATAGTATGGACGACGCGAAACAAGGAATTTCATGAGGGAGAGGAATTCTCCTGCGACGATCTGATCTCTTACTTTAGGCATCAGCTTAAGATAAAGATTAGGTCCGACAGGAGAAGGCTCGAACCCATGACTTTCAACGAAAGGTGGATAAATGCTGCAAGCTTGTGTGTGAGAACGAGGGCAGGAGTAGAGACATTGTTGCCTGCCCATCATGGCCAGCATTGACGGGTCTCCTTACTGGAACCCCACCCTTAGATAGACAAACAAAGTCTATAAAATAGACCTCAAAACTACATACACAATAGGTCTTCTTAGTTAGGTGGCTGAATGTACATTAACCCCAATTTTTTCAATCTAGGACGAATCCAGGACCCCAAACCCTAATCTTTTCTAAACACACCCACTTCACCCTAATTTTACTCCTGGACAGTCAGTTTTTTCCTAACACCCAACCCTCAGACCTACAGACAACCCCAATTTTTTACCAACACCCTACTAAGGACACCCACTCCCTTATTAGAGGAAGTGACCGGCTTGCTTTCGATCCCAAGAAATCGGAAGACAGTCGGCCATCCTATACACTAACTGAGGGAAAGGGGGCAACCAAATGGCCCACAATTTTATTTTTTGTTTTATATTTTCAGTTTCTTGGGGATTTCTGTTTCTTGATTCATCCCAACCCCTCCATCGCCCTCAAATCACTCGAAGCACAAAACCTAGTGCTTGATCATAATCATTCATTCGATAATGGGGAAATTAAGTAGAATAAAATCACAGAGCGAGAGAGGTATTTTGGTGTAAGTAGGCTGAGCAAGGAGAGGAATGCAAGAGTTTATTTTTGTATGGATCGGTCAGTGAATGAACCTAGCTAAATAGACTCGTGTAGTAGCATGACTCATGAAGTAGTATGACCAGTTTTGTCACCCTTCCCCCCTCCCCCCAAAACCTGCGGCTATATGCCGAGTTGTGACACACTTGCTGTAACTCTCTTTTAAAAATGAATAAAGTTTTTGGAGTGAGTGCACGAGTGTACTCATTTCAAATATTCCTTCATTGTTCATTTCTGTATTCGTAATGGAATAGTCTTGTGATATAGAAAAACGCTCCCCTAAACTGTGTGTGACACCAGAATGATCAGATGATGAATGCTTTGTTGACCGGTTTGTGTGCGTTTTTTTGCAGTATGTTTTTATAATCAGTGCGACAACCTTTTCTCCATAATTAGAATATTACATCATAAAGATAGAGGAAAACTGAGAAATGGGAAAATCTGTTGTTATAGTAACAAGAGACATTCTCAACGTCATCTAAAATGAGAAAGCGTTGTCTTATCATATCAACAAAACGTGGTAATTAAAGAATCCCCTTCAATGAATATATTTAATGCGTTATTTAGTTTATTTTCTAAAAATCCTCCACTAGAAGTTAAGACATAGCTGTCAATATATTCACGTTTAATAACTATCAACAAATAATAAAAATGAACAATTATAAAACTCTATTGCAAGAAGAGTTGTGGAATGGATGGAAGTCTTGCTCTTACCGTCGATCTTAGCAACCTCAATTGATGATTTTTTATTTCCTTCTCAAGTCGAGTACTTTAACCTTTTTACTGGGAGACTTTATGGCTTCCCTTTGACGTATCCGAATTGTTAACATAATTATTCTTATTAAATAAAACGGATGATTTGTTTGTTTCTCTAGTTGATCCTGGGTAATAGAAACCACGGATAAATGATGGCCACTGTATACATCTAAAAATATCTTGCTATTCTGATAGAGGATGTAATGTATAGCTTATAATTTGCCATTTGTGTTGTCGTGATTATAAGGCTGGTATTGTTACTTCTTTTTTCATCAACCTTTTCTCTCAGAACGCCCAACATAAAACGAAGATAAATCGGTGATCATTTTTTTAAAAGACAAAGAACTAATCGAGAAACTTGACAAGTTCTATTTTGACCCAATACGAAGAAGCCTTTTAAGTCTGCTCTCATAAATAGATTCGAATATTACCCAGACATTAACATTGATCTAAAGTTGAATATAGAGGTAACTGTTTTTGCTGTCCTAGTTGTGTGTGTGTGTGTGTGTGTGTGTGAGAGAGAGAGAGAGAGAGAGAGAGAGAGAGAGAGAGAGAGAGAGAGAGAGAGAGAGAGAGAGAGAGAGAGATTTGGCTCACCCAACCGGCTCCGTCTGTTATCATCGCATACCAGTTTTGTCAGAATAAAGGGGGGAGTATATCCGTGCCTTTCCCAAGTGATTTGATACTAATACAAAGTATAGATAAATTTATCCGAACACAGTTTTCCAATTCCGTTTTCCGTGATGCTAAACATTAATCCATCTTGTAACACCGTATCTTATCAGATAAGTTAATAACAAGGATATCAGATGGATTGGTTGGTTTTACGGCAATGTCAACCCTTGTTGGAGGATTTAATGCAGAAGTCATTCTTTCAAAGCAAGTACATGTCTTCAAGTAACTACAGTGTTCAGATTTAATAATAATAATAATAATAATAATAATAATAATAATAATAATAATAATAATAATAATAATAATAATGGTTTGCGCTCAGTTATATGAAATTTTGAAAAACATACAAAAACCTGAAAGAAAGTTAAACAAGAACTACACCAATTTCTGACTATTTTTATGAATTTATAGGTTAATATATGTATGAAATTTTTCAGCTAATTAGTAAATAGATTTCTTTTGAGGAGAAGTAACAAAAATCGACCAACGCACTTTAAATGAATAAATCGTGAGCCTGATGTTATTGAGTTTAGATTTAAAATCTTAATCGCAGATTTTATAATCCTCGGGATTATAGCCTGGTCAACTATTGTGTCATTGGAAATCGTCTACAGAATTTGATAAAAAATAAAACAAAAAAAGAAAAACATAAAAAGAGAAAAAATGCTTCTAAATCAAAGTATTGTTGGATATTAAAAATATGACGGCTATACAAAGCTGTGACGTAACAGGAAAAGCGAAAAGAATTAAACGGCAAAAATCGAATGAGATGAAATAAAGCAATCCCACATACGTGTACATTCTTCACAGACATAAACGCATAATGGACTTATGTAAACATGCAAACGAACACAATCTGTAACAAGCACACAGTGAGGTGTAGTTACACATAAAAATAGTACATATACACATATACAAACATTTCGGTTCATGATCAAATTACGTTGAACAAGTGGCCTACATTTACACTGATATTCATATAAAGATAAAATAATTTACAAACAGTTAATATTTAAACGATGTTATATTTCAGAATACACGCGATTCTTGATAGTCACAATACAAAATAGAATGTTGCATGGAAGACATCCTCGTCACTAATTTTTTTCGTGACGAAATTTGAACATTGTTAATAAGTTCTTTGTTCTCATCACCAAATTAAAGCGAGGAATATCAGGTTTTCTTTATTATATTTTGAACATGGTTGTCTTTTCTACACCCTTTAAAGTGTCTAGTTTCCAATTGCAAATCCTCATTGAATTGTTCTTTATTTTTAGCAAATGCCAATTGGCGTTATGTTTACTACTAAAGAAAAATGCAATTGACAAACCAAGTTCGTTTTTTACGGCATGTCGAACTTTGCTGGGTTATTTGATCCCGAAGTTATTATCTCAATATATATACAGTACAAAAAAGTTATAATCATTTTAAACATTTAAACACTTCCTCATCTCAGAAAGATCTATTTGACCTATTTGATATATTTGACATCATGGGTCAAAGTGAAAAAGTGGCTTTACACGCCCCAAAGTTTCAAAAACCGAGGCCACACTATCGGATGGAAGTATAATACTATATCCAGGCCTCCATTTGTAAAAGAAGCTTACCTATTCTGCAGAATGTAAAGCCGGCGTATTATAGGCGTCGTCGAGAGAAGGTTTTTTGCATTTTAAATCATCCTATAATGGTATGATAATCAATGTAAATGTTATGAATTGGTATTATAAAAAGAAGGGAAAAGGAAAAAATAAAAGAAAAAAAGCAACATTTTCTGATTACAAACAGTAAATTTCTTGTTCTGATTAAAAAAAGATTATTGGTTTTTATTCCTTTACAATTAGTGCCTGTAATGATTGACTGTATAAATATTGTAAATAGAAACCGTATTCGAGAATTCCCAGTGTGTGTCCAAGACAATTTAGACTCGTTGGAAAAGTTTTTGCTCACGTTTTACTACAGACTCTTGCCTCTCGCATTTATCCGGAGTCCCAGTGTGGTTTCCGATCTGACTGACAACAGTGGACATGATTTTTCCCTTTATGTCAGCTGCAAGAAAAGTACCAGGGGTAGCAGATGCCATTTTACACCGCGTTCATAGATCTAATGAAGACATTCGATCTGGTCAAAGTGAACTTTTTAAACTGCAACAGAAGAATGGCTGTCAATCCAGACTACTTGGGATTATCACTTCCTTCCATGTAGATATTCACAGCACGGTCTGTTTCTTGGTCATGTCAGGAGGAATGACAAAGATCGCATCCCCAAAGACTTATTGTATGCTGAATTAGAAGAAAACCACGCATACGCTTCAAAGACGTCAGCAAGATAAACTCGAGGACATGCCACATTAACACCAACACATGGGAAGTTGGAGCAGAAAACCAAGCAGCCTGGCGCCTCAATATTAAACAGGACACGAAAAGGAGTAAAACAGAGAGGAAATTAGCCTCCACAGCAAAGAGAGCCAGAAGGAAGGAGAGGCAACAGCAGCCTCAGCAAGCATCACAATTTGTGTGCAGTAACTGCATCACAGACTGACATTCAAAAATTGGCCTGCTCAGCAACTCGTGCAGATGCAAATTTTAGTACATGAGACGACATGTGAACTCTTTGGTTCCTTTTACAGAGGTCGATAATTATATCAATACTTCTATCTAGGGAGAAGTGATGGATTCTAATTAGTTTTTCATCGTTGTTACTCTTATATCGGTAATCTGGGTAATTAGAAAAAGATGTTTAACGAATATATATATATATATATATATATATATATATATATATATAATATATATATAAGAAAAAACGAATGTAATAAAAAATGAATGAAATGAATGAATAAATGAAAAAATCTTTTTCAAAGGACCACTCCTCAAAGAAAAACATTTTTTAAGAGAGCTACCTAATGAAAAAACCTTTTTCACATCCACCAGACTCTTTATTTAAGCAGTGAATTAATATAATTATTATATAAGATATTGGAGAAGATAAAATGTGTCTTACCTTTGTGAGGTTATTTTGAGAAATGATTCAATTTTTTTTTATTTCTATCTAATGTTGTCTGTTCTACTTCCGGTAAAAATTGTAATAATGTATAATTTTGAATTTAAGATAAAAACGGTTAACTGGAAGATTTTGAATAACTTTTACAATTGTAAAAATAAATAAATAGATAATATATATATATATATATATATATATATGTGTGTGTGTGTGTGTGTGTGTGTGTGTGTGCCTAAATATATCTGTCTAAATTTCGCTATCTAGACATTTCGGGCAATTATCTTCATCTTGGTTCCTGTATTCACAACGTTTTAACCATTGCTCTCTTCGGCCCTCTTCATGTATTTTTTGTCGTCGTCGGTAACCTTTAGGGAATTTCGAAGCAAATCCTTTGTTCAAAAAAGAGTGAGAGAAAACTAAGAAAAAAAAAGAAGAAAATAATCTATTTAATTTCATGAGCATAATAGAGCGTAGAATTTTGATGCATTGTCAATGTTCAACTGATGAAACTGGATAATATTTTAGAAATAAATTTTGGCACCTAGTTGATGTGTGTGTGGGGGGGGGGAGGCACAATCGCTTGAGAAATGATGATCATCACTCTAATTCGAGTGATTACGTAGTAGAATTAATATTCATATTTGTGGGGTTTGTAATTCAACGTTATTGAGTCGGCTTGGGAGATTATTCAGGTCTGTGGCAGTGTTGCGGGGCCGATAAGGATGTCGACCCCACAGACGTTTGAATAAGTGAAACGACTGGAGACAATGAAAGAAACAAAGGCAGAGGAAATGGATGACAAAGGTAACCCGGTGTTCAATTTATTAGCGAGAATTGACAGGCAAATCGGCTAGTTGAGCGTTCGATGTTCGAGGTTGGTCGCTCAACGTTCTGTCAGTCTTTCGTTGATCTGGGTAGATAGGCCGTCTGGTATCGGATAGGCAGCTGGAATCCGGAATCGGGATAGCAGTGCGTCTACGGGCGAGGTGGACGTCGTGGTCAGTCGGTAACGGTCTCGGTCTGTGGTTAGATCGGCTGCGAGCACTGGTCGTAGTCCTGTTGAGGACTGTTCGGGTACGAGCGTAAACGTAACAGCGACGGACCTTTCGCTTAGCACGTGTTTTACTTGGGTCTGATTGACCGCGGTTATGCGGAGTTTCAGACAGGCAGGCACGTGTGCGCAAATGCCTCGAGTAGCTAGGTGTTTGGTCGGCGGAAGATCGAGTCGGATCTACCGAGCTAGTACCTAGCGTACTGTCGGCGACGGACGCCTATCCGGTCGTAAGACCCAGATCTTCTAGGGATTTCGCCCTAGGATTGCATTAGTAGTTAGGAAAGGCTGAAGAGTTAAGGGCCGACTGGTTAGCTCTTGAAAAAGGCTGGGTTTGTTAGCCTTGAAAAAGGCTGTTTGCTGGAACTGGAACAAGGTTCGGGTCATCACAGCAAACAGGAATCAGGATCGTCAACTGTTGCCGGCTATCTCGGGAGTGTGGCTGTCGTCGCAAAACGACTTTCTTATATACATGAAATGTACCTGAAGCATCAATGACGCTGTTATAACGTAAACAAGGAGTTTACGAATCATCAAGTATTTAAAATAAATATCACACCATTGTTTGTTCTGATTAAAACGCGTATGTTATAATGGACATTTTTTGAAATTCATCTTTGTGTAAGACGATTTTTCAGTTTTGACCACTTTTCGACAGAGAAGCCGATAAGTAAATCTTTCAGAAGGAAAAGAAATGAATGAATACATAATTTAGGAAACATCGGCATATTCAGCAAACAGTTTAGTAAATACATCATTAGTTGATGAATATTAAAATAACACTAGTAATGATGATGTAAGATTCTTGTGATTTATTATCGATGTAAAAGAAATTTGAAACATAACTGAAAGATTTATGTAGGTGTTCAGTGGTAGACAGAGATAAGTGTCATAAATACAGACACACTTGATTATTTAAGATTTTTAAAACACAGTTTCCAAATATATAAATGACATATAAAAGAAATATAGCCACTAAGGTTTTGACTATTGACTGGGAAAATAGTATTTATAAAACGAAAAAAACATTCAACAATATTTCTTCTTTCAGACACGGACCGTTATCCATTCCAAACATTTTGTTAAGAAACGTCGCGAATAAAAGAGAAAGTAAGAGAAAAATAGAATCACCCGAAGTTCTAATATTATTTTCTCTATTCCACATCTGATTTAGACGGTTGTCTTCATCTTTCTCATCTTTAACACAATCCCTACAACGTTTTTATCCACTTCCCATCGAATTAGTCGTTCGCTGAATACTGATAGGAGAGAGCTTCTAGCATAAAAGTAAAATTTCAAATTTGTTTTTCTAATCCATCGTTATTTTATAAATACATGTGCAGTGTTTTTACATTTCAAATTTCTCTTTAATTGTTTGTCTTTATTTTGACATTATACCACACGTTTTCCTATTTCTGCTTACATGATGTTCCATTACTAATTTCGTTTTAAACTTGTGTAATAGAATTCATGTTGAGGTGATCGGAAAGAAATTTAAAAATTTAAAAAAGGGTGTACATGACCATTGAATACATCGGGGAACGTAGGAAAGAATATTCTCTCAAAAGTATTAAAAATAGCAAAAATGAAGATAGTAGTCAGCAAATTATTTAATCATTCCGTATTGTTCATAGAGTCCTTTTAATTGTGAACGTCTAAAAGAGTTAAACGCTGACAAATATTGATGAATTGTCATTCATATATGAGTAAACACTTTATGGCGGATATAAATGATCATGTCTGCCAGGCAATGGTTGTAATTAAGAGAGAAGAATGTCATTCTTATTGTCTGCCATTTTGATTGATGTCCCATACAGAAACTCATAATGTTATTGATTGATGGTAATTAATTAATACAAAATGATTTTAAGCAACCAGAAGGATAAGAACAATTAAAAACAAAAAAAAACAACTTTATTTATATCTCTATGAGGTTGGTCATAGATATGTATATATCTAGTTTTATATATATATATATATATATATATATATATATATATATATATATATATATATATATATATAATATATATATATATATCAGTCTGATTATCTATCTATCCATCCGTTTATCAACAATAATCTGCTTGTAATCTATTCCATCATTTTAATATCTGATTCCACTCTTTTAGTTTTCCCATGAGTTATAGTTACAAACAAATCATCATAAGGATTTGATGATATCATTGAAATGACAACTGAATTATTTTTTTCTTGCGTTTCTATTATTATCTGATGATTTCAATTGAAATTAATCGGCAATAAAATGGAGTATTTTAGAATTTATATAACTAATGTTAACAGCCAACATGCATAATTGAATATAATATTTAGTATCGCAGAGGTAGTACCCGCGTTGTATTGGTTAACGTCTTGAACTGCGACATCATAGTAGGCGAGTTCGAACTCAAGTTGCGTTATTACGTTCAATTTCGGACTAATGCCATTAGGAAAGATTTGAGCCCCAGCTAAATAGTACCACTACTGTTCTTATATAAAGATGGATTTGTCATTAAATATCCAATGAAGGTTGGTATGTCATTAAAACAAAGAAAAGAAACCAAACCTGTATCGCATTTTGCTTTCAAATTATCAGGTTTAACTTAGGTAAGATTAAAATGTTAACGTTTGATTTTATATATCTATCAACTTTAAAGTTATATTCTTCTTTGACATCCCATCAACTCGTAGTTGAAATACAACTTTACATGGATGTTGATACAGGTGAAAATAGTTGTAAGGTATCTTCGATTTTGTGAATAGAGATTAAAAAATAGATAAAAGTGATTAACCAATAAAGAACAACAGAAATGTCAACAAAAACGGTGTGCAATAGAAATGAAACAAAATGAAATTGAAATATATAAGCCCAGTCAGAAAATATGATGAATATGATACGGAAAAAAGCATTGATCTAAAATCGCAACATTTTCAGAACAAATATAAAAATTTGATTTTCTTCTAAAGCAAAGACACCTGGATTTTATTGTTTCTGGTGGAACATTATACAATCAAACTGGACACTATTAGATATTATCTATTACCAAACTACCACATTGAAACAATAACTAAAAATGAAATTGCAATGCTCCTGTTGCCAAAAAATAAATATAATACACATATATAAGGGGAGTGTACTTATTTCTTATTGCGGTATATTAATATCTTTGGTGTCAAATCTTCGATTTCATAGGTGTTTCAGTCAATGAGTCTTATTTGAATATCGTATATATTCAGTTAACTTCAAGGAACATTAATCTTTCTAGCCTTTCCTTTTTTTCTCACACTCTCGTGTATCCTTGCAACGGATTTCTGTATATATATATATATATATATATATATATATATATATATATATATATATATATATATATATATATATATATACCAATTGTTATGGTGTTCATTTTTAAACTTTCAATTGAAGTTCATACAGTCTGATACTGTGAAAAGGACACAAGTATGTATTTATCCAACCCCTCCACTACGGACAGGATGTGACACAAGGTTAAATTTTTTCAGCGGAGTAAAGTTGGTTTAAATTCAGAGTTTTCCTTCTAGACTGGTTGCCAACCAAATCTAAAGATCCCAGTCTGTCCTATTATTTACCCAGAGAACAGACATATTCATTCTTTTCCCGAAGGCATTAACGCAATATGAAACACAGATTCGGGCAAGGGTTTGAATTCGGGTCGCCAATTCCATGTCTTATAGACGATAACCATTATGCTTTCAAAAGCATACGCAACACGAGAGAACGGTGCTTATAATGAAGGAAACGTTGATACTTTAAAAAACTAATGCTAAGGATACGGGTGACTTAAAATCTTTCATGAATCCTATTCTAAAGAAAATAGTTTTAAATGTATTTTAAAAAGAATAACTGACTTTTAATTTCGCTGTAGGTAAATGTACATTGTAGTATTAGAACTATACTGATTATTATTTAGTGCTATTAAGTTTGGAAATATCTACAAACTATATTTCATTGTTTATTATAGGTTTGCTATTTCAGTGGTAATAAAAAAATCATTTCACTCCGTGTTGTTTTATTCTATGTGATATAAATACTTTCATCGTAAACTATAATGGAAGAACTAGTTAAATCAATAGTAATTGTTAATCTTTAATAAAAAGGCAGTCATGTCTTGAAATGATTTTCCTGTCATTTTCTGTAATTATTTTTTAAGAATTAGCATCAGAATTCTATTTCAGATGTGAACAGTATTAAATATTAGTTTGCTTTTTTTCTCTCCCGCCCTTTTTTGGTGTCAAAACGTTAAAATATTTTTACGCTTTATTGGGATTTCCGTAAAGTGCTTGCTTCAATTTCTGAAAGAGATTTTCGAAAAGGAGAAAATAAACTTAGCACCAATCAAACCAATCAAATCAAATCAAAATGACTGCATTCTTTAAAGAATTTTATCTTTGACGCTGAAGGTAATAATGACCCATTTGCTAATTGGAGTGGCACCAATTTGTAATGTTTCTCTTTGAAATTCCTTTTCATCCTCATTCATTTGCTTTTTCCATTTCTTCTTCTTGTCTTTCTATCTTTTTCTATTTTAGTCTTCATTTATTAATGCATTGTTTTTTGCTCGTTTATTGATCATTATTTTTTAAATTTCTTTTTTCTTGAGATTTTTTCTTTTTATTTCTTTTTTTCCTTTTTTTTTTTCTACCGAATTTTATTCTTATTTTCCTTCAGCTTTATTAATTTTCTTCTCCTTTCCATGAAAGGTATACTTCCATTTTTACTACAACTTCTGTTTTATTAAAGAGAATATAAACAAAGTATGAGTGGAATATGCGTATTTTATATTTAATACAAAGAGTTTCCCAAAGCTATGGCAAACTAACACCCGAGAAAAATTAAGAAAGAGTGAAAGGAGAATAAATAAATGGGAGGAGGAGGAGAAGGATAAGAAGGAAAGAAAATAGATCAGAGGAGAATAAAGTATTTGCATCGATGATAATAAGTTATGAAGTAGTTGAAAATTAGAAAAGAAAATACGAAAACTGAAAACGAAAGATGGTTGATAAGCATAAAGATAAGAGATAAAATATAAAAGGGAGAAACGTAGTAAAACACGATGAAGAAGCTAAAATATTACTAATATAAATATGCCGGAAAATAGCAAATGCATACAAAACGACTTTCATTAAATAATGATACAATCGATAATAAATCATTAAATGATAATTCTATTTAGAAGAAGAAGAAGAAGAAGAAGAAGAAGAAGAAGAAGAAGAAGAAGAGGAAGAAGAAGAAGAGAAGAAGAAGAAGAGGAGAAGGAGGAAAGAATGAATAGAAGGAGGAGAATGACAACGAGAAGGACGACAGGATGAGGAAGCAAATACAATGTGCAGATAAAGCAAGATGAATTAGAAAATACCCCATGAAAATAGATAAGAAGCTAAAGAAAAATGTGAATAAAAAATAAAAAAAAAAATTAAAAAACAAGAATGTGACTGAAAAATAAGAAAAATGTCTGAAGAAGAAAAACAACCATATGAATTCTTCAGAAGACAAACTAAGGACATTTCGCATAAGATCTGGATATGGCTACGCCGAGTAAACCTAATGAGAGAAACTGAGTTGCTATTAGTAGAACATAATAACGCAAGTAAAACTAATTATGTAAAAGCTAGAATAGATAAGACACGGGAGAATAATGAGTGTAGGCTATGTGTTGAGAGAGAGAGAGAGAGAGAGAGAGAGAGAGAGAGAGAGAGAGAGAGAGAGAGAGAGAGAGAGAGAGAGAGAGAGAGAGAGAGAGGGGGGAATAGTCAACCACATAAGTGAATGCAGTGAAATGATAAAAAAAAGTAAAGAAAAAACTCATGACTAGGTGACGAAGGTGATCCACTGGGAATTAAGCAAGCGACAAAAAATTATGACAATGGTATATGTGAAGATCATAATGTATTTTAGAAAATGAGACACAAAATTCTCTGGGAATTTGAGATACAACCGAATCATCTAATACAGGCCAGAAGACATAGTTTTAATTGACAAGAAGGAAATAATTTAGAAATTCCTAGATTTTGCCGTTCTAGTATGAAAGTAAAGGACAGCGAAAAACTGCACTTTACTGAATATTCTCAGAGAACTGAATCATGAAAGTGTTAGGAATGCCAGTCAAAACTGAAACTATTAAAACAATCCCGAA
The DNA here is from genome assembly GCA_023376005.1 of Doryteuthis pealeii. Classification (NCBI taxonomy): domain Eukaryota; kingdom Metazoa; phylum Mollusca; class Cephalopoda; order Myopsida; family Loliginidae; genus Doryteuthis; species Doryteuthis pealeii. The sequence continues at coordinate 42,000,714 of CM042146.1, read as the reverse complement.
ACACCTGGTAAAGCGATATTAGATAAGACGCAACAGAATAACAAACGTATGTTGTATGATTGGTTGGTTGATTTTACGACATATCAACACTTGTTGGGTTAGTTTATGCCAAAGTCATTTTGTGTTATTCTTTCTTGTTGGGTATTCATTTTTTTCAAACTCAATTTTTTAAACACATTTTTAATACTCATTTTTTATAAAATCTATTTAACCATAGATTGGACCTTAACAAGAACTACCCCACAGGGCCAGGGTGAACGCGGGAGTAATGGTGGTAAAGGGATACTCTAAATCCCCAGAATTCCAGAATTTGAACTTAACCATTAGATGCAGTTTAACGTCATACTCTGGACACTTAGACCCTCAGTCACCGCTTTCTAGCACATATGATAACAATGATTTGGATCTGCCATAAAAGCAATAGGTTTAGGACAATAGGTGTTAGGGCTTGATATAACCAACCGATTGATCGGAGGGAGCCTCTTCTAGCCTAAGTACGGGTAAAAGTGGAGAGTTACACGTCATGGAATTTTCAATCACCAGGATTCTGTCATTAAGCATTAGGGGATTTTACCCCTCTGCAGATGGCGACTGAGAATTTTGCGATAAATTATATTTTGTTCATAAAACAAATGGTATGTACAAAAACTAGAATCCGTTCTTGAGAATAAGACGTATGCAACTCTGGGATTTTGTGATACAAATGGATCATCCAATCCCAGAAAACCAGACTTAGTGTTAATAACAAAAAGAAGAGAACTTGTCATCTTGTAGATTTTGCTATTCCAGGTGAACCACAGAGTGAAAAAAAAAAAAAGAAAAGAAAAAAAAAGCGAAAAAATAACCAAATACTTGGAACTTGCAGAGTAAAACTGTGGAACGTGAAGATGAAGGTGGTATCAATTGTAGTCGGTGCCCTTGAAACTGTCCCCTAAGGTTTGGATAAAAAAAACTGGAGGAAGTGGAAATCATAAGAAGAATAGAGACCTTCCAGACAACAGGATTGTCAAGTTTGACTCAGAAGGGTCATACAGAGCTCAGAATCCAGTGAAATTCCACTAGCTAAAGTTGGCGTGAAAAACTTACAAGGAGTATAATAATAATAATAATAATAATAATAATAATAATAATAATAATATATAATAAATGTGGAAAATCTTACCAGCAAAAATAAAAAAAAGAAATCTATTACTCGCTTCATTGTCGTGGATTATTTTCAGAACATAAAGGATGCCGTAAGGGAACAAGAGGAACAAATGACCTGCTCTTTATAGATCAGCACATTCTTAAAGAGGCTAAAGAGAGGCGAAAGAATCTAGCAATGACAAGGATTGATTACAAAAGGCATATGTCATGGTGCCGCAAACATGGATCCTTGAATGCTTAAAGATGTACAAAATATCGTACAAAGTAATAAAATTTATCACTAATGCCATGAAAAATTGGAAAGTTGAATTAACAGCAGGAGGACAGACCTTAGCAGAGGTGAAAATACAAAGAGTGACCCCCTATCCCCATTACTATTTGTTATAGCAATTGTGCCTCTTAACTTTATACTTTGAAAATGTACAGGCGGATACAAATTTACAAAATCAGAGGAAAAAATAAATCCCCTTATGTACATGGATGACATCAATATGTTTGCCAAAAATGAAAAAAGCTAGAAACTCTTGTACAAACAATTAGAATATACAGTCAGGACATAGGGATGGCATTCGGCATAGACAAATGTGCAATGAAAAATGAATAACGGAAGGAATAGAATTACCGAATAAGGAAGTATAAGGACGCTGGGAGAAAAGGAAAATTATAAATACTTGAGAGTACTGGAGGTGGACACCATCAAACAAGGATATATGAAAGAAAGAGTAAGGAAAGAGTACCTTAGAAGAAAGAGAAAGCTCCTAGAAACTAAATTATGTAGCCGAAATCTCATCAAGGGCATAAACACCTCGGCTGTCCCTCTTGTAAGATACACTGGACCATTCTTAAAGAAGAGAGAGGCTCCGACAGATGGACCAAAGAACAAGGACGCCAATGACAATGCACAAGGCATTACACCCGAGAGACGGCACAGACAGATTATCAAGAAAAGGAGGAAGAGGTCTCGCCAGCATTGAAGACTGTGTAGATTCGACAATTCGAGTACGATGAATATACAAAAAAGAGCAAAGAGAGACTAATAGCAGCAGTCAGAAAAAACAATTGCAACATATGGACAAGCACAAATATAACAAAAACAAGAAAACAAGATAAACAACTACATGGGCACTTCAAGCGAAACACAGGAGAGATCGCACATCTAAGAAAGGGAAACCTAAAGCGAGAAACATAATTTCTTATAATTGCAACACAAGACAATGCCATGAGGACAGATGATATAAAAGCAAAAATATATAAAACAAAGAATAGCAAGTGTAGAATTTGTGGGGAAAAAGATGAAACTGTCAATCACATAATAAGCGAATGCAATAAACTCGCACAAAGAGAGTACAAGACTAGACATGACTGGGTGGGAAATGTGATTCACTGGGAACTGTGCAAGAAATTCAATTTTCACCATTCAATTTTTCACTATTCCTCTAAATGGTATATACACAAGCCTGGATCTGTCCTGGAGAATGAGACGCACAAAATTCTCTGGGACTTTGAGGTACAGACGGTTCCCCTAATCCCAGCCAGGAGACCAGATCTAGTTTTGATTGACAAGATCGCCCCGGCCGATCACAGAGTAAAAATGAAAGAGAACGAAAAGATTGACAAATACTTGGACCTTTCCAGAAAACTGAGGAAACTGTGGAACATGAGGGTGAATGTCGCACCAGTTGTAATTGGGGCCCTTGGAACGATCCCCAGGGGTCTGGAATAGAGTTTGGATGAATTGGAAATCAGAGGAAGGATCGAGACTATCCAGACTACAGCATTGTTGAGATCGGCCGGAATACACAGAAGAGTCCTGGAGACCTGAGGAGACTTGCTGTCACTCAGCCTCCAGTGTACCACCGGCCACGGCAGGTGTGAAAAACTCGAATGGAGTGAAATAATAATAATAATAATAATAATAATAATAATAATATTAGAATAAAAAATATACACTGAAACAATAACGATAAGCTGCAATGAATAAATTTGTTTTTCACGAAAATAAAGAATCATAGCTGAGTGGGGAGATGGTGTTGAGAAGTAGCATAAAACGGAATTCCATTTTTTTTTTAGCTTGGTTTAATTAACTTGCGTTTTTCGAGTTGTATTGTGATTGGAAAAGTCGAATTGTTATTGTTGTATTTTTTTTTAAATCCCGAGACTTGTAGAAATAAATGACTACTTTTTCTTTTCTTTATTCTGTTAATTTTTTTTTTCAGTGGATGACGACGAAAATTAAGCGATGTGGATAATTTTCTATCAAGGGCTAAAAATAGGCAAATAAAATGATAAGGCGCCATGGGCGAACAAATTAAAAGCTTGGATAAAATATGTAGAGGAAACAGAAATGAAATAATGATAGAAAAATAAAATGAAGACCGACAAACAGATAGACAGACAGACAGAAAATAGGAAAAATCATTAATTAAAGAAAAGAGAATCTGGGACAGTTATGGATAACAAAATATTCACTAGATTGTGAAAACTGTGGAAATATAATATCCATTTTTTCTTTGTCCATCTTATTTAGAGAGAGAATTCTGCCATGTAAAAAAGGTTTGTCTTATTTCTTGTTATTTTTCAGTTTTCTAAATATTTTTTTTACATTGCATATATTTGATAAAATAAAACCATTTATCTATTCATGACTGAATTATATAAATAAAACCAGAAAAATGTATATTTATTTATTGTAATAAACACAATAAAATAAGATTGTCCTGGTAGTTTCCAGGATAGAATTGGAATTGGTTCCATGATATTACATATTATTAAATTATTACCAGCATCAAATGTAAACAAAAAGCATTTCCTAAAATAAACAAACATTGTAATATAAGAATTGTCAGCGATCTTTTTTTTTCATAAGAATTTTGTCTAAATCATTTTTCTCTCACCAACTCTCTTACTCCTGTCTTCCCTTTTCTCTCCCACTTCATGGTGTTCCTAAAATCATTTTAGTACGGTATTAGACCGGGTACTTCTGTTTGTATATAATATATTTATACAATATATAATATATATATGTAATATAATATAATATAATATATATATATATATATATATATATATATATATATATATATATATATATATATATAATAGTAAATGAAATTAGTGGTAGGAAAAGTATCTCTAGATCAAAGCTAAAGGCAACCAGCCAAAAAGATAGACTTCCAGAAACTTCTGGGGAACCCTCATAAAATCATAAAAAATAACATCAAAAGATCTTAGATAGACAACTGTACATCAAGACATGTGGGGGATTTCACATCAGAAGAGCTCAACGAAGTATTAAAGAAACTAAAAGGTAGAAAAGCTGCAGGTTTTGACGAAATACCCCCCGGGGTATGGAAGATGGGAAAGTTTAATGATATACTGGTTAGGCTATGCAATGCAGTATATAAACAAAATAGAATAGATAAATGGACGAAAGTTTGCATCCTCCCATTCCCAAAAAAGGGAGACCTCGGAATCGCTAAAAACTACAGAAGCATAACTCTTACTGCTATTGCAGCTAAGATATATAATGCCCTTCTTCTTAATCGCATCCGACTAGAAATAGAGAAAATCCTTATGAAAAACCAAAACGGATTCCGCAGAAATCAATCCACAACCTCTCAGATCCTGACTATTCGACGGATCATAGAAGGGGTTCGAGCAAAGAACCTAGAGGCAACGCTGATATTCGTAGATTTCTCCAAGGCATTTGATTCCATATACAGAGGGAAAATGGAACAAATACTACTAGCATACGGGCTCCCTAAAGAAACAGTTGTCGCTATAATGATGCTCTACAAAGACATTAAAGCAATGGTACACTCACCTGATGTCGACACAGATTTCTTTGACGTAGCTGCCGGAGCCCTACAAGGAGATATATTAGCACCATATATATTTATAATATGCCTAGACTATGTACTCCTAACATCATTAGATACCATAAAAGAAAAAGGTTTCACTCTTAAAAAGGCAAGAAGCATGCGATATCCGCACAGGCTGTCACAGATGCAGACTACGCTGATGACCTTGCACTTCTTGCAGATACACCGGCACAGGCCGAGTCACTACTGCATATACTGGAGAAGGCAGCAAAGAATATCGCCCTCTACGTGAATTCAGATAAAATTGAGTTCATGAGTTTCAAAAAGAAAGGAGACATCTCACTCGACGGTAAGCCAGTAGAACAATTCACATACCTAGGTAGTAATATTTCATCCACAGAAAGCGATGTTAATACACGAATAGGAAAAGCATGGTCGGCCACAAACAAATTATCAGCCATATGGAAGTCCGATCTCCCTGACAAGTTGGAGCGACAATTCTTCCAGTACTGCTGTATGGCTGCATCACCTGGACCCTAACAAAGCACCTCAAGAACAAGCTAGATGGAAGCTGCACAAGAATGCTGCGTGCGGTCTTGAACAAGGCGTGGAAGCAGCACCCCACAAGGAAGCAGCTGTATGGCCACCTGTCCCCCCCCATCTCACAAATCATCCGAGTGAGACAGACAAGGCATGCTAAACACTGCTGGAAAAGCAAGGACGAGCTCACAAGCGACGTCCTCCTGTGGAATCCAACACATGGACATGTTAATGTGGGCCGGCCACCAAGGACCTACATTGCGAGGATAGTGGATGCTGCGTGAAAGACCTATCTGGGACGATGAATGATAGGGAGGGTTGGTGAGAGATTGTCTTGGATATCCGTGCTAATTGCGCGGCATGATATATATATATATATATATATATATATATATATATATATATATATATATATATATATATACTTATGCTGGTGTGCTCAGTTGAGATTTTCCTAAAAAGACAACTGAACGACGAAAATAATATTATATTATATTATATTATATTATATTAATTATGATATATTATCATAATATATATATATATATATATATATATATATATGCATATATATATATAATATATATATATATATATATATATATATATATATATATATATATATATATATATATATATATATATATATATATATATTTAATGTGTACATATATATGTTATATTATATATTATATCTATATATACATATTTGATATATATATTTGACTTAAGGTAACGTGGACACACACACACACACACACACACACACATATATATATATATATATATATATAAATCATAGTTTGCTATTGCAAGGGCAGATTTTGTAAATAACAGACATCTTTTCCCACCAGTCAATGTCTTATACTGCTAATTTGAGAATTGAACCGGCAAAAGTCTTCTAAGCGAGAACCAATTAACCAGAACTGATGATAAGAGACAATGGCATAAAACTAGAACTTACTCTAGCTGTCAAACATTTACAAGTCTCATCAGCCGTCAGTCGACTGGGAAATGATGTGTAATATCTATTAAATCTATGGATATTTTCCATTGTAATTCTCAATTCTTTTTGCCACTGGCAATCATGAGGATTTCAGTAATTGAATCGCTGCTATGGACATTAATAATAATGCGAATGTAGGCGCCCAAAGAGGTGTATATGACATTGCTATATGATCTAGGGTTCGTTTTAGTGTCTTTTGGAGTTATTATTGCGCTAGACACATTCTTATAGCCGAGTAAATACGGATAAAATCTGAATATATTAGAAATTAACTCTTTCCTTCCAATATTTGCTGTTTAGTTATGCAACTGAAATCAAGATAAAAGGAATACTACACAAACTTTTGGGGCTAGTTCCATGATCTTTGTTGTCTTTATCCCTGTGTCTCGATTTTTGCACTCTCTGACCTGCTTCAAGTGAATTCTTTATTCCCAAAAGTAAATTAAACGACTATTCTCATTATTTTTATCAACCATGTCCGGTGTTCGTCTACGGAAATTCCAAAACTCATAAGCGCTAAGTTTATCTTTTGCCAGTGTCTCTCTCTATGAAGATGGTGTATATTTCTGCATGACTTGACACAGAGGTTAAACTCTCGACTTCAACTGAATCAGATAAGAATTAACAGTACTTCTCCCCATATGTAATGCTGAGCAAATAAAAAGGTACCCCTTGAAATTCCCTAAAAGAATATTAAAGATACCAGAGGGACAGAGTACAATGACCAAAATATCAATGAACAATAAAAAAACAGAACAAAAAAACAAAAAAAAACAGCATTAGTTTTAACCAGTTTTTGGCAGTTCAATTAAATATTGTTTCATTTCCTTCTAATTCCAAATTCTGGTCAGTTTCAGCGGATTTCTGACATAATTTAATATAATGTGTCAAAATTGCAATATTTGTTTTCATCATTATAAACATATTAAAAATAACGCACATTTGAATAGTATTGATAATGGTATGACCCACTGTTTTTCTACTGGTTATAATATATCTAATTCTAAAAGAACTTGCTTGCATACCACCTTTGGCTGTCAATAAGCTTTATATCAGAATACAAAATTATGGAATCTATATTATAATTAACTGAATAAATAATGGGAATTAATTTGTAATGAGATTTCTATATTAATGAATTATAATGATGAGGGTGAGCCAAATTGCAGATGTTATTATTATTATTATTATTATTATTATTATTATTATTATTATTATTATTATTATTTGCTCCTTTTGAGTTTTCACATCAGCATTAGCTGATGGTCTTTCACTGGAGTCTGAGTGACAGCAAGTCTCCTCGGGTCTCCAGAGTATTCTGGCAGATTGCAGCAGTGCAGTGTTCTGAAAGGTTTCAATCCTTCCTCTGATTTCCAAACCCTTTTCTAATCCTTTTGGGACTGTTCCAAGTGCACCAAGTACAATTGGTATCATTTTTACTTTCATATTCCATAACTTTTTCAGTTCTCTGGCAAGGTCCAGATATTTGTCCATTTTTTCATTTTCCTTTAGCTTCACCCTGTGATCTGCTGGCACTGCAAAATCCACCAGTTGACAAGTTCTTTCTTTTTTGTTTATCAACACTAGGTCTGGTCTTCTTGCTGGGATAAGGTGATCCGTTTTTATTTCAAAGTCCCAGAGAATTTTATGCGTTTCACTCTCAAGAACAGATTCTGGTTTATGCATATACCATTTTGTAGCATGGTCAAAATTTAATTTTTTGCATTATTATTATTATTATTATTATTATTATTATTATTATTATTATTATTAACATCGACTTGCAAATAGGATAAAGAATTGGTCCATTTTCTAAGTTTAAGCGTTTTAACGTTATTTCGTTACAATGAGTCATTTTTGCTGTTACAGTAATATGCATACATAAATTGTTTCTTTTTTATAGAATAGTTTAAGATATTTTGTATTCGTTGTCATGTTATAGTCATCAATATAGATTGGATGAAATTGATTGAAAAAGACATTAAAACGAAATTTATTTACCCGTCAGTCATTTGGAAACTAAGATATCTTCTGCAATAATATACGTACTTTTCTCGTGTTATTTTTAGATAAACTTTATTTCCACGCCTTCGTATACTGACCGTTTGTTATGATTTCTTCCAGTTATCGATATATTGAACTGTGGCATTACAGACAGCCGGCCGAACTGATTTGTGTAGATCTAGGGTGAAATATACCAGCAAAACTGATCGTCTATCGATCTCTTTCTCTCTGTTCATCTCTCTTTTTCTTTCTATTTATTTTCTTTCCTTCACCACACACACCATATTCGCTAAAAGGACGGAAGAAGAGAATAAATTCTGACTGACAAGATGTCTGCCTCTTTACTTCCGGTTCGTCGGAAGAATATCCGGTCATGTCGGACAGATGTAAGCACCTCTTTGATGAAAACTTTGTTTGACAGTTCGTGTTCTTAGCTAACTGTGTTCTGTTAGATACACGTCAGTAGGCGGTTAGTATTAGAACGAAACACGACACATCCGTGTTGGACTTCCCATAAGAAGATGCGAGTGAATAAAGATTAGCGCGTTGGAAATCTTTTTGCATAACTTTTTAAGAATGCTTCTGATTGATAAAAATTATTGGACAGTACTAATTAGATTATCAATTAAAAATACAATAATTATGATAGCGATTCTGTTGATTATTATCATCATTGTTTACTTATATATAAATATATATATATATATATATATATATATATTATATATATTATATATATTAAAAAGCGAATGTAATAAAATATTCCAACTGCAAGCAATTCTTCAGGGAATTATTGCTTATTCCAGCCATCTACTTTTATTAATATCCAGGTTGTACCCATTCTTAAGTACGTGGGTATGCCACCCTACGTAATGCCAGAACCTACCTGGCACAGTTTATGCTTGTTCAAATGCCTACACTTGTTTGTCAACTCCCTGGGTCTCTGCATTCCGCTATTTTTAGTTTCTCATTTAAACACAGCATACAGGGGTTTTCGTTTCCTTTACGTGAAGGTGCCCTTTTTATGATTCTCCACTCTACCCTTGGATCTCTACCATGCTTTTCTTTTAGCCCCACACATATTTTGCAAGTGTGGTTGCTTCTCTGTATTTCTATCCCTAAATGATAGCTTATGCTGTGATATCCTATGCTTTACAGGTTGCTGGGTGGCCCCTACATATATCTTACTTTCCTTTGTGGTTGGTGATTTTACCACTGCCTCATATACTACATCAGTTAGCAAACATTTTCCTTATACGGGGCAGATTTGCGGCATTACAAGTTATTTCTTTCTTATTTTTGTTTTGCTCTTTTTCTAACAATCTTTTATTATGATTGTTGATTATTTTAGTTATATTGCTCGTGCAACTGTAGCTTACTTTTACTTGCAGTTGGAATATTTTATTACATTCACTTTCAAAAACACGTATATTTAGCTCTTTTTATTGAGCACTTTTTAAATCGATTTTTATTAACCCAGAAGTAAATTTATTTGCTTCGTGGATTAGCAAAGATCCGTAATATATATATATATATATATATATATATATATATATATATATATATAAAATATACACAGCGTCGTCTCACGGCTGACTCTAACTCCAGAAAAGAGGGTTTGTTGACACGTGCATTTCTGTCCCCTTTGGCAATGTTCATCAACGCTTTGCAAGTTGTTCTCGAGCTATTCGAAATAGTTGGATAATTTCAAAACAAACTTTGTATTGATAATAATTGTGCCAAACCTTCTCTAGAAGCGATCTAGAATCATTTTAATAAACTGCAATGTGTGGGTACTACGTATCAGAGAATAGGAGGCATATTCCAAAACAATTATAAAAAAAACAAACTTTTTTGTGTGTAGGAACCATTTTGGTAAATTTCTATGTGTACGTACCAGTAATTGGAGCATGCAGACTTTACCAAAGTATGAATTCCCGGAAATAATATTCATAACGTTTGCTTTTTGTTTTACAAATTTTGACAAAGCAATGTGTGTGAGCATTGAATCCAGTAAGCCTGTTCGAAACAATGACTTTCATAGAATAATTTTTTTTATTTTCACCTTGTAAGTTATTTGTTAGACTGAAATTTGAGTGGATAACAGTTACCTCACCATTTAAATCGAGACTAAAGAAGGAAATTCAAGGTAAAATTAATTCTTAGTTTACCAATGGACTCCAATATTCTTTCAAGTATTTACATCACATTAGAAAATGATGGACAAATGATGATTATTATTATTCTTGTTTCGGAAGTTATTATTATTGATTATTATGTCATACTGCACATTTTCAACAAGTATCTGTCTATAATTCAAACAGAATTTCGGATTAATATTCTTATCAACCAAGATGTTTATCTGAAACAACTATTAGGTAATGATAACAGCTCTTGACAAAATCTCAGACATGAAATACATTCAATTTATTGTCTGTGCACAAAGAAAAATCCAAAATGAATAGAGTTTAGGCATTGCAGAAATAAATGTCTGTTATCGTTTCAAAATTGATTTGAATTTCATTTGATGCATTCCTGCAGATTATTGAATAGAACTGCAATCTTATCAATTTCTCTAAGACATTTAAGCGATTCTTTACGCTATCATACTTGTTGTATATTCTTATTTATTATTCTGATTTGACAACATATTCCTTGCTTCAGACATCGTGGTTTTCTTGTCTCTTTATTATTTACCTGGTCACAGCAGATTTAGAGGCTTATCGTTAGAAACCAACTAACAAAAAGTTTCTTCAAATATAAATTCTTTTTGTATCTTCGTAGACCAAAGTTCCAAATTGGTCTGAGTAGTCTTCCCCGATTATCTGAAATATCAATTCTCGATTCTAGACTTTTGGGCCAACTGTTGTTTCCGAATTCTTTCAGTTTCCAAACTGAGTTCTGAGTTTTTCAAATACTTGCGATCCTTTAGCTAAAACATATCTACAGTTTGGTAGATTATCACAGACAATCAAAAACGGTATTCTCAACGTGAGATGGCGTGGTCAATATGAATGTTAAAATCCCAAAGTACATTCTTCTTAGCTACAATACTTAGAGATTCTATTTCCTTTTTTCAGGTGTCTCTATCGTAACCGTCAATAACTTCCTGCGATAGATTCTGTCTGCCACTAAAATTCTCAGTGTTTGAGTTTCTTTTACTATTTTAATTTTAGTACTTTGTTTCTTTTTATTTCTTTTGTATTTCTTTTATTATTCGTTGAGAAGTTTTCCTGATATTTTATCACTAGCATTTGCTAATTTGTCAAATTCAATGTTGGCATTGAGTCAAAATCTTTGATGACATTGATAAATCTTCTTCCCTTCCTTTTATAGTATAGAGCGTTGTGTCTACTTGATTCCTCGTCGATCGGAGTTCATCCATTGCCAAGCTTATAAAGATTCGTCTTTAACTTATTGCTACTACCCACCCTCATGTGATCATTCTTTTTATGACACTTTTTCTCTTTTTTTTTCGGGTGGTTTGCAAATTTTCCTTATCCCTCTAAAATAATCATTCCTGCTTTTCCATGTTCTCCCGCTTTATGGTATTGTATTCGAGTATATTCTGTTTTTTTTTCACGTTTAGATTGAGTGATTTTCTTTACACGTGACCATTTCGCTTGTTATTTGGTTTTCTTCCACACTCTTTGTTTATTTCCATTTTAAACTTTAAGAATGAATTCAATTAAGGTTATTTTTAAAAATGGCGGGAATGATGCCTTTAGCAGTGACATTGTCTATCAGTTTTAAAAGAATACATCTTTATACAGGGAATAATTTATTACCTTTGCGTTCCTTTAGTTGATATTTGTTCCTTTTCTATTTTATAATGCAAGGGTTAGATATTTATTAGTGAAAGTTTAAATTTCGAGTTTTAATTGGATACTTTGATATACTCATAATCTAATTAAAATGCCACACGTTGTAGTTAATATGATTGTTCCAGCGGTTATACTTGTTACAGTAATTTGTAATTTTCGTTTTGTGAAGACAAAAGAAACTGTGAGAGCATTTCAAAGGTATTAGAAACAGAATGGATAATAGTCACATTGACAATTTTAGCACCAACAGAGAAAAATGATAATATCATGCTAGGTCTGCCTCGTGACTAGAATAGTTTAATTTCGAACCCAGATGCATTTCTAAATCGAAGATCTGTAATAAACTGACTATTTCTGCCATTTTCCACATATGATCAGATAGTTAAAAGGGGAATTTATACTAATGATATGTTGACAAACATATCTAAAAGTGAGAACTGCTAATCATACACCCAAAGGGTGTGCATGATCACATCAGTGATGTTATAGGGGTCCTGATATGTGGATTTCACGGGTTGGAATTAAATCAAGAATTATTAGTAATATAATTTTACAAAGTGTCACAGTTTACGCGGTAGTTCAACAAATTTGATTAGAATGAGTAAAAGCTTCCAGAATGAAATATAATACGAGGGAAGAATTATCCGAACTCTTGTTCTTTCAATGTATATAGATAAAGGCAGGAGATAGATAAGTACGTCTTTTTTTCTATATAGTCTCCTTTTTCGATGCATTTGGCCCGGCTTGCGTATACCAGCCATTTATGCGCCACTTATTTCACATGTTCATCCGTCGGAAATCGACAACTTCATAAACCATCTTTGCGCAATCCAAAGTTATGGTAGTCAGAAGGAACAATATCTGGGATTTGGGTAGGGTGTTCCAGCACCTCAAAACCCAATTGGTAAATGGTCTCAACGGTCTGGCTACTCATGTGTTGGCGTGCATGCAGCAATAACTGATGCGTAGTAAACAAGATTTTGTCTTTGTCCGATTGATGGTAAGTTAAAAACTGGCACAGGCTTTGAACAAGGGATCCATTGCATTTTGCGTATCTTCTTCAATGTCAAAAAAGGATATCTACATCGTCTGCGTAGAATAGCTACTAAACGAAGATCTGGAAAGTCTTAAACATTGCGGTGAGTGTGTTAAATCAAAAGAATTTAACTGTGGTTCTTAATAGAATGTAGACGTTGATTTCGCGGTCTTTGAAAGCGCACGAGAGAATTACAACAAAATATATGGAGAAAAAGGGTAGGGACAGAAATGTCGCCTTGTTATCGATGGAGATTGGTTCCGAAAATTATCTTTTATTTCACAATAGAGTTGCATGAACATGTAGACAAATTGAAGTAGACAGCCGCCAATTTAACCAAAGATGATCCACAGAGAGGTCCTATTGACTGTTTCGATTTTTTTTTGATAACTCAACAAAGATCCGGCAAAGAGCTATACGATGTTCGATGATTGATAGATGAAACTCTGATCCCAGTGATGACAAGTAATCCTTTGAGAAATGGTAGTTCTAGTGATACCAATATATGTTTTTTTTTTCGGAGATACAATCTCTGAGAGGACACGTCCATTAGTAGAAAAATTGATAGTCTTGAGCAGGTACTGAGTGACCGATAATTATTTCGAATTACTAGATTGGAGATTTTGAATATTTTTATCATAGATAACAAATCGTAGGTTTTTATGACCGTCTGTGTAGGTAATGTATCAGTGAATAATATTTTATAGCTTTCTCCTTTTTTAGGTAATTAGGGCGTATTTGCTGTCGACAAGATAAGTTTATACAGTTCACTCTACTTTTAAAAATGTCATTAGTAGTAGAAGTTAAAGTAAATGTTTGTCAAAAATTCATTTTTTGATGGGAAATTCATTATCAATAAGGGTTTAATTAATTTTAGTGCTTTGTAAAAATTGTTTTGGCAGCCCTGTCGGCTGGGGCTTTAGAATACACCACCTAACCTCACCAGAGGGGTTAAACTCCACAACCCAAATGAGGCCACCTGTTGGCCGTGGGTGGTGACCCGTGATACTTAAGGACCCTGGTGAATAAGCAGTCCATGACATGCAACACCCCATTTTGGCCCTTACTTAGGGTAGGTGGTCAGAGAGTCCCCATTCGATCAATCGGCTGGTCACGTCAAGCCCTAGCACCTATATGATATTCCCGACCCTATTGTCCATATAGGTGCTAGAATACGGTGACTGAGGGTTTTCATGTCCTTGGTATTACATTAAACTCTAACTGATGAAGAGGTTTCAGTTCTGAAGTTATGGGGAATATGGAGCATCCCTTCATCACCATTGCTCTCTGATTCATTCTGAACCGGAGTGGTAGTATCTGTTAGGGTCCCATCTATGGGTTAAATAGAAAATTTGTTTACAGAAAATTGAGTTAAAAATTTTCTTCCAAACTATCGGTACGAATCTTTCAAAATTTTCCCAGCATTAAATGACCCACTGGGGTTTATATGCTGTAAAACAAAAACAAACAAACAAAATAACCAATCAATATGAATATTTCTACCAATTTATAAATACACACGAATTTAAATATAGTATATCATGGCATTAAATAACCTATACGAGTTGATATGCCATGAAAAACAAATCAAATCAAATAAATATTTTGGGGAATTTGATACGTTTCATGATATTTCCAATGACTAACATTTTATATCTGGCATTAAAAATCTTATTAATCAAGGCAAATTAAAACTTTAACAATTGTAATCTTATTACTTTTTCATGTCATACAGCATTCACACATATAACGTTTTATTTTGTTTGCTTGCTAGGCTAGCGAATTATTGTTATTGAGTCCGATGCTCAGTGTTTTTCGAAATGATAACAACTTGTGACAGAAGTGTTTCACGCATTATATATATGGTCGAAGAAAATATGAAGGAGGAATCTGAGAAGAAGGGAGGGGGAAAGCTGAGGAAGAAGAAGTATAAGTAGAACAAGAATCATAATATGAAGAAAAAGCAAATGAGGAAGAAGTGTGATGAAAAAGTTGAGGAAGAAATTGAATAAAGATCATAATATGAACAAGAGTAAAATGAGGTAGAACCAAGGAAGTACAACTAGAATAATAATATGAACAAAAAGACAAAAAAAGAACGCGGAGAAAATAAATGAAAAAGGAAATAGTTGACATTTTACAGTGATTCATTTATGTTCGCTCAATTTCACATAACAAAATTGCTACACTGAAAGATCTCTAGAATTTAGGAAGCGAATAAGGAGGAGAGCAAGCATAACAACAGAGGAAAAAGGAAAAATCAATAAAATCTAAGGGACAAAATGTTATTGCTTTGTGAAGGTGGCAAAATGTAAAAACGCAACTAAAAAAAGAAAAGAAAAATTAAAAAGTGAGAAAAATATATCGGAATTTTTCAAACTGGAATTATTCTTTTTTCTCGTAAATGTTTTTAATTTCCAATGATAATCATATGTCATGGCTAGTTTCTTTCATTTTATTTTGTATATAACCTGCAAATATAAGTATACTAGAAAAGACGTGACCCGTTGGGTCACCCATTGTGATCGGATTATATTGTTAAAAAATCACAATAATGTAATTTATTTTTAAGACATTTTAAATAATATTTCGGTCCATTTTGCGCAAATTTATCGTAAACATGACCGTTAACGCTGTCTAAGATGACGTAAAATCTGTATTTTACTGAATAAATTTACCCCCAGCCCGATTGAAAAAAAATTATTAAAAAATCAGGGAATTTTCCAATTTTAATGAAATTTCAATGTAGATTTAGCAATAAATGAATTTTATAAAGCATTAGTTATATTATTTCAAAACTTTCTTACTTAATTAGGTATTTCTGCTATGTTAAATTAATATTTAGAATTCATTTATAATATGAAACGCCTAATTTTAAGTTTCAAATTTTCTATTTTTAGATTCTAAAAACAAATATCTAGTTATCAATAACTACCTTAGTTTAAAAAAGAATCTGTTTTTTTGGGTATTGTTGTTGTTGTTATTTTTTGCTTCAGCGATAATAGGTTAAAATCCGTGACGCTAGTATAATTATACTTTGTAGAACTCAAACAAACAGTGTTTGAAGAAATTTATTATTTTATTTGTTTGAAAACATATTACGTACGAAACATCATACGAAGAAATAGTGCACACAAGATGCGCTAATTTTGTCAACAAAGATTAAGAAATGACGCTATTTTACGTAAATTTACTTTCAAATGCAAAAATTTAGGTTTTATGTAAGAGAAATTAATGATTCATTAAATGTATAGTAATTTGTTTTTTTTTTTTTGCTGTTTATTTCTTTTAAGCAACACGTAATTAAAAACAACTTTAATCCCCTAAAACCGTAACACAATTCGCAAAATGTTAATTCATAGACTGTAGTTAAACTGTTATTGGGGACCACCAAAAACTTTTCGTTTTAATTTTCAGTTTTAGTCTTCAGAAGTCAGTCCGAATCTTATTTAAATTTTTTAAGTATTAGTATAAGTATCACTGAGAGAGAGAGAGAGAGAGAGAGAGAGAGAGAGAGAGAGAGAGAGAGAGAGAGAGAGAGAGAGAGAGAGAGAGAGAGAGAGAGAGCAGTTTTATTTCCCACCAAAAACAACTGTGGTCTGTGTAAAGGGAAGGAGCGAATCTACGGATAGGTACGGGGTAAATGGAGGGTGTTTGAGTGCTGATTTTTTACCGCCCACTCCGGTTAACTCGACTACTCACGTTAACTCTCCCACTCACGTTAACTCTATATACAGGGGAAGAAGAGAATCGTATATAATATAAGACAGGGATTGGTCTGTTGTTGACTTAATTGCTAATTACGGCTAATTAAAACCAATTAAACTGATTTTTTTTTAAAACAATGAGTAGTCCTAAAACCAAGTAATATCTAAGTATAAATATTGTGTCCATAACATAAATAGAAAAAATCCTTTAGGAAAAGAAAGTTGATAATCTCAGCTTTAGTATAATAATAGATATTTACATATTGTATATACTGCTGTACATACATGCATGCATACGTTCTTCTATGTAAATATATCATGACGATATAAACTTAGGAAGATCGCCAAAGAGCTTAACACTTGATTATTGATAATCAGAATGAGGAGATAAACAATATAATTTTACTGAATTTCTCTTAACAATCTCTTTTCTTTCACAATCTTTGTTTTTAATCAAACATTTACATCGAAATTTATAAACAATAATTGTTACTTCTAAAGTCATAGACCAACATTTCCAATCATCTTATATTATGAAATTAATATTGTTCTGTGAACCCTTTTTCCACAGATTTGTAGAGAAATCTTTTAAATGAATTTCACTCAAGAGAGTTATCGATTTACATATTATTTGTCTTGATTGTTAGTCCTAATTAAGCAATAATGCTATGTGATTATTTCCATTTCCATATTGAAGAACTACATATGAATTTAATTAGTAATTTAATTAAGTGTGAATTCTAGCAAGAACATTCTTGGCATCCCAGAAATTCTTGGAATCCCAACAGGTAAAACCACACAAGATCAGAGTAGATCTGGGAGTAATAGTAATTCCTAAGAACTAGAACCTCACTATCAGGTGTACTTTAGTGTCATATCCAGAATACAGAAAAATTAAATTATTATTATTATTATTATTATTATTATAGAGAGCTTTACATCAGCTTTAACTGGTGGTTTTTCAGTGGAGCTTGAGTGACAACAAATCCCTTCAGGTCTCCAGGACTCCCCAAGTGCCCCAAATACAAATGATTTCTCCGTCATCATGTTCAGCATATTTTTCAGGTGTCTGGCAAGATATTATTTCGCTCAAGTAGAGCTTTTCACATCCACCTTAGCCAGTGGTTCGCTGGGGCTTAGTGACAGCAAGTCTCCTCAGGTCTCCAATGTTACATAATGATGGGCTTTGATAATTAAGGGTTGCAAAAGAATCAGTATTAGTAAAAAATAAATTATGGGTGAAAAAAATATTTTAGAAAAATATTTTGAAAGAAAGAATCTATCTGGAATCCAGTTTGTTTAAATTGTTTGTTTGAATTCAAATCAGAGAAAATGATGAAATATTTTGGGAAAATTATAAACATTCTTGAGAGGAAAAATCTGGCCTGGGGAATGTCGGATTTAAAATTCCAATACAATATAACAATATACAATGGAATTAGAATATACAGAAATTATGACGTAAGAGAATAATCAGCTGATTAACGGTAATTATAAAAGAAGAGTCGAATAGTCGAAGGGAGAAGTGTGAGCGAAGGCAGACAAGAAAGTGTCTCGAGAAGATACCCGACGCAGGCCTGTTAGCTTATCCATGAAAAGCAACCTTTCTTCTTTCTTTCTTTCTTTTCTCTCCAAAATTTGACAGTTAACAGGCGGAAGAGTCTTAAGTTTACTATATCTAATTATGTCGACTCTGTTATTGTAAACAATCTTTCTATGTTTCTCTTTGCGTTGACGACTGCTATAGATCGTAATCGGCTATAATAAATCTTGTTGACAAGAGTTGCATGAGTTTATTTTTAATCAGCACAGGTTACCACGTAGCTTAATTTAAGAGTCGATTTCCCACACGAAAAAACGAGTCCAGATATAATAACGAAGACCCAATAAGTTACATCAGTATTCTAGCCGATCTTAACAATGCTGTAATTTGGATGATCCCAATTCTACCTCTAATTTCCCATTCCCTCTGACTCTTTTTCAGATCATAGGGTATCGTTCCAAGGGCACCAATTATAATATATTCTACAGTCTTCTCAGTTTTCTGGCAAGGTCCAAGTATTTGTTTACCATTTCGTTTTCTTTTATTTTCACTCGGTGGTCCGCTGGGACGGCAAAATCCACGATACGGCAAATATTCTTCTTGTTGGTTAACACTACGTCTAGTCTCCGGCCTGGGATTTGGTAATCCGTCTGTATCCCAAAGTCTTAGAGAATCTTATGCGTGTTATTATCCAGGATAGATTCAGATTTGTACATATACCATTTAGTTGAATGGTAAACTTGCACAACTCCCAGAGGATCACCTTTTCCATACAGTCGTCCTTAGTCTTGTACTTTTTTGTGCTAGTTTGCTGCGTTCGCCTAGTAAATGATTAACCGTTTCGTCCTTTTCTCCATACATGCTACACACCTGAGTATTATATCAGATCTTAATGTTGTTCTTTGGATGGTTTCGATTCTTCCTCTGTTTTCCAATTATCCATTTCTTTTTTCCAAATCATTAGGGGCTGTTTCAAGAGCATCAACTACATTTGGTATCACTGTTACCCCGTGTTCCCCAGTTTTTCAGTTCCCAGAAAAATACTTGAACCATGGTAATCTTTTCACTTTCTTTCGTTCTCAGATTGTCGTCCACCGGAACCGCAAAATTCACTCGATGACAAGGTATTTTTGTTAAGGTTGGGTTTTCTGGACAGGATTAGGTGGTCTATTTGTATCTCAAAATCCCAGAGAATGTTATGCATCTAATTTTCTAGGAAGAATTCTAGTTTGTGCATATGCCATTTGCTAGTAAGGTCAAAATTGAATTTCTTGCACAATTCGCCTTGGATCACCTTTTCCATCCCAGTCTTGCCTAGTACTGTACTCCCTTTGTAAACTTTGCTGCATTGGTTTATTATTACTAGCCGTTTAGTTTGTCTCCACTCATTGTTATTCTTTTTAGTTTTATTCAATTTTTGCTTTGATATAATTTATCTTTATGGCATCATTTTGTGCTGCTACTATAAGAGATTCAGTTTCTCTCGAGGTTTACCTTAGTCATGTGTTCCCATGTGCAATTGTTGTAGTTTGTCGCTTGAAGTATCCATAAAATTGTTTTTCTTCCCATTTCTATTTTCTCGTTTTTCTGACTGTTCATGTTTTGCAATTGCTGTTACTGGCCATTGTATTTAGTCTTCCTTTGCTCTTTTTAGTATATTCTCTGTATTTCTCAAATTTTTGTATCTACGCAATCTTCAATGTTGACGAGACCTTTTCCTCGACACATATAGTCTATGTTATCTCTCCGGTGTAAAGCCTTGTTCATCTGTTTCCAGCTGTCCGTTTCCAATATTTTCAAGTATTTGTAATTATCCTTTTCTTCAAATATTTTCCCAATTCGTTAGTTCTATTCCCTCCGCTTTTTTCTCACGAGCCCGGCACACTTTTGATGTCAAATTATATTCCTATATCCTGATCTTATGGTTTGCAGAAAGAGTTCCAGTTGTTTTTTTTTTGGTAAAAATTTTTATATCATCCATGTACACACGGTGTTTTTTTTTTTCCTGTGATTTTGTAAATTTATAACCCCCTGTACATAGAGGCATTGCTATAACAAATAGTAGTGGTGAGAAGAAGCCGCCCTGAAATATGTCTCTTTGGATTTCCCCCTCTGTTACGGTGTGTTCTACTATCAATTTTGTACATTATAAACATTCAATTATCCAAGTCGGGACCATGTCATAGGCCTTTCTGTAGTCAATTTAATTCATGGCTACATTTTTCTGTCTTGCTTTAACCTTTATAAGCATGTGCTGATCTATAGAGAGTAAATAATGTGTTCTTGTTAAATTGCAGCACCCTTTCTGTTCTTCCGTGGCAACCAAGCGAACAATATATTCTGTCTGTTATCTACGAAGTTAGAATTTTCCTCATCATAGGTAGACAAGGTATCAGTCTATAACTGCGGATAATGTTTCTTTTAGTATGTCTTTTTAGATCAGGCTAGTTTTATTTTCGTTATTTATTTAAGTATCTTTTGGTAATTGTAGGCATCTAAGTTGTCGGGCCTATCTGTCGCAAAATATAAAACGTGAAAATGCCAAAATGTTCATGAATATATACATATGCTATAATAACATTGTAAAGTTCTAAGTTTTAACTTAGTATAAGTCTACAAGTCACTTTACTTTAACCTGCCGTTGGTTTTAGAAGTCATGATGATGAGGTAGAAATAATATTACTTCAACTGCATAGATAATAGGAAAATTAACAACAATCTTATTAATTCATATGTACAGAAAGGTTTTTCCAAACGGTACATTACTTCGATAGTAGAGCAGACATAAAAAATATATGGGAGTAAGATAAGGAAATCAGTCCGACTGTATGTGGAAAAAAATGAAAATATATACAAATACATTGATATACGTCAACGAAGAAATGGTGAAAATGATTCATACCTTATTTCCAAGATGAATTTTTCTGATATCTTAAATCTCCCATCATCCATCTTGCTATGAGGTTGGCTCATACTTCAACTGTACACAGATTGGTTTCTTAATACAAAAGATTTCATTTTTTGTCGATAAAATACATTTGTATACAAATCGTTGTTAGGGCAAACATTTTTCTTCATAATATATACTTCATTACTTCGATAGTATAACAGGCATAATATATATATATATATATATATATATATATATATATATATATATATATATATACGTCAATGAAAAAAATGGTTAAAATGATTCATACCTTATTTTTGTTAAAAAAATTGCTTAATCTTGTGACCCACGCATGAGCAGCCTGAAGAATACTTCTTTAACGACCTACTCCTGCCTTGGGTCAGATAACAAAAGTAGACGGCGAGCGCTACACAAACTATGATAATAAATTAGTCTCTGAAATGAGCATGGCACTAGATAGTAGGTAGACGCATTTTTATAGGCGTTGATTAACAATCTTCATACTCTCTCTCGAAGGAACCAGTCAACACAGTTCACATCCTTTCAACCTCTTTTTTTACATTTGCAAGTTGAATCATTTGAATATATATCAACGCAGAGATAGTTTAAAATAGTTAACTTTAACTGTATATCACTTTCTTTCTTAATATACGACATTTAACTTTTTTTTTGTTTTTGTGTATCAAAATATTGGTTAATTACTTTGTCACACAATTCGTTGTCAGCGTCGAGTTTTTTTCTTTATTATGTTTACTACATTACTTAATCTGGCAGACATACTCGTGTCCCATAATTGTTCGACAGTTATCATCTTGCAACACCCTCTGGTTAAAAAGAAGACCGTCCAAATCGTCCAAGATTAAATGCAAAAATGTCTGGTATTGCTTATCCGCCGAATTCTTATGAGTGTCGTCACCTTAGCTAAATAATAGATCATTCCGTTTTTATTATAAAGGAAGAAAGGGAAGAAAAAGGTCATGCTACACAGAAGAAATATAATAAAAGATTAGGAAAAAGATAGAGAGAGGGGGTGAGCGCGTGGAAGCGGTAATGCTAATCCGTATCAATTGAACATAATAAAAAGATGAAAAGAAGGGAAAAAAGAAAAAAGAGTGAGAGAGAATTCTTATTTCTTAAGTGTGTTGTCACCTCAGCTTAATAATGGACCATTCCGTTTTTATTATAAACAAATAAAAATCATGCTAAACAGAAAAGTATAGTAAGAAAGAATTAAAGAGAGTAGGGGAAAGATAGAGAGAGGGGTGAGCGCATGGAAGCTATGACGCTAATCTATTTCAATTGAACAGAATGAAAATATGAAAAAAAGGAAAGAAAGAAAAAAAAAGAATAAGAGAAAATTAAATCAATATTATTATACTTTTTACATTTTGAATTATTTAGCAATAGCTCTTAAATAAACATATCAAAGCTTGTCACAATTAAATTATCATACTGTGGTATATCCACCGGTCCTGCTATTATTATTATTATTATTATTATTATTATTATTATTATTATTATTCACAGGTTCTATTCCATTGGGGCAAGCTTTCTGTTCTTCCGAAAATAGTCCACGACTTACAAACCACTTTGGTTTATATAAAGAAACTTTAGTTTTTTCTTATATTATGAGAATAAATGTTCAAAATGGCAATACAAAAAATATTAATATAATAAAATTAGTATACAAGTATTTAAAAAAATATTGTTATTGTTTATGAACAGTACTTTAATAGACATTTCAGAAATGAGATTTCATAGTTATTTAATTTTCAATATATATATATATATATATATATATATATATATATATTAGAGAATATGTGATTAATTGAAGTCGTACCTAATTTTGAAAGTTAATTAATAAATAATTAATTAATTAGGCGGGCATACCTATTTAAATGTAAAGCTAAACAAATCGAGAAAAATCAATCTCTGTATGTACATTTCGGCCTATTAGGCCTCATGAGCAGAGCTATAGATACAAAGCCCGCCCTGTGCGTGATTCGAAACCCGACTGTGAAGCTGACAGGCGAGTATCGTAACCTCTACACTAACCGGACTTTCTATCTATAGCTCTGGTGATGAGGCCTAATAGGCCGTAATGTACATACAGAGATTGATTTTTCTCGATTTGTTTAGCCTTACATTTAAATAGGTATGCTCGCCTAATTAATTAACTATTAATTAATTAACTTTCAAAATTAGGTACGACTTCAATTAAGCACATATTCTCCCCCAAAATGTCGGCTAAAAAAGCCATATCATAAACACACCGCGTGTGTATTTACTTCTCATATATATATATATATATATATATATATATATATATATATATATATATATATATATTCTCAACAGTTGCTTACTGCCCTTTATAGATCGAAGCTTTGATTTACTTGGCCAATTTCATTACCAGTTTCAGGATAGAAAAATTACTGTATTCAAATAAATGAGCAATTTAATTTTAGAGCTATCAATAAAATGATGGCTTATTTATAAACATTTGAAAAACACCAGACTGAAAATGGAGAACAGAGAGGAAGTTGTTTGTCACGATTTGATTTTTAAAGCTAAACATACAAATTAAATATCTCTTTTAAACAGAAACAGTTCAGTTCGTCAAGATATAAGAAGAATGCTAATATCCATAAAAGATGAGAAGTTTCAGAAATGACTGACGTAAATTGAAGTTATTTTGACAGTTCAATTTTACATAACATGCGCGCGCGCGGACAACTAACTTCATATGGAAGTATTGATCATTAATATTCGAAAAAATCGACAATTTGTTTATTATTGATTGTTTTTGAAAGTTTTAAAAAGTTATGCAAGAAGAACCATATTTTATTGCAATCAACGAGGCAGACATTTAATCACGTTTTGTGGTTGTGAATGCTGAATTTTTGTAATAATGTTTTTATAGATAGAATGAAATTGCTAAATAAGATAAAATATCAATTCTTTTAAAATATTGTTCAGACTAGATCAAACCGATTAAAAGGTAAGGTTACTGCATTAGCAAACTAGTCAATTAATCTAAATACTCTTCTGATGAACATTCTTATTTGCAAACTCAGGAAATAAAAAAAATACTTGTTGAAATACTTATGACCAATATTTTCTATGACCTGAGTATTAATCTATAGAAAATCATCGAAATTATATTGTAATGAATTTTAAAACAGATTAATCACACCAAATTACTCCAAGGAATGTGACTCCATACACAAGAGAAAAGTCGCAGCAAATACTTGTAGAATGTTGACTTGTAAGCAAAAGGCATAACCATTGACCTTTAATAATCCTGTATTAAGGAAACGGTCGAAGGAATTCTTCAGTCTGTCAGACCGACACGTCTAATATTAGAAAATTCAGCAGATGTATATATAATATATATATATATTTCGCTGATGTATATTATTATGTAATTGCGAATATATGTATATAAAACAGACATCATCACATTCTACTATGAATTATATTTCCTATTCATGCACATTATTAAACCCAAAGTCCTGACCATTGGGGGAGATATGAATGCTTAAATAGACAAAGACGAATATAATAAATTCTTTTTACAACTCCTCAAACAGAAACGATGAACTTCTAGCCGAGTTTTCCTTCAAAAATTGACTTGTATGCTTAAACACCAAATATCAATAGTGGAAGGGTAAAATATGGACATATATCAACCAAAATAACCACAAAGCACCGTTAGATTGTATATTTATAAATAAGAAGTGGATAAATAGTGCTATGAACTGTGAGGCATACTCGTCTTTTGGCGGAATATCTACCATCCACAGAGTCGTCAGTGAAGATACGCCTGAGTCTGCGCAGAAACAAACTGGTAAAACTGTACATGACTGATCCTCACATACCAACAATGATATATTTAATCACTAGTTGGTAACTGTAAGAAACAAATTTAATATTCTTTAGGAGATTTCAGAAACTCATACACCAAATAAGAGAGATTATTAAAAAAGCACCCCTATGTAATAAAAAAACCCCTGAAACACCAATACACGGAATCTTAAAAAAGTCCAGATAGAACTAACTTAAACTTACAAAAAAGAACTAAAATCCATCCAAAACCAGATAAATAAAATTAGAAATTCTGTACAAGATACACAATCACTTAACACAGCAGACAGGAACTGAAATTAACGGTAGGAAAAGCATCCCGAGAGCAAAGCCAAAATCTACCAACGAAGAAGCCAGAGTTCTGAAGTGGAAAGAATACTTGAAGAATATATTTGTAAACCCTCTAAAATCACAGATAAAAATAATTTAAAAATTCAGTAATAGCCAACTAGACATCAAGTTAAGACAATTTACGGTGGATGAACTGGACGAAATCGTCCATATGTTGCATTTTTTTGTCTGGCTCCTGCAATTAGTCTTTCTTTGCTCTTTTTAGTGTATTCTTCTAGTACTCGAATTATCGCATCTATCTTCTATGCTGGTGAGTCCTCTTCCACCTTCTTTTCTTGACACATATTGTCTGTCTGTTTCGTCTAACGCGCTAATGCCGTGTGCATTGTTATCAGTTTCCTTGTTCTCTGGTTTATCTGTCGGAGTTCCGCTTTTGTCCATTTTAAGAATAATCCAGAGTATTTCAAAAGGGAGACAACCACGATGTTTATTCCCTTGACAAGATTTCTGCTGCAGAATTTAGTTTCTAGTTCTTATATTATTTTATTTCCATCATTAATATGTAAAACACAACGAAGACAAAGTTAAATTTGAAAAAGAGATCGTTACACTGCAAAACGTGTGTATTTAATAACATCTTCCGAACTCCACTTCTAATATATTAATACCCCATCCTTGTCTGTAATCCTCGTCCATAGTGAAATCAGATTTGAAAAAGCCAGAAGGCTGAAATAAATTCATATATTATCACTTTTCACACACACACACACACACACACACACACACACACACACACACACACACACACACACACATATATATATATATATATATATATATATATATATATATATATATATATGTATAGCAAGGTATTGCTGAAGACTACAGAATATATTTTCTTTATTATCTTCAGTTATAGACGTTCGTGTCTTCTAGTTGTTTTCGTGTATATATATATATATATATATATATATATATATATATATATATATATAAAAATACATTTTTCCTGTTGGTAAGCAAAATCAAATAAATCGTTATAGCATTCAGTGAATATTACAGATGTATTATCAAATTTTAAAATACAACTGTGCAGCCTTTTTCTTCCAAAGAATGAGTCGTCCTCCAAGCATTATAAATTGAAATACGGTTTCAAGTTAGACTTGAACACTCACTCAATACACTAGATACAAAATTCTTATTGTCTATGAAATCAATGGAACCTGATAACGGATATTCTTTTTATCTATTATAGGATTTGATTGAGGGCACCTCACGTGGTGTAATGGTTAGCAAGGTAGATTTGCAGACCATTGTTAGTGAGTTCGATTCTCACTGGGTGCCCCATACTTCTGGCCTTGTGCCATATCTAAGCTATGCTTAGTAAATAACTATAGGATTTGATTGATCAAAAATAATGAAGATGAGGTAACTACAATGTATCCTGTGATTAGATTATCTTCGTCTTTTTTCATTGTATTTTTTAGTTCCGAATTTTAATGTTATGTGATACTAGGTTACTAATCATTACTCCGCAAAAAGACAGTCCAAATAGGCTATTTATGAGTAAAAGTACCTATTCACGATTGAACACTCTGCATATGTAAAACAATAAGTTCGTACCCTAATGATAAAAAACAAGATTGCGTAGTTAAACTGTAGGTCAATATTTTGGTTTGGTTTATTTGTTTAATAGCATATCAACTTCTTGGTTAATTAATGCCAAACTTTCATGCATTTTTAATTGATTAATTATAATCATAACTACTTGATTTTAGCATTCCATTGCAATCATTATTTAACCACACATTTTTCAAAATACTTTTCTTTTTTTTGAAATTCCAGATAAAAATTCAGCTAATATTTGAGTCCAAACATTGTTTCACATTGAATTGTCTATGGATACTCAGCGTAACTAAATCTGGCACAAGTTCATACGTGTCGGATGCTTAGTGAAGATTTTTTCATTATTACTCAACGATGAGAAGCTTTGAGATAGGTGCATATAATACTTA
The DNA here is from genome assembly GCA_023376005.1 of Doryteuthis pealeii. NCBI lineage: Eukaryota > Metazoa > Mollusca > Cephalopoda > Myopsida > Loliginidae > Doryteuthis > Doryteuthis pealeii. The sequence goes on along the minus strand of CM042146.1, from coordinate 41,972,994 downwards.
GTTACCTCTGAATAGAGAATTTCAAGAAGGATTTTTATTATTATTTGTAAAATCCAAATGATCAAATGGATTCTTGTTAAAATTTTTATGAAGCAACATCTTTGTTGCGCCCCCTCCCATCTTAAAACATGACATTTGCGTATTTCCTTTTGAGGAAATGATTAGTTTCATTCAAAAGATAAAAAAAAATCAAATCTTTTTTAAAGAAAAGAAACATAATGTTTAGTTAATTAGAAAGTCTTTTTTGCTTCAGTTCCAAATGTCATGTTTAACCTGGACAAATGTTTAGAAAATTCAATGGATTACATATGAAAAAGAAAGTTTTAAAGATACAGTCGAAGTAAAGTAAAAAGGAAAGAACTTTATATAAAATAGGGTTAAAATGAAAGGGAAAATCATGCACATGCAAACAATCCCTATATATATATATATATATATATATATATATATATATATATATACATACATGTGTGTGTGTGTGTGTGTGTGTGTGTGTGTGGAGAGAGAGGGAGAGTTAGAGAGAGAGGGGGATTTGAGGGTGGGTTAATGATTATTAGCACGGAAAATGGGATCGACAATTCCGAGCGAGGCTGTTTGTGTTCGGTTTGTTTGAGAAAATCCTGAATCGACCTCTTCTCTCAACACTGTAGTCTCTGGTATCGGTAGGGAAATCCCTCTATTAGAAAAACAAATGATTTGAAACCTTGTTCTAACGCGTCAAAGGCTCCTGTGGCAGGGTAAGAATCGTTACGTATCCTTTCTTGTATACCTGCAAGAAGATCTGAGTCATGGAATGGATTTAAAAAAACCTGATGAAATTGAGGAGGGATTATATATATATATATATATATATATATATATATATATATATATATAGGGCCACTGATAAATAAATAAAAGAAAAATAAATAAATAAAAGGAATAGTTTTCTAAAGAAAGGCGATGAAGTATGCAGATAATTTGGTCTACCTTCAAGTCAAATAACTTCATTTTTGTTGTTTCTCTAAAGAAAGAATTATTCAACGATGAAGAGAATAATCTGAATAATAAACAGAATCTTAAAAAAATACATAATTTCAGAATGTCATACAACATAAGAGGCTGAAAAATTGTGCTAGAGACAAAATATTGAAGCCAATAGTTCGCAAAATACATTTATGCTACAATTTCAACGTCTGAGGATTTTTGTGTCTATTCGAATATCACGGTCATCAAATAGATCTGATTTCTTTTGTATGGATATTGAATTGATTTTACGATCCAATATATAACAGCGAGATTGATTTCTGAGGTTAATTCACATTAGAGCCTTTCATCAGATGTCAAAATATGTCATTTCCGGCCAATTGGAGTGAAATAGAGACTTTCATATGAACCACACAGCGTTTTGACTTCATACAAGATGGAGAAGACTTCATCAGAAATATGTGTGCTGAAAAAACTCTCAAAATGTAGTCAACATTTATCATTATATTTTAAAAAAACATTTTTGTTGTATATTTATGTCATGTTCCTATTACTGTATCAATAGAACTAAAATATATGGAATTGGTTCGTGAAAACATTTTGCCTCAGATTTTTTCCCGAACATTATTAGGTACCATTGATAGCCAAATAATAAATGGAATAATTTCAAATGCTTTGTAAGTTCAAAATGAAATAAAATGCACCAACAAAGTGTGTTAAACTTCAGCAATAAAACCACTAACTTTTGTCTTCCTTAATCTTATTGTTATTTTTTAATTAAAATTTCTTGATCAAACAACTTCCGGCCGTTAAATTAACGAGAAATAGGAAATAGTTTCTTGTGAGACTTGCATCCCATAACCCGGAAACTCCATTTTATTTCCCCTGTTTAGACACAAATGTCTGTGCCTCGACCGGAGGCAAATCTTCAGTCTTGCTCAGAATATCATGTTGGCATTTCAAATTCATAATAAAACCACTTCAGAAATACTAATCATGATTCAAATAAAATACGAACACCAATTTGTGAAAGGAATCTGAATTGAAAATTAAAAATAAAATAGGGCAGGTTTCAGAAAGTCTTTCAGACTCAGATTTATATAGATGTGCATAATATTGAGAGAGAGAGAGAGAGAGAGAGAGAGAGAGAGAGAGAGAGAGAGAGAGAGAGAGAGAGAGAGAGAGAGAGAGAGAGAGAGAGAGAGAGTTTTGTGTGTGTGTCAAACAAAGGAGGAGCGTTTTCGCTGGTTTGGTTAACAGTATTCTGCTTCGCCCACCCCCGATAAACTACTATATCAAATTCAGTCTCTGATCCTTATAATTTCTTAAGGGTGATAACTATTAATACTAACAATAGAATATTTTCTTATTTATTTATCTTTACTTAATTTTTATGTAAATTCTATGAATAGTATGTGTCTCAAAGCGAATTCTATAAAGAAGAATTCCACGGAGTTTATCCACATGTGAAAGGGAGAATTCATTCTGTGAAAATGGTTTGCTTCTTTATTCTTTCTTTTTTATCATTCAGTCCGACTAAAAAGTGTAAATTATGGTTTAACGTTTGCTTTTAAACGAAAAGGAATTTGAGGTAATAATTACAAAGTGAATTAACCACACATAATTTCATTACAATGAGATAATTCTGCAGTTTTGGGTCGATTGTACATAATAAAGGTCGTTAAAAGCGTGTTAGGTGGCTAGGGGAATTAAGTACTTATTATAAATATAAGTCTTCAGTATTTGAGACTTTCAAAACCAAGATTTTAAATACAGGACGTGAATACAGACAGGTTTTATCTCCTACTCAGTCTGGGACAATACAATTGTCTCCCTCATATTTTTGCCATTTGCAACGCTAAACTAATTTAATTATTATTTACAAATTGAAAGTTTTAATTAATATATAAAATAGTATACACTATTTAGAAAATAAATATACAATACAAAATAAATGGAATACATTGAACAGTAAATTAACGAAAATTTCATTTGTTTAAAATCTCATTATTGACAATGTTTTTCATATCAGTCATTCCTCTTTTAGCGGACTTACATGAATGTTGGATTCCACAATTTTCACTTTAACATTAAAAATACTAGCAAGACTATACGCTCTCCTAGCGTATGTACTTAAGTTTTAATGTAATAGAATATTATATTAAATTAGAAAGACTAAGGAAATTAAATAAGAACGCAAAAAAGATTTTTTATTTTGGTTAATTTCTATGAGATTATACATAGGATTACTTTTAATACGTTTGATAATAAAACAATGTTATTAGAAACTAATAACACAGTAATAAAGACCCGGTTTTGTTAAACCCAATATGCAAATTATCCACACCATATACCATGTAAACTTTTATTTCTTAGTGACACATGACAGGACTTCAAACGTATTAATAAAATACGATGTTTTGAGGCAAATCTAACTAAATTTAAATAGAAACATCGTTAATAAATAAGATGCCAGATAAGATTAAATAATGATTATTTGATAATCATTGAGAACATAACGTAAATAATTAAGGGAATTGTGACGTCGGTAGTGACGTAGTTTCAGTTACGGACAGAAATACTACATCTATTGTTACATTTCCATTCTAATGATCTAGAAATGAAAATGTTTTTTAGAATTTAAACAATAGAAAATCTCTAAAGTTGTTAATATATATTGATATTTATAGGCTGTTATTGCATTTGACCATCAATATCTGATCAATATCTGTTGTTTTTTTTACATATAATTAAATGTTATAGAATTAAAAAAAGCAATTGTTAGTTACAATTCCAAAACTAGTATTTCAACAAGAGAGAGAGAGAGAGAGAGAGAGAGAGAGAGAGAGAGAGAGAGAGAGAGAGAGAGAGAGAGAGAGAGACAGAGACAGAGACAGAGACAGAGACAGAGACAGACAGATAGACAGACAGACAGACAGAGATTAATTGTGTGTGTGGTGGAGGGCTATTGGCTGGGACAGTGTCAAAGGTAGTGAGCCAACGATTCATTACTGACCTGTGTGTATATAAGGGGTTAAAGGTATCACATCTATCTCTTTCTTCGTAGCGTAAAGTACGCAAATTATCAAGGATACAGGTAGGTAGGTCGTTACATCAGTATTAAGAACGATCGCTGCTTTCAGTTTCTTTGATAATCCAAATAAATTGAAACATGAAACACAATGCTTCCATAGTAACTAATTGTAGTTGTCATTTATTAAGCTCTGATTTGTTTGGTACACAGGTCCATGGTATTAGGTGGATACTAATCTAAGCACAGAACATGTTGATCACTGATTAACTTGGGAGATCTAGTGGGCAGGGCACCTGTGATTTAGAGTGACTTGTTCGTAAGTCACGGTAATTAATTGCAGTTAACCCGAAGTGATTTTTTTTGTAGTTGTTTTCATTCATTATGTTTTAAAACCCAAATACTCTATACTTACTGGTATATTCATATTTATTTTAGTGCAATAAACTTGCTGATTGATTGGAACATACAAAACTGATCAATTCCGTCGAAAACAATACTTATAGATTTTCTCATTAAAGCGATCTTGATAAAACATTATTATTGTCTTATATTTTCTCTATTCAAAGAACCAATAATTTTGTTGCAATCTCCTTTCATTTTCTTTTTTTATTGGGAAGTTCTTGTTTTGTTTTTAAGGGAATAGTCGAGATAAAAAATGATATTTTCTTGTATTGAATAAGCGAAAATACAGAAATTAATTTCTATATTTCCGACTGATTCACAACTTTAGAAATATAAGGACAGACACTATCATGCAGGAAACGGACATCCTTTCTAATGATCAAGTTTGAAATTTAAATGTGTAATTTCAAGGAGCGCTGTATATCGCTATTCATTGCTTGGTCATTCAGAAATATATCGTGCTTTCTTGCTAATCGCACCTGAATGATTTGGAATGGTTTCAATCGTTGTAGTTTGCCCCAAATTATTCGATAGAAGTTTTCAATTACATTGGTGGGAAATATACCTGCTTAAATCTGACGGATGATGCCAATTTTTAGATGAATATCTTTGCTATTACTCATTGGTCTACTCTGGCTCAGAGTAATTGTACCTGTTATGGTTCAAATAAATATGTTTGAAAATCATTTGTATTAAATAGGAATACTTGATACCATATATTTGCCAACAAATAAATAGTAATATTAAATAGGAATAGTTGCTTTGAACCACGTGCTTATGTATAAATCATACGTGTTTGATTAGAATACTTAAGACTATATAAGTTTTAGTTTATTTGCTTAACAATATATCAACTCCTTAAGGGTTATTTAAAGTTAAATTTTAAATCATTTGCAAATGTTTCATTATAATTCTAACTAATTTTGAACATAACTACTAATGGCACAAAAGAGTTTTCTAAACTTTAACGTGCCAGACTAAGCTAAACTTAAGCTAATATCTATATCATTTCTCATACATTTTCCTATTTGATATTTCTGGCAAGATGAGAAGGAAACAATGTTATAAAATACTTCACTTTGTGCTGTTGAGAAGGAAAAAATAACCGTTGATCAGTTATTTCCCTTGATCCCTCCGTTTTGATGGTGTTTCGTATTTCAAAAGATGATCGCTTCGTTTCTTTGATAAATCCTTCGTTTTCTTTCTGTTTTTGTTTTGTTTAACTTTTGGAGAAACACAATGGCTATTTGTTTTTATTTGATCATTTAGACGAAGCGAATTAATTCATTCACTTTGACGTCAGCGTGGAATATTAGAATTCATTAAAAAATACTTTATTTCTTTTCGAACTTTTTTCTACTCTTTGATTGACTTTTGCTTTTGGTAAATTATTGATTTTTCAATTCAAATCTGCATTGCTTGCAAATGAATATTTGCATGAATATTCGAGACTGAACTTAGCTGTAAAGAATTATTCCCTGTGGTTTTACTTCAAATAAAAATGTCGATAATTATAATTTTTGGTTCTCGTAAATTTCATAAGTACTTCACCTCTGAAAACGGCCAGAATAATTTTCAGGAAAACTATTAGATGAATATAAAATTTTCGAACACCGTTTTAAAAACTAGACGCTGAATATATGGTAGAAAACCATTTTGTTAAATAAAAAACGCTGGAAACTTTTGCAAGTACCGAACTAGGTTTTTGAAAAAATCATCCTTCTTCATTTATCACCGATATGTTTTTTTCTGAAATTCTGAAGTAGGTTACTGTCATTTTTTTCACATCATTAGAACTAGTCTTATTATTTTTAACACTGTTTCAGTCAGTAAATTCTTCAATATTTTGCTAATAATATTCTGAGAATTGTTATTATTATACGAGTTATTCGGTGTTGTGTTCTTATTTTTGGTGCCTATCACGTTTATCAACTTTGTTTATCTGAAACTGGGAAAAACTAACCTGTTGTTATCTAACATATACAAACATATACACCATCTTTTAAATACTAATATATACATATTTATGCACATACGCAGATAGTTAATAAGAATTTCTGGTACAAGGACGATAGAAGAGCGCCACTGAAAGGGTCTTGAACTAAAATACATGCATATATATATATATATATATATATATATATATATATATATATATATATTAAGAAAATTGAAAAAAAACACACACACACAACCTTGAGGTTTGTTTCGATGTCGTTTATCGCAAAAGATTTATACACACACGCGCAACCACAAAAAACACCTAAAAATGCACAATGCCTTTTTTCGATACACACACTCACACACTCTCATACTCACACTGTAAAAGAGAATATTTGACCTCATATTTCAAACCTCCACTTTTTCAGCGTCCTTTCTTCAGATTTAAAATTTTAAACAGACTGATAAACAAGGACTATCACTTGCTTTTCTCGTTATTCTGTGATAAAATTTTTGTTATCACCTTCCATATACCAAGAAATGCCCTGAAGATGATATAATTAATAGATCGAAACACTGCAGCGTCGGCCAATAAACTTGCCACTCATCTTATTTAAACCTGTGTTTTTTCAATTTTCTTAATATACTACATACCGTCGGATTCACTTCAATTCTTCATATATATATATATATATAATATATATATATATATATATATATATATATATATATATATATATATTAACTTTAACATTGGAATATACATCACCAAATTGGAAAAAAATGAGGTCAAGGGATTATGCCTTGAGAATCAGTTTCCGAGATTCTGACCTTTACCAGGTCTCCAGTACCAACAGTTGATGCTGGTGCTAAATACATGACTTATTCATTGAATAGGTCATGGTTTATCTAGTCAGTTCATTCCAGTATGGCACACGGCTACAGTAATGAGATTATTAGATATAGCCGCTCCGAAATTAATGGCACGTATTCATGGACATTCAGCTACAAGTTTACGCAAATAGTGGACGTGGACACGGTTGAGTTTAAGCAGTGACAGCTGCGACGTGTTGTGACGTTCTAGGCGATGTTTTACAGCAGTGAATCCACGGTATAAAGAGTGCATCGGGATCTACGCTAGGAGATGATTATCGGCTTTAATCTGTTGGGTACAGATGCGAGGCTGCGGGTGACAATTTACTGGATCGCATCTGCACCAGTGATAAAAGTAGTGTCATTACAATGAGATGTTCCAGGTATGCAATGAAGGTTTATCTGGTGTTGAAAACGTAGAAAACTAGAATCCGCTCAACTAAACTGGTTAATCCTTCCCATAATGTACACACAACAACATATAAAGATAGACAAACAAAAATATTCACTTGGTTTGAACATTGCATAGACCAGAAATTATCTGACACCATACTTCATATCTCCGTTGACTTCATGTCTCCGATACCCTAAATAATGGTTGACAAATAATTATATAGTTTCAAGTATTTCAAGCATTGATATGGTTTCAAGTACATAATAATATTTTGTAAATAATTATAGCTTTAAATAACTATTCTTAATAGATTTTCCATGGGCAAATGGCAAGGCAGACAAATGCTCATTACGGCAACTGATCGAGGATGATGAAATTAAATTTAAACCAGCTGCACTTAGCTTAAAAACTGAGCTTGTGTTGCATCCTGCCTGTGATAGAGGAACTCAGTAAACACACTCACACACACTCACACACACACACACACACGCGCGCACGCACACACTAAAATTAACACTATCATATATTAACATATAACATGAACACCGGAAGTCAGTTGATGTTTCATAATTACTTACAAGAAAAAATACTGTTAAATCGAACGATTAAGTACAACTCACTAAGCAACAGTTTTAATAGAAATGTTGTGCAAATTTGTACAAGATTTAAGTGAGAAAATGATGGCCAAAGGGGAGAATTATATAAATGATATTGTTTTAATGATGTGTTTATTCGCGTATCCAATTTTACTTTTCTAGCGGCCACATAAGACGGCAGAATCAATCACTTTTCACGAAAAATAGTTGAACAATAACTAAAAATACAAAACTAATTACACAGCAAAAACGGCAAAATCTAAACAAATGTTGTATGTCTTTTGTCTGTTAAAATTGATCTTAGGAAGACGATAGAAAAGAAAAAATGTAATATCACAAATCAAATAAGGGTTTATATTGATTTGTAGGGTCGGGTAGATTCGGTCAAATCTTGACGCTGATGATGATGATTAATTATATTAGACTTACCTACGTTTAGTATTCGAGAACAAGAAAACGCGGCGCAAGATAAAGTATTTGTTATTTTATAAATACAATAGCAAAAATATTTGAATATTGCTAACTCTTTTGATAGTTGTGGTTGACTAATACATAAATAAAGAAATGAAATAGAATAAATTATATTTCAAAGCCACCATTTATATTAGTTACTGTTTAAATATAAACACAGGAAAAAATGCAATAAAGACTGACGGAAAGTAAAAAACAAAAAAACAAAACAAATGGTTAATGACATTTATAGATTGAAAAATGGGAAGACAATAATTTATAAAGACGAGTGAAATCAAATAATAAGAAAAAAAAGGATAACAGATTTTTTTACAAAGCGGGAATCGATAGCAAAAAAAAAACTGAAATGAAATGAAAAGAGTGAAGAAATGTCGAAATCGATTATGCCAAATGTCTGCGGTTGCATTGAGTATGAGGTTTGGGTCCGTGTCGACAAGTCCCAAAGACATTAGAGGTGAACTTTGGAAATATAACTTCTATACATTAGACAATTGATGACTAGACATTGCTTTTCGTGTCTAGAGACATGGCATATCATATATGCACAATGCGCCGAGATACAACTTTTATATTGGCTGGCCATCATGATGAGTATATATTCAACTGTTAAATCCCCCCCACACCCAAAAAAGAATAGAAGAAAATAGAAGAGGGAGAAAGAAAGGAAATTATCTATGTGCATCCGTGAGTAATATATATATATATATATATATATATATATATATATATATATATATATACAGGGTGTTCAGGATAAATTTTACATATTTATATTTGGTTATTTTTCTCCGTAGGTTGGAGGTATTGACGCATACTTCGTACCATTTAAAAGCTTGGGCCCTTTTCATTTATATACCTGATCACAACTAGAATAGATGACTGGAACCCACCTGAATCATCGAAAAGAATTACTTGTGTCATGATGATCTGCGCGGCAATCAAAATAAGGAGATTATAGTTGCTGCCCAATGCTTCCTGAACACTGTAAAAATAATCAGGCATGAACTGGAGACTTGCAATGGAGGCTTCGAGGCTGTGGCTAGATGAAAGCAACATAACATACGATCTGATTGCATTCGTACAATCGAAAATCTCAGAAGTGGAGTTTAAACTGTAGTTAATGTCAGCAGCGACTGTACGATATTATTATTATACAGTAGTAGTAGTAGTATAGTAGATATAGTAGTATAAAAAGTTAATCAAGAGAATTAAAGTTTTGAGACCCTCTGTAATATCAGCTTGCTCAAAAAAAAAAAGCTGAATAAAATTAAATTACAAACAGTTTTTTTATGGAACTGTCAACACACTCAACACACACACACACACACACACACACACACATATATATATATATATATATGTATGCATGTGTGTGTGTGTGTGGGGGGGAGTGTGTGTGTATGGCATATAAAGATTTTAGGATATTTAGTTTTCTATTCAGCTTTCTTTTTTGGTAATGAATTCAAAATGTCGTTGTAGGAGTTCAACACACTACTATACTACTGTCACAAGGTACTCAAATAAATTCGTCAATAGTCGCTGGAACCTTAACAAGCTTAAAACTCGGGAAGGAATAAAAAACATTCAGATAGCAGGAAAGATAGAAAAATGGAAAAAGGAAAAGAAAAATATACGTAAAAAAAGAAGGATAAAAGCGATAACAATATCCTTAACTAATCGAAGAAGTAAAGAATAAGATCAATCCAAATCTTGATTTATAAAAATGTTTTAAAGATCCAAAAGCCTACCTATTGACGATTTTATAATTTTTGTAGCCCGCTGTAGTGTGTTCAATTTTTCTGCAGATTTTCGATCATATCTATGAAAGGATCACAGATTATAATGAACCTTGGATTTAGTATTACTGCAATATACCACCCATGAAAAATATGACAAATCTTGAGACTAAGATTTTAAGTGTCATAATCGGTAGTCAGAGTAGGGAACCTGAGGGCATCCTGCGAATGCTGGCTGTTCTAATTCCAGGTGCACAAACAAAGACTAAAATAACTATGGCTTTGAGAGAAACCAAAAGATAAAAAATGGACCAGAGAAGAAAACATAAATGTAATTCAATGCTTTTTAAAAAAGCAACCCAACACAAAGAGGTTATAAAAAGAAATAGAAATTTGGAAAGAAGCTGCTAATGTCAATATAACAAGCCAAAGACATGCAGACCAAGTAAGGATGACCTTAAAGAAAATCTTGTGTTCTGATCTCGAACTAATGGACATATGTTGACTGGTAAGTCGACAAGGATATGCGCAAGAGGAACCCCCGAAACTAGATTGAACACAAAACATTGAAAACCAAAACATCACGGAAACCATCATGACAATATCAATATTAATACATGATGAAAGAAACAATGTAGAGTTAGTAAAACAAATCATGACTGAAAGGAAGGTTACATTACCTTCCAGATCACCGAATTTATGCAGGAGCAAAACTAGTTAGTTATAAAATCGGTAAAGCCCTTCGGATCTTGAATAAAAACAAAAAAGCTGGATGGGAAATGAGACTAGAAAGACAAATAAAGACATTACAACAACAAGCGAAAACACAAGGAAGAAAAAAGACACAGAGACAAAATGGAATGAAATAGCTGAAAAAGTACAATAGCAAATAGGGATAGCTTAGATGCGACTATTTTAGTACATAAAAAATAGACTAAAAAGAGCATAAAAGACTAATTACTGCAGACAGAAACAGCAGTTGCAAACTAAAGACAACAAAGAAAAGCAACAAAAACTAGAAAACAAAAATGCGAAGAAAACAAGTATATGAATATTTTAAGCGACAAACCTCAGAGATTGAACATGAGAAAAAACTGAACATGGCCAAAAAGAGAGAAAAACTGAATCTCTTATAATAGTAGCACAAAACAATACCATAAGAACCAATTAATCAAAGCAAAAATACATAAGCCACAACAAAATAGCAAGTTTAGGTTATGTGGACACAGAGACAAAACCGTAAACCACATAATTAGCAAATATAGAAATCTAGCACAGAAGGAGTACAAGACTAGGCACAAGTAGCTGGCTTTGTATATTATATTATTAACAAGACAAACAAATTACCTTAAGATCGCATCATTATAGGAAACACTGAGTAACAATTTTATTAGTTTGTTTTTGAAGATTATATTTCTCTACTCCGTTAATTTATTTAATTTACTAATTGACCATATTTATATATAATTTTCTAATTGGCTATATATATATATATATATATATAAGTCATCCACAGACAACGTGTTTCGGCGTTTCACGTCTCTTCCGTGTGGATATTATCTCTCTCTCTCTCTCTCTCTCTCTCTCTCTCTCTTATATATATATATATATATATATATATATATATATATAGGGTTAAAGTAAAGTTGGCGGTGTGGACTTTTTATCGGTATCAGGCGGACAGCAAGCGAGTAAATACCCTTTTCACTACATCAGGGAGATTGTTGTTTTTATTTTTGTTAAGTTGGAGCGCTAAACCTACTATCTGCTCCCCACTTAACTGCACAGACCAGATTACCCAAACTTTGCTACTCTTTCTTTCTCTCTCTCTCTCTCTCTCTCTCTCTCACACACACACACACACACACACACACACACACACACACACATATCTATCTATATATATAATAGGAAGTTTGGTATGTACGTGTCGACGTATACGTCCAAAAGGGGAGGTAACTCTGATTCGAAATCTTGCATAAACATTAATATCCCTCTAAGAAACATGCCAAATTTGTTTTTGATTTTTAATAATTAAGCGATATAATTCAATAATTAAGAAAAAATTAAGAAATACCTTATACTCACCCCTCCACCCCCACCCAACTAACGTCGACATGAGTTTAGTTTTGAACTTCCCAGACAGTAGGGTCGGTCTCTTACTATTTGATTTTGGTACACCTCCGCACCACCTCTCTTACTGTATGAAAAAAATACCATGTTCATTTCTAATAAAACAAAAACTACCTTCCAACACCATCTCCTGTCATGTCGGCACAAATCGAAACCCTCCTACCCCATCTCCTGTCAGCACAATTCGAGCTTTGAATTAGCGTTCACTGGTTCTTAAATGTAATACAAAAAGACAAATTCTAAAATAAAATTAAAAAATCCCTTCCACCTATTCGTCAACACAGGCGTTAAAACCGCTTTAAAACAGATAATGAGCATCAGTAAAAAAGCTAAATGATATTACATATTTAATTAATTTATGATACATTTTACACATTAAATTCTGCCAAAAAATTACGAAAACGGATGCTTTGTCTGAAGTAAAAATACGTACTATAACAAACACGTTGTTGAGATTTTAAAATAATTCATGCCGAAGTCATTTTTGTTTTATTTATTATACTGGGTATTCAAATTATTTTTAATTAATTTTTTAAACATATTTTTAAACTCATTTTTAAAAATCTATTTAGATCAATAGACTGCAGTGGTCGTATTTGGTGGGCCTAACAAGTACTACCCCCGGGTCAATGTGGGCCCAGAGCTCCTAGATTCAGTTTTACCATCAGAGCCATATGGTAGGGACAATCATATAGGTGCTAGGGCTTGACGTAACCAGCCGATTGATTGGATGGACCTTCCGACCACCCGTCTAGCCCATGCGATGGACTGTTCGGCAAACACCACGGGTCGTCATCTACGGCCAACAGGTGGCCCAATTGGAAAGTGGTTTTACTCGGCAGAGGTGCTGTCGGCATAGTGTACAGCCTCAGGCGATAGAGCTAAATAAATACGGACACATATTTAATACTTAGCTCCTTTTAATTGTTACTTTTCAGGGGTAAAAAAGAAAATAAATTAAATTAATATTTTTTTATCTCTTTAATGCAACAAGTAATTAAGAAAAACAAGCAATTAAGAACTGAATTTAAGTTTTTGTCATATGTACAAAACAGTTTTTTAAAAATAGAATTATATTTCAAAACATTCAAAAGTTAAGAATTACATTTTTTGTAAAAATTCTATGAATCATTTTCCTCTTATCTCTAACCACTCACTACCTAGTGTTGAAATTTTTTTTTAGTCTGGTCATGCACCGAGCATTTCTGTTAGTATTTATATAAAGAGATAGATACAAATATATCAGATTAAGTAGATAGATAAGAACATACTGAAGTAGATAGGTATATTAATAGATAAGAATTCACTAAAATTTAAGAGTAAATAGCCTAATAGAATAAATAAGAGAGTAGGGTTTATAAGACAATGATCAAATCCCTGTGCTGAAGATGGGGATGTGAAATTGTAAGTTATTTTTTATTTTTATAATTCAAACAAATATATTTATTTCTTTGTAAATAATGTTTTGTTATTTATCGCCAACCGTCCATCGACTTCTTTGATTTATGTTGAATAAATAGCTCATTTATCATCACCTGCTTCATCGGCCATAAGTCATAGCCATCAGCTGGTATTACTTTGATTTCAAATTAACGTGTTAATGTCAAAAGTCAAATTGCAACGACACTAAGGAAAACGACAATATGGCGCCCCCGCTTAGAGTAATTAGCGCAAATGTCAAAGCACAAAGACTTTACTCAAAGCATTGGACGCCTTCCAGTGTTGCTTCATTGCTTTCTATTCAATGCTATCAATGCATGCACAGAAAACAAAAACGGATGTGGGCGCTGCTAATTACGCAGTGCAATTTAAACCATTCATTGAGTTCGTTTCAGTGTGATTGTTTCGGGAATGTGGTTTCGTTGTCAGTTTTACTAGCTAAGATAGTTGCGTATTTATTAGCAACGCAAGTATTCTGCGTTTGAGTTCAGTTAAAATTTGAATATTAGATATCGATCTTCTAGCCCTTCTCACTTTGATGGTTGGAGCAATACAATCTTTATTTCCTGTTTAAGCAGAGGAAATTTCATACATGTAACTTGGTATTTGAGATAGTTGCGTACTTCATTACAACACCACTGGTCAGTGTTCAAGATAAGTTGAAAATCAACATCATCAATGTTGATTTTAAGGCAATCAAGCGAGAACTTTGAAATATCGCAGCAAATTTCTCTTTTATTCATTTCCATTTAGGTAAACTTAAAATATAATAAATTGAATTGGCTTAATTATTTGATCATTTGTTATTATCACATGTGCTTGCTGTTCATGCACAGTTGAAAGTCAGAATCTTAAAGGAAGATTGATTAAATTTTTAATTATTTCTTATTTAGTTTAAGTTAAACTTAGAAAATGCTAATTTTACTCTGCACTAAAATTACTCTTTCCGAGGATGAGATGTTACACCCCCAGGTGTAACAGATCCGGCCAACGCCCGGGGGGACAGTGGCTTCGGCCCTGGATCTTTACAAGTTAATAGCGTTGATCACAGGGGGCCACCCCCAGGTAACACCTGCCCCCTCGATTTAAAGGGACAGGACTGGGTTTATTGCCCAGTGCCTGAGGCGCCCTATTGAGGGGAATGCCGACGGGATCAACGCAATTCTTCACCCGCCACCAATGAGATTCGGTTTGTGGGTGGTCCCACATTAATAGGGCCTTGTGCCTAACTCGTACACGTGGGGTACGAGGTAAATACCATGTTTAAAAATCGCTGTAAAAAATGATTAAATTGATAAAAACCCAAACAAATTACATATTTAGAAAGATTAATTTCTTTTCTTTCTAACGATATAAAAATTGCTAAAGATTGGACCATAAATAGGTGATAAATTCCGAGCTGAACGGCTTAGACTGCAAAATTAATTCATTAAAATCAAAACGTCGCTGCTGATATCGCTGTAACAATAAGCAGACAGAGACAATATTTTATTATCTGCAGGGGCTGGTATACGGACAGTTCCGCAAATTGTGTGATTTTGGCTTAATTAATTAATTACACCCCTTAATCAGTAAAAATTGATAATTAAATTTGGCGTGTTTCTTAGTTAGAAGAATATTAATGTGTATGCAAGATTTAAAATTTGAGTGACCTCCCGTTTTGGAGTTATACATCGACACGTACATACCAAAATCTCTCCTTTATATATATATATATATATATATATATATATATATGTCTGTGCTCTGTGTGTGTGTGTGTGTGTGTGTGTGTGTGTGGTTGTTTGTATGTATTACAGCCTGTATATATTACACACATATCTACATATTAATCTGTCCGTATCTAGCTAGCTTACACAGTCCATTTATATATATCCATGTTCATGTCGGTCAATATATCTACACCATTTTATTTTTATCCGTTTTAAAACTTTATATATATATATATATATATATATATATATATATATATATATATATATATATATAAAAGTAAGTTTTTAGTATATACGTGTCGACCTATAACTCAGAAAAGAAGAATCACTCAGATTTGAAATCTTGCATATAGACTAATATTCTTCTAATTAAGAAACACGCCAAATTTGGTTATTGATTTTTACTCATTAAGGGATATAAATTAATTGATTAAGCCAAAATCACCCAATTTGCGGAACTGTCCGTAGAGCAACTCCTATTGATAATAAAATATTGTCCGCTGGCTGATTTTTTGTAACAGCGATTTATAGCGATTTACAGCAGTGAAGTGTAATTTTAGTGAATAAATTTCACAGTCTAAGCCGTTCCGCTAGGAATTTATCACATATTCTTGGTCCAATCTTTAAAATATTTATATCACTGGAAAGAAAATAATATAATCTTTCTGAATATGTAATTTTTAAGCATTTTTATCAATTGAATTTTTTTTTTACAGCGAGTTAAAAACAAAAATTGGCTTCGGTGAGCTGATAAGTATGATTTTTTTTCAGTCTAAATTTTAAGAAAAAAAACAAATTCTTTTTTCTCACCTATTTACGGTTCAATCTTTTTAAAGATATCTATATGGCTAGGAAGAGAATGAAATAATCTCTCTAAATATGTAATTTGATTGAGTTTTTATCAATGGAATTATTTTTTACAGCGAGTTAAAAAAATTATATTTTGCTTCAGTCAGCCTAGAATTCGTAGTATAGTTTTTTCATACTAAAATTTTAATATAAAATAAAATCTTATTTATCGCATATTTCTGTTTCTATCTTAAAAATATTTATTTGGTTAGAAAAAAATATTTCTAAATATCTAATTAGTATGTCTTTTCATACATGGAATTTTTTTACAGCGAATTAAATAACAAATCAAACGAAAACATTTAACGACAACTCAATTTTGTTTTATAAATTCCCGTCAATTGTAAACAAAACCTTTTTTTTTTTTTCATAATCGCGTTAATTTATTTATTTCAATATTAGAAATACAATTTATTTATTATTTATTATTATTATTATTATTTATTATTATTTATTTATTAATTTATTTAAGTCTACCATTGAGAAGCAAGTATAGAATTTCTCAACTTTGCTTCTTTTAAAATATGTTTGATTTTTTAATCTTTTTATTTTCTTAAATGTTTTTATTATAGTGTCAACAATTTTAACATAATCAGGAAACTGTATACGTCTGGCATTGTTACTTTTGACCCCTTCATAAGAATCCATAAGAAATTGTTGAATAATAAATCTCACATCCTAGAGTACGTTTTTCTTTTAAATAATTCTAAAACAAACTTGATTGACACGGCATATAACATATAATTCAACTATTTTATCTCTCAGGTGTATTTGAATATTCATTGTGATCTTAAACGTTTTAATAGCTTGCAAGATCAGTTGAATACTATTCAACTGAAATGCTTTTGAACTAAGGAGCCTCCCTTTAGAATTATTCTATTTTAATACCTTATATCTCCCATTGATCGCAGTGAACCTTGGACCTTCTGAAATTTTGTTAAATACTCTAACCTTGAGATTGTCATCTATATGTGACGGAATTTAAACGATTTTCCTTTTAATCTTTTTCCCACTAGATAAAAGGTACCATTTTTTTTACAAGAAAATCAATTAGATAATTCCCTCTAAAACGAAAACCACTTTCTACGTTACTAACCTTCTAAAGGGAATAAAAGGCTTCGAGAATGCCGTCAGTTGTCGTCCATTTATCAGAAAAAGGTTAAGCGACCTTGAGCTGAAATAAGGTAAGAATTAAAAAGAAAAAAATCGTGAATAATCAGAAAAAATATTCCGGATCAAAATAGGGTCTTCAAATTATTCCACGTGTAGCCACTTAGTTTCGTGAGGGCCACTTGTGAATCAGCTTCAATATTCCAACTATTTTCTATACTAGGAATATTGAAGCTGATACTGCTAGTTTCTTAGAAATTTGCATTTAAAGTCAGTGAGTTGGAATTTTGATCGCGAATGTTTGTCACTATTGCGTGGAAATGAAGAAAACTTTAATTTTGTTGTGTTGACTATCATCTTCTCAATGATACAGTCAATAGTGCGTTTCTATTAGATAAGAGAAACAGGATGGAAATATTAGGTAATTCACATAAGCTAAATTCCAAATGATTTTCGTAAACACATTCACTCTTGGGAGCCTGCCCTATAGTATTGTTCAATAATCTAATAACGCAGACAAGACTACGAAGATATATTTTTTATTCATTGTTTTCTTCATGGGTTGTGTTGTAGACAAGCTGAGTAAATATCCCATTTTCTTTCTTTCTTTCTTTCTTTCTTTCTTTCTTTCTTTCTTTCTTTCTATTTAGGCACTTCGACTCGGTGTACAGCAAAACAAGGTGCCCTTGCAGATAATTAACTACTGCAAAGTAGTGAGGCTAATCCTCACTGGGTGCTTTACACTTATGACTTTATGCATAGATTGATTACACCTATCTATCTATCCCATGAGATTAAGCGCAAAACCACAATTATGGAGCACATGGTAATGAGTGGGTGCATGCGCATATATATATATATAAGTGTGTGTGTGTTTGTGTGTGTGTATGTGTGTGTTGTGTGTGTGTGTGTGCGTGTGTGCGCGGGTGCGCGTGTGTGTGTGATAGATACTATTAAAGTTAACAATGACAATAACAACTTATATATTGAATGCTCAGATAATTTAATTTCAAAGGAGTGCTTCATTCACTCACCCATTCTTTCCTTTATTAACTCTTGTATCATGACACTAATGATATTCTTTATCGAGATGAATGGTGATGGGACATAACATATTAAAAAGTGGATTCATGCCTTTCTAAAGTTTTCTTTTTTTGTTATTGAACATAAACAGTATCAGGTGGTATTCGAACTCTATTCGCAAATTTCATTTTCCCTACTGCTAACTGGTAAATTATCCTGAACTGTTTTAGTCATTGTTTGAACCTCTTCGTTAATGAAATTTTACCATGGTAAATTTCAAAATGGTTTAACTGCTTAAAAGCCATAACTGAAAACTATATTTAATATATATTTATAGGAATGAACATTTTTATAATCATGGTGTTAACAAGTTCGTCTTTCACATCAATTCATTATGTTGATCTTCATTATATGCATCATTCTGCAGGTCTTCTATCCAATCGAATTTATATTATATGCTTTTTGTAGATTGCTATGATATCACAACATAGAAAAACTGGCATATCGGAGTTAAACTTTTGATACTGCAATAGCAAAATGGAAATTGAAGTGGAAATTATTTTATTCTTTAAGTTTGAGTATTTAAACTCAAACTTAAAGAATAAAATAATTTCCACTTCAATTTGAAACTTAATAACAACAGTGTGAAGTCTACATTCGTATTTACACCATAAAGGAGATAACTATTAAACTCCAAGAACAACCATCGTTTCTGTTTAAACAGATTGATTAATGCTTCTTGGTTTAAAAGGTGGAAGAAATTTCGTCGTAGAATTGTCGTAAATCTTGTAAAGACTTCTAAATCTTGAACGGGAAATTCCTATATGTTATCTTTCTCTTTAATGTTTCCAGTTTTCTGATGTACATGCATTTTCAGAGTGACGTTTACATATTGAAGCACGAACCATTGAAATATCTGACTTAATGATTCCTACCCAGACAAATCCTCAAGAAATCTCCGGTGAATTTAAACACGGGTCACTTCCATCTCGTGGAAAATTATTGATTTTCTTGGCATTATGCTGAAGGTCAGACGTGCAGTTGTATGTGTCATCGTTTCTCGTATCGATATTTTATGACCGCGATCAAAGTGCTTTATCATGAAATCATCTGGCGTGTATCTCTATTCAGAAGACTAGCAATTGAGACCTGTGCAAGTCAGATCAACATGTTGCTTGCTTATTATCACAAAACGTATATAATTCATATATTTAAGATAAGATCATTCTGGAGTAATTGAAGTAAATAAATTCACTTGCATATGTCATCTAATTAATAAGCAGTTTGTTTAGTGGTTTGAAAAATTGAAAAATTGCATACGAATTATCAAGCACTTTTCCCTTATTAATGATAATATAAAATTCTGTATAATTATAATAAAAAGTGTCATGCTGGCTGAAGATTTTTATTCTGCGTGAAACTCTCAATCATAGCGAAATGCGTATTTATTTTACAAATAGATGCGCAGAAAGCACCCGTGAAAGAACCTGTGGTGGATTGCTACACCAATTCCACCCATATATTCAAAAAGATGCCCAGACAGTTAGAAAGGATCGAACAAAAACTCGTCCGACATGAATTGTCAGTAGAGTTTAACAAAAGATGTTTAAAAGAAAAAATACTGCCAAAATATAATTATATATATATATATATATATATATATATATGTATGTGTGTGTGTGTGTGTGTGTGTGTATGTGCGTGTATGAGTGTGTGTGTGTGTGTGTGTGAAAAAGAATAGACCCATAAATGCTGGTAAATGATTTTTATCAATATATTATTAACCCCATATCAGGGAATCTTTATTATAAGAGGAATGCATTTCAAGAATCATTAAGCTATATATAGGCTTATCAACGTTTAAGTGAGTGGTTGAGTTTTGTGAAATTTTATTCTATAACTAGAAGTTTGTTGTTTTTGTTTAAAATATTTTCAAATTTGAAAACAATTTTATCTCTTTTCGTTTGGCGAACATCTTTTTGTTTTGTTTTAAGTAGAATATAAATCTACAAAAATTAATCAGATTATTCTTTATTATTCGATGCTGGTTTCATTAAAATGATGCGGCTTTTGTTTACTTTTTGTTTTAGGGTTTCCAGACATAATAATAATCTAACTTCATAGGTTTCGTGATTTTATTTGATGTTTTCCTAACTTTTATAGTGAATTTACATTATATTCTAAAATCGTGAATGTTCTGTGAGATAAAAATGTTGTTCAACTGGGAATAATTTAATAATTTTATTCTGTCTATATTCCTAAAATTGAAATGTCATTATGATTTACCTATATATTGTTTTGAAAAGACATGTCTATTCTAAATGTTAAATGATGTTGTTTTTTTTATTATTACACTTTGTTTTGTAGTAGATTGTACAAACCATATTGGTTATAGAATTAGTAAATGAATAAATCTATTTCATATGCTTACAGAAATATTTTCCACCATTATATGGTTGGTTAAGTTTGTATTGTTTTCGTCGTAGATTTATTTTGGATAAAATTGTGGCTCAAGATTTTACTACTTCCTGTCATATTTGTTAAACTTCTTGGTCTGTGAAGTGCGAGTACTAGAAATATATAAATTAATTTGGGATTTAATTTAAGAATTTATCAGCGATTAATAATTATTTGTTCCAATTGGAGAAGAAGCGTATTTTATTAATTGATTGTCACGTTGATTTTAGGGTTTCGATTCTTGGGACAGTGATAAATCTGTAAATCTGTTATTCAATTAAGTTTTAACTGTTGCCACATACTATACATTGTTTCCTTAGTTATTAACATACATTCATACACACACATACACACACACACACACACACACACACACACACACACACACACACATATATATATATATATATATATATATATATATATATATACATACATACACACATTCATACACACACATATGTGTGTGTATTCAAAAGTATTGTGATCATAAGTGAAGTTATATTTAAGACAAAAATGAAGAATGAAGGAAACGTTAATTTTATTTAAGATAATCCCCTGTTCGTTTAACCTAATTAATCCAACGAGTTTTTCATTAGTCGAAGCCTCTCTGTAACTTCTATTTTGGTAACATGTAATGATGTGCAATCTTATCTCCTTTAATATCTCTCATGTCTTAAGATCTGACACTATAGATAGATTTCCCGTTTAGTAAATACAAAAAGTCGCATAGGGCAAGTTTTAATGAATATGGAGCTAATATAGGTGTAGATCAGTATAAAATTAAGACATATAAAAGAGAGTCAAATAAATTCCAGTCAAAATAGATTAAAATTAAGATGTGTAAAAGAGAATGAAATAATCTTACCAATTTGTTTAATATTTTCACCTTTGATTCAGTCTTATACATTTTAATTGAAGAAGTTTGAGTTTCTGTTTCCCTGAATTAGTCTTGAATTTACCGGTGTGTAGAGATTTATCCTTTGTTCCTTTAGTCATTTTTTTTCTTTTTCAATTTTGTATTTCACTACTGAACTTGCGAGTCAGTTTGTTTGTTTGTTAATGGTTTCACATTGTAAATGTCCTAAATATTTAGTTTTCTGGTCTTCCAATGACGATTTGGTTTCTTTGGTTCTCAATCATCGTTGCCACCATGTTAAAATGAGAACTCGTAAAAAACATCTTTTACAGATCGTCTTTATCATCTGACCTTGCTGTGACATAGTTGTTAATGTTATGTGCTAAATCACGTCACATGTGATGATCTTACAACAACCATCAAATGCAGGACACGTTTCTATATAATAACATGTTATTTAATATGATTATTTAAGACCGTAGTAATCTAGATGGACTGATATGGTCGTTATAGGCCTAAAGCTAAATTCGAAAGTACTAAGTGATAGCTTTATGCACCAAATTAATCTATCAACCTTTGTTCACCGTATTTATATGTATACGTGTTTATTATTATTTGCTTTCTATTTGATCATATTTCAAGTACAACGTTTTACAAAACTGAAGATGTATGGAAGAAGATAGCAAGTACTACTTAGATGAAGTTAAAATATGTTTCCTGAAGTTTTGACAAAATATATCGTTCATATAAATTCATAGCATCATTATTCACTTATTAGATCACTGTGTCATGGATTTCAATGGCCTTGTACCTTTTTTAAACAGAATTTTGCATTTCATCATAAAAGAAGGATTTTGGTTTAGATCTGTGGACGATGTCCACATCATGACAAAGAGAATTTTCATGAAGCAAAACAAAGAATATTATGAAGAAAAAGATCTAAAAATACGTCACATGTTACGGAACTTCCTATTCTAATTTCAGTAGCTGTTAACTGCTTTGCGTTTGCAAAATGAAAACATCGGAAGATTTTCTTACCAAGATGAAGGACAATTCTGTTCTAATGTGACATAAATGAACGAACTGTTGCATTATAACATTTTGTCTTGATACTTTTGATAAAACTTTTTAACAGTAGATTCATTTAAATAGATTCATATGGTTGACATTTTTTTGGATGTAAACGCGATGTTCTTTGTTAGAATTCTCATTTTAAATTTGTGCTTTCATTGTCGGAGACTCTTTTTGTCAAAAGTCGATTCTTTTTTCTGTCACGAACGAGAAGAGAAAGGAACATTTTCAATTGTTAAGCGAAGTTCATTTTCCTAAAATTACGCGGAATCCATTTTCCAGTTTGTGAATGTTTATAAAGCTTATAAATACCAAACTACAATTGATTACATCAGAACTGGGAGCTAAAAAAAATCTTAAGTCTTCCCAAAGTGAAAAAGATCATTGACCGATTTTTGTATCACTTTTTGTTAGGATTTAAAGTTGTATAACCTTTTGTTAGGATTTTACTAGTATTATGCGTGCCTTTTACGCGTTTTGTGTACAGAGGTGCATTTTATAGTGTTTTCTCATAAATATTATAGTGCATTTTATAGTTATTATTCTAATGATTATAAGAATAATAACTATAAAAATATACCATCATATTTATGAGAAAACACTATAAAATACACCTCTGTACACACCTATGTGTATTATCACAAAAGGTGATACAACTTCAAACACACATATCAAAGAGTCCTATTGATTCACAGAAAGGACAGAGCAGCTGCCAAGAAAAGTTTTAACTGACAACAACGTTTTTCAAATTCTTTTAATTTTAATTAAGAATGATTTGTGTTATAAAAGTGTGAGATTGATAGAAGAGACTCCAGAGAAGTAACAGTCAATTACGTGTTTGACTAAATTCTATTTATCTTCAATGCTTTATCTGAGCGGTATCTCGCTTTTTCAGTATTTCACACTTATTTACTGTTTGTCGTCACTATCAAGATTAAAAATTCGTCTGGCAAATTGAAAAAATGCGCATGCGCGTGTTTTGCAATATCCTACCATCAAGTTCGTCAAATTTGTCACCATATCTTTTACTGAAATATTTAAAAAAAGAATAAATGAGAACATCAAAAGACATTTTAAAAACCTGATTTAAGTTCATTATTACATACATGTAAAATAAATCATATATGATCTCAAAAATTTCACACACACACACACACACACACACACATACATATATATATATATATATATGTTTTCGTAATTGTTTTCAAATGTTTCATCTAATTAGTGTTCTCTTCTACATGTTCCCAGATTGAACAGTTTGGATTGGGATTCTCAATTCGATGCTGATCTGGCGATAAATTCTTATTGACCTCTGAGAATAAAAGCTAGATTGAATATGTCTCATGGTACCACCCAAAAGATGGTAATTGCCTACCTAAACAGCCTAGCAAATAGACAAAGACAGATTCAATTCATAATCATTTCAATATAACCATGTTTTTAACGATCTCTCTCTCTCTCTCTCTCTCTCTCTATATATATATATATATATATATATATATATATATATATATATATGTGTGTGTGTGTGTGTGTGTGTGTGTCTATGTATAAAAATATGTTCACATGCATACACTTGGTTTTAATATAAAATTATACTCATTAAGAAATGAGGCCTCGAGTAATAAACATGTCAGAGAAAAGTCATGTTGCTACAAGTTGTAACTAATCATTCAGAATTCAATTTTACGAAAATCAAAAATAAAATAATGAAATTAAATCGAAAATTACTAATTAAGTCTATAGATTATAGGCCATCAATAATGATAAACGATTAAATAGCGTAATTGCTTAGTTAGAAGCAACAATTTGAATAAAGTTAATTAAAATAAATTGATTAATGAGTAAAATTGTAAAATATCCACGAAGCTTGACCTTTTATCAGGCGTATCCGGATATTTTGATAAAGCGAAATTCATGAATTTAAAAATGTGTTTAAAAATGTTTACGATTTTTTCTTGCTGCAGGAAAAACCCCAGAAAAAATGATATCCCCCAAATTCTAAAACTTAAAGAAGATAAGTTTATTTGCTTAATGTAGACATATCCTTCAAGGAACAATTAAAATCCACGTTTATTTGACTTTATGAATATGATAAGAAAAAGTTCAAACTAAAAAGTGTAAGCCTCTTTTTATTATATTGCTACATATGCAAATTTGTTTTAAAAATTAATCTCTTACGTTTCCTTTTACCCAACGAACAAAAGCTGTCCCAAATGCATATTAAACTTTACAATATTTTAATATTCATACTCCTGTTTGCAACTCTGTGCCAAATTAAGTACCCATCATTCGTGTGTGTCATACTTTCAGTTATAAATTTAGATGCAGTGTTGGCTGTTGAACGCTTTAACAAAGTCTGAGAGAGTAGGACGTTTTAAATATAATTGGATAGGAAGGAGGAGAAAGAAAGATGGGATAAATAAAAGATTTGGGGGAAGAAGGAAAGATAATTTAGAGAAAAAATGTGGAAGAGAAGAGAGTGAACACACTACAAAAGGACGAGGGGTGTTAAAACTATTTATCTCAATATCCCTGTGCAATATGAGTTGATAATGCAAGTTTATAGCTGTTATAAGAATAATATATCATGTTTCTTAATTTAACTTTTAGCAAACAGGCAAGGAATATGTTTTTTAAAACTTCTGCAAATTTATGAAACGCTAGTTATTATCTTCCGTTATTCAAACAGATATCCGAATCCACATCTAATGCAGTCCCTAGGTTAGATACCTCTAAAAAGGCTGTTATGCATCCGGTGGTGAAGGCGCATTCCGAAATTCTTGATATTGAAATCATCATCATCATCATGTCGCGCAGTTTGCACGGATATCCATAACTATCTCTCGCCAACCTTCCCTATCATTCATCGACTCTGGTAGCTCCTCTGCGCTGCGGCCAGCATCCATACATAGTTGGTCAATGTAGGTCCTGGCTGGGCGGCGCACATTAGCATGCCCATGTGTTGGCTTCCACAGTAGTACGTCGCTTACGAGCTCGTCCTTGCTTCTTCAGCAGTGCCCCGCATGCCTAGCTCGTATTACTCGTATGTTTGTGAGATGGGGGCAGGTGACCATACAGTTGCTTTTTGTGGGGTGCTGCTTCCACGACTTATTCAGGACCGCTCGCAGCATTCTGGTGCAGCTCCCATCTAGCTTATTTTCAAGGCGCTTTGTTAGGGTCCAGGTGGTACAGCCATATAGCAGTACCGACACAACCACAGCATGGAAGAAACGTCTCTTTAGCTTGTCGGGGAGATCGGATTTCCATATGCCTGATAATTTGTTGGTGGCCAACCATGCCTTTCCTATTCGAGTGTTAACATCGCTTTCTGTGGATGAGATATTACTACCTAGGTATGTGAATTGTTCTACTGACTTAAGAGGCTTGCCGTCAAGTGTGGAGATGTCTCCTTGCTTTTTGAAGCTCATGAACTCAGTTTTATCAGAGTTCACATAAAGGCCGACGTTCTTTGCTGCCTGCTCCAGGCTGTGTAGAAGTGCTTCAGCCTGTGCCAGTGTATCTGCAAGAAGTGCGAGGTCATCAGCATAGTCTACATCTGTGATAGTTTGTGCGGGGTATCGCCTGCTTCTTGCCTTTCTTAGTGTGAATCCTTTTTCTTTTATGTTATCTAGTGAAGTTCGGAGTACATAGTCTAGGCATATGATAAATATATATGGTGCTAGAGTATCTCCTTGCAGAACCCCAGCGGTGGTGTCAAAGAAATCTGTGTCGCCATCAGGTGAGCGTACCATCGCTTTAGTGTCTTTGTAGAGCATCATTATGGCGGCAACAGTTTCTTTGGGGAGTCCATATGCTAGTAGTATCTGTTCCATCTTCCCTCTGTGTATGGAATCAAATGCCTTAGAGAAATCTACGAATAGTAGCGTTGCCTCTAGATTCTTTGCTCGAATCCCTTCTATGATTCGTCGTATAGTCAGGATTTGAGAGGTTGTTGATCTATTTCTGCGGAATCCGTTTTGAATTTTCCTAAGGATTTTCTCTATTTCGGGTCGGATGCGATTAAGAAATAGAGAATATTTATAAGAAATAGCAGTAAGAGTTATGCCTCTGTAGTTTTTAGCGATTCCTAGGTCTCCCTTTTTTGGGAATGGGAGGATGCATCCCTTCGTCCATTTATCTATTCTGTTTTGTCTATATACAGCATTGCATAGTCTAAGCAGTATGTCGTTAAACTTTCCCATCTTCCATACCTCTGGGGGTATTTCGTCGAGACCTGCTACTTTTCTATTTTTTAGTTTCTTTAATACTTCGTTGAGTTTTCTGTTGTTGTAAAATCCCCTAGTTTTATGTCTAGTTGTCTATCTATGATATTTTGGGTATTATTTTCCATGATTTTAGGTGGGTTCCCCAGAAGTTTCTGGAAGTGATCTTTCCATTTCTGCAGTATGCCGTAAATCCAACCAACCAACCAACCAACCAACCAACCAATTCATTCAATAAATTTCTCGAATTTGTAATGAAGCATAATTTGTGTAATTTTGCATCTATCTCGAGAATGTTATGAATGGATACCATTATATAATTATATTTCAAAGAATGAGATTGTTTCCCTCTTTATGACCTGTTAATGTTGGTATACATCTGAGAGATACTCGGAAAAGACATCTGCCAACCAATATGTTTTATGCGGACATTTTCGATGAACGCATGAGGCCATAACCATCACCTATGTAAGTAAACACACTTGCTGCAAACAGAGAAAAACATTCTAATTTTTCGGTTCATCAGAGTATTATTTAATAATTCGAACCACCTTTTATTTAGTAACAAGGGACACTGTACTGTAGTAATAAGGAGTTTGCAATATTAACTGTTTCTTTTTTATTTAGAACGTTTTCATCGATCTTTAGTCAGTTGATATTAATCAAAAATCAATTAAAGCACTAATTCCAAAACGAGGCCTTTTCAAGACTATTTCAGCTTAGAATTTTCAAATCTCATTCTTAAAAAAGATTTGTACGTCTGATTTTTGTTTTTTACATTTTATATTTTTAAAATATAAATCCCTGCTGTGATTTCCCAGCAAGGAATATCATGAAAAGAAGATACAAAATCAAGAAAAAAGTCATTTAATTCAGTAATCCTAAGAAAGTCAATTCAATAATTATTTAGCCCTCTCTCACTTTTCATCGAAGATGTCGAGAGCGAATTTGCTTCAAATGCCCAAATGGTCAGTGGTAAAAAGGAAAGGTGAAAATGTCTATTTCAAATTTTCTGTGTAGAAAGTGAAGCAATCAGCACAACTAAAAATCCTGATATTTTACATATTTTTTCAAAGTTGTTTTTCTGCATCATTTCTGGTTTTGTTTCCTTTTCCAAACATTAAATGTTTGCGCTTAGATAAAACTAACAAGTTAAATTCTAAAACTTATGTCAGTAGCCAGCCACAAAGAGTGTGGAGCTACATGATCTTCTCAGTGTGATTTTTTGTCAATTCATATCTGGAATGTGTATATAATATGAAGGAAAGATCCCAACAAAACAAATAGCTAAATGTTATCTAATTTTCGAAGAGAAAGTGTTGCCATTATTCGAAAAACTATTCAAACAAATATTTATGTTTTCATTACAAGTTATCTTCCAATGATATCTCTAGCTTTTATTCAAGAAGTAAATCATTTTAAGAATTAATAAAATTACTATTCTCATCTTTAGTGATTTGATCATGACATTTCAGTGAATTCATTTTCAATCTTGCTAAATTGACCCAAGCAGATGATGTTGTTATTTAATTAAGAGGTAAAAGGGGAAGAAGAACACTCAAAGTAGTTTTGACTAATGGGAGAAGAGACTCTTTGTTTTGAGTTCAGAGTTTCCCTTCTTCAAGACAGGTTTCCATACCAAAGTTAAAGAGCCCAGTCTGTCCTACTATTTATCCATAGTTGGATTCGTAACTTTCATTAGGATAAAAGTGCAATGTGTAATACAACCACTTCCAGGATTTGAACTCGTCTTGCCGTGTCCATTTCATACGACGGTAACCATTGCACCACACGCCTCCAAGTAAACACTGGTTTTGAATTCAGTGCTTTTCCTTCTGTACAAGTTGCCTACTATAGGTTAGAAGGGCTAGTCTGTCCTACTATTTACGCATAACTGGGTGGCTGAGAACAGACGGATTTAGGTTGTTTTTAAGATCATTAGCTCAAAGGGAAACGCAATCAGCCTCGTTCAGGATTTTCTACCACAATAATTATTGTATCAAACTCATCCTTAGTGGTATTAATAGCATATTTTATTTTATTATTAAATGAAGCATTGTCAATTATTATTATTATTATTATTATTATTATTATTATTATTATTATTATTATTATTATTATTATTATTATTATTATTCACTCCTTTTGTTTTTTTTTACATCAGCAGTAGCTGATAGTATTTCACTGGAGTCTGAGTGATAAAAAAGTCTCCTCCAAGGCTCTTCTGAGTATTCTAGACGATTGCAGCAATGCAGTAGTCTGGATGGTCTTAATTCTTCTGATTTCCAGGTCCTCCAGTCTTTTTTCCAAGTTTTTTGGGACCGTTCCAAGTGCACCAACTACAATTGGTATGACTTTCACCCACATATTCCACAGTTTTTTCAATTCTCTGGCAAGATCCAGGTATTTGTCCATCTTTTCGTTTTTATTTTCAACTTCAGCCTGTGATCTGCAGGGACCGCAAAGTCCACCAGTTGACACGTTCTCTTTTTTGTTTGTTAATCAACACTAGGTCTGGTTTCCTGGTTGGGATGGGGTGATCCATCTTTATCTCGAAGTCCCAGAGAATTTTATGCGTTTCATTCTCAAGAACATATTCTGGTTTATGCATATACCATTTTGCTGTATGGTCAAAATTAAATTTTTTGTATAATTCCCAATGGATCACCTTCCCAACCCAGTCGTGCCTAGCTTTGTATTCCCATTGTGCTAGTTTGCTACATTCTCTTCATACATGGTTTACAGTCTCGTCTCTGTCACCGCGCAGTCTACATTTACTGTTTTATTGTGTCTTATCAATTTATGCTTTGATATAATTTGTTCTTACGGCATTATTTTGTGCAGCAATTATTAACGATTCAGTTTCTCTCTTGAGGCTTCCTCTTCTTAAACATGTCCAAGTCTTTTCATGTGCAACCTCTCCGATTTGTCGTTTGAAGTGTCCACATAATTATTTTTATCCCATCTTTGTTTTCTAGTTTTCGTTATTTGTCCGTATATTAAATCTGCTGTTGTTGGCTTTCATAAGTAATCTTTCATTACTATTTTTTGTGTATTCTTTGAGTCCTTGGATTGTGGCTTCTACAGTCTTCTATGTTGGCCAGACCTCTTCCACCTTCTTTTCTTGATACATATAACCTATCTCTATCATCTCCAGGGTATAGAGCCTTGTGAATTGTCATTAATTTCCTAATCCTTTGGTAGATCTGTCTGAGTTCTTCTTTTGTCCATTTTAAGAATGGCCCAGATTTTCTTATAACGGGGGAAGCCCATGTATTTATGCCTTTGATAAGATTTATGTTGTTGCGCTTTCTTCTTCTTCTGGGGTATCCTTTTTTAACCTTTTCTTTTATCTCTGTTTGCTTGATATGGTCTGCTTCTAAAATTCCTAAATATTTGTAACTTTCTTTTTCTTCAAGTTATTTTATTGTGTCCTGATTTGGTAGTTGTATTCCGTCCATTAGTTTTCTTTCTCCCTTTTTTATTACTAGTATAGCACATTTTTTGATTCCAATCCCACCCTATATCTTAGCTGTATGTTTAAGGGTTTGTACCAGGGTTTCTAGTTCTTTTTCATTTTTTGCAAATTCTTTTATGTCATTTATGTACATAAGGTAGTTTATTTTTTCCTGTGAGTTAGTGAATTTGTATCCCCCTTGCATTTTCTGAGTATATGATTGAATGGCATCATTGCTATAATAAATAGTAGTGGTGATAGCGAGTCTCTTTGGAAAATACCTCTTTGGATTTATAATTCTGCCAAGGATTGTCCTCCTGCTTTTAATTGGACTCTCCAGTTTTCCATGGCTTTTTGTTAAAATGTATGATGCTCTTGGATATTTTGTACATTTTTAGACATTCCAAAATCCAGGTATGTGAGTTCATGTCATATGCCTTTCTGTAGTCAATCCATGCCATTGCAATATTTTTCCACCTATTTTTAACTTCTTTAAGGATGTGTTGATCTATATAAAGTAAGTCATATGTTCCTCTTTTTCCTTTGCAGCATCCTTTCTGTTTTTCTGGAAAAAGTTTGTGCCAATTAAGTGAAAGGTATATTTCTTCTTTTATTACCGAATGTCAATATTTTCCACATCATGGGCAGACAAATTATGGGTCTATAATTGCTAGGGGTACTCCTTTTGTGGGTCTTTTTGGATTAAGGTCGTTATTCCTTTTGTCATCCATTCGAGTACATTATTATTATTATTATTATTATTATTATTATTATTATAATAATAATAATAATAATTACGTGTATTATTTCAACGATATATCAGCAGTATTGATTTATATATATATATATATATATATATATATATATATATATATATATATATATATATATATATATATATATATAGTAGATATATCAGCAGTATTTGATAATTTAATTTTGTTTTTACTTAAATAAGATTTCTAAAATAAATGTCATTATTTCATATTGTTTTGCTTCTGTGGAACAGTCACACCGAAGTCTTTACAGATTGTTTTCAGGATTTGGAAAAAAATTGTATATTAAAATAAGTTGTATGGATTCTTAGAAAGACAAACATTTTCTTTGATTTTCTTTGATTTTCTTTGATTTCCTTATGAGGTAAAATAAAAGAAACAATGCAAATATTTCTTTACTGAAAAAAAAGGAAACAAATTTTCCTCGTATAAAAACGTTAATCAATAGGTAAATATTGTCAATGATATTAAAAATAATATCAGTATTATCTGCAATATTTACTTTATTGAACTAAAAATAAAGTTACCTTGTTTTTTTTTTGCTCTCGTGAACTAATTCATCATCACTGAACGTTTTTGCTTTTGTTTTTAAAAAGCCCACTAATAGAAAGCCAAATTGTATAAAGGTCAAATTATGCCAGTCAAGGATATATGACGTCACTTTATATCAACCAATGAATCAAACGCAACATTAAAAAAAAAACGTCCAAAAACAATCATAAGATGCAAAATAAAAAAAATAAACCTTTTTTTATCTTTCGATCACATCACGTTTCCCTTTGACAAACAAATAATTGAATTTGTGTTCGGTTAGAAGCATCATGGAAGCCAAATACATTACAAGATAACCGTTTCTTCCTCATTAGAAATACTATAAAACGGTTCCAGGGATTCCCATCATGGGATAATGGTCAGAAATCTAGTTTCCCAGATCCATTACTACCGAATAGCGAGTGTGATCCTCGTTGGATGTCTCATAATTGCAACCTTTTGTCATATCCTGTCTGTGGTCAACGGGTTGGGAAAATACCTATTATTTTACTGACTTCTATTTTATTGGCATTTTACTTACCGCCCTATCACTTATTTATTTTGATACTTACTGTCGTTATTTTATACTTATTTATTTTGATAATATTGGTAAACAACATTAGACAGTCATCCCAAGGGTTATTCGGACTAATATTGTTATCCTTGTTTTTATATCATTATGTTTCGAATGACTTTTTTATCGAGCCTTCCATAGACTTGTAGTCGATCAGGTTCTTTTTTAGCAGTATTATTGATCCTACGGACAGTTGAGGAAAAGTTCTCAGCCTAACTAAGAAGAAATACTAAACGCACACTCTATTTCTATGTTCTGAAAAAAAGTTAAATTTGATAATGTCACTATGCAGATCACAAAAACAAAGTTTGGAGATGAAAATAGGTCCTTTCTATTTTCATTAGATATAAGCAATTGGGAAAGGTAAAAATGTTGTCATATAGTGTAATCCAGCAGAATCATAAACATTAGATGTACACATGAAAAAAAAAAACAACAACAAAAACAAAAAAACTTTGGCGTCAAAGTCTAAGAATAAAGAAAATATTTGGATACACCTCAATATGTATATTATAGTAATAATATTGATAATAAAGTGTAACCATAGAGATCTTTAGATATGTATATGAAATAATCTTTGGAGCAAAGATCTAGAATAAATAAATATTCTTTTGATGCACGGAAAAATTACTTCCTATTTCATCTTATCTGTCACAATGAAACACAAAATAATAAAACGTTGTCTCTTTATTATGATCGGAAAGTATTATCCCCTTCTTATCAGAAGAAAAAACATTGATGTAAAAATGATGTTGATGATGATAATTATGCATTACTAAAATCCTGATCATGATCATCATAATGATTATCAGTATTAAATCTATTTTCTCTCTCTCTCTCATCTTCATTTTATTGAATATTGCTATATTTCATATATTTGCATCTTCACAGGTCTTATCTATATTTTGCCTTTGTGGAATGAGCGACAACAAATCTCAAACATCTAATTTCTAATGTTTCTGGCCCTGTTCCAAGTACATGAGAAGTTGATACTAATTTTCTTAATATAATGGGGGATACTGTCTAGATAACAGATACCCAGTTACTAGATTACACTTTTTTTTCAAGTCGATTCAATAAAATTCAAAGCAACATCGGAAAAAATATCTGACAATTTACAAAGATCAGAATGAGAGATTGATTCAATTTTGCACCCCCCTTCCATTTCGAACCAGTTAAGATGTCATTTTTGCTTCAGAGCATATTTTCAGAGATTGAAAAAAAATATTATTTTACTTTACAAAACACATATGATCTTTATCTAATCTGCTGGCCTAGTCAGAATATGCAGCCGAATTTTATTTCTAGTTTACAAATGGATTACACCCCATCCCTACCCCAACATACAAACTAGATCAGATGAATGTTAAAACTCACATTTTCTCCTAAAACTAAACTATAACGTATTTTAGTTTATGCATTAATGAAATTCCATTTTGTTATTTTTAACATTTTCGTGAGTTTTAATTTTTTTGTGTTTAACATATTTTTACATATTCTCATGAAATGTTTTCTATTTGATCATAACAGGTACTCCGGGTTAGAGTGGACCTGGGAATGATGACAATGAAAAAGTACTCTACACCCCCCAGTGTTTACCATCAGGTGCAGTCTAGTGCTTACAGTCACGAAAATCGGCATTCAAAATTCTGGTTTGCTAACTATCACACTCTGTTAAGTATCCAAGATGATCAGTCATACTAGGGACGACGAAATCAGTACAGGTATATTTTCGATTTACTTCACCTTTATAATTACGAGAGAGAGAGAGAGAGAGAGAGAGAGAGAGAGAGAGAGAGAGAGAGAGAGAGAGAGAGAGAGAGAGAGAGATCAAATCAGATTGTCAGCAATGAACTTATCAATGGATGATAATCTATCTATCTATCTATCTATCTATCTATCTCATGTTTATATTTACCACTTTAGCAATCAGCTGAAATACACATATTTATCTCAGTATGCAAAACATATATATACAATTGTGGCATATAAAGGTTAACATTCAACCTATGAGAAGAAAGCAGCATTACTATGACACCAAGAGTACTCCATGCCTTTTGATTATGAGCCAATCCTTTGTTCTGAGAATGGAATTCTCTAAGATGGCTCACTGGCTCAAACATTGCAATAGTAGTAACAACTTCGGCCTGAATGAATACATTCTTCTGCTTTAAAATTCCTTTCCAAATTCCTTTCCAAATTCAATGCTTGCAAAGAAACAGAATAAATGCAGTCCAGTGCATTTTCACTTATGACAAGGAAGGAATAATCTAATTATTTTCTCTTGAGCTTTTCTTTTCTTTTTTGCATTGCTCGTGTCAGGAATTATTAGTCATGGCTCAAAGACGTTTTCTTTAGATATTTCCCCGTGATGGATCCGGCTGAAAAATCATTTATAGGCATTGACTATGTGAGATAATAAAATTTAGATAAAGGTGAGATAATATGAATAGTTCGAGATAGATAGATGGAAGACGAATATATATATATATATATATATATATATATATATATATGATATGATATGATATGATATGATATAAATGTTAAATTCATAAGTAAACTGTTCTCAATATCGTGGATAGGCAATTTATATCTAAGTTAGGGTCGCGTATACATAGATTCAACAGCGCTTGGTTACTGAGGGTTTGAACAATCGTGTAGGCGAGAAAATATCAGTAACCAAGTGCCGTTGACTCCATGTCCAAGCAACCCAAGCATAGTATTAATTTTCCTGGCATTACATGGTTTCAAGTAACTATTTCTATTTACTAATAAACGTTTTTCTACTACAGTTATATGGTTTCAGGTGTTACATTCCAATACTAATAATTTTCAAACATATTTTCAAATTTAACTCCTAGAAGGACCCTCAATATATACTATCACCTCATGTCAGAATGGACCAGGGCAAAATCCTATCTGTCTCTGCCCATGTCTGTCTGTCTCTGACATGCTGTCTGTCCTTCTGTATCTCAATATATAAACATTACACGATTTAAATATCATTGCAATAAAGCATAACAAGTTATTTAATCATGAGTAGAATATTCTAATGACGATTTTTGAAAAACAATGAAAAAAAAAGGACGCAGTTAATGATGATTAAATTAATCTTTGAAAATGCTTTATAACACTAATGATGGTTTAATATATAAAAACGAACGCTCGAATGTAGGGACAACTATTCATGCATTTGTAAATAAATACATCCTCAAAATATGTTTTTCATATTTTCATAATTTTTCTCTTACACACAAATATCCACACACACACACACACACACACACACACACACACACACACACACACATATATATATATATATATATATATATATATATATAAGTATCGATTCATCAGGGATGGAAGCCGAAATTGAAGGGATATTAAGAACATAGCGAGAATTACAAAACTTGGATATTGCTGGTGTGAAGATCTTATATTTTTTAAAATGTTGATTGCTGAGTTTCTCTGTGGAATTTGCAGGCAGAAACTATTCAAAAATGAAAACAGAACGAATTTCTAAAACCAAATGTGAATTCTTTACTTCCGAGTTTTGAATGATTTCTATCAATTTCGTTTTTTTTCACCTATTTGATCATTCAGTCAGTTCGAGGAAGATTGCATCATGGGATTGTTATGGACAATAAAGAGTCATATGATGCAGGAATGAACATCAGAGAAAGAGAGAGAGATAGATAGATAGATAGATAGAGAGAGAGAGAGAGAGAGAGAGAGAGAGAGAGAGAGAGAGAGAGAGAGAGAGAGAGCGCAAGAGAAAGGTAGGGGAGAAGGAATATAAATAAGACAAATACAAGTATGAGATATGGAGAAATATGAGACGGCAGGACAGGAAAGAAAGAAAGCAAACCATAAAATTGAAAATGGAGGAGATTTTTAAAATATAGAGGAGGAGGAGGAGGAGGGTGGGAGAATAATAAAGGCAAATAAAAACGAATTAAAGGAGAAATGTGAGATAGATGGAAATAGAAACGAAGATGGGAAGAAATAAAAGAAGTATATAAAATTTAAATAGAATAATAGAACGAGAAAAGGAAAGGTGTGAAATGGAAGGAAAGAAGAAAACAACGAAGTAAGCGAGGATGATGATGAAAGAGTTGGAGAAAGTGAATGTGAAAGGAAAAGGAGAAAAATAAATAGAAAAGGAGAAGTAGAAATGTGAGTTTGGTGGGAAGAAGAAGAAGAAGAAGAAGAAGAAGAAGAAGAAGAAGAAGAAGAAGAAGTTTTAAAAGAACGAAATACGGATTGTAACGAAGCAAGTCGTCTTGGGATGAAAAGGGCGGAACGCTTTGGAGATTTGACTCGTATCCGATTTGCCTACTTCACCCCCGAAGGTGTTCTCATTCTGCCCATAAAGTTTAGCCATTGTTCATGAGATGCCACTTTCTGAAGTCAAAAGCGACATTCCCAGCAGAGGGAGGTGAACGACGTGAATTCTAAATTCGCCTGAGATGAGCAGAGTACCGAATCACTAGATCGATGGTCTGGTAAAAAAAAATGTGATAAACCAACTGAGTAGAAGCAATCGTTTGTTGCAGATCTGTGTTTAATGGGGAATATCAAGGATCCCACTTCTTCTGGGGTAATAAAGGGGGAAAAATATTAGATAAGAAAAGACGCACAATTTATCTTTGTTCCTGAACAACCAGTATGTCGAACGTTTTTAACTTGTCTTACCTTTTTATTCGCCCTTGATT
Source organism: Doryteuthis pealeii (assembly GCA_023376005.1). Lineage (NCBI taxonomy): Eukaryota > Metazoa > Mollusca > Cephalopoda > Myopsida > Loliginidae > Doryteuthis > Doryteuthis pealeii. The sequence continues at coordinate 41,935,636 of CM042146.1, read as the reverse complement.
CTCTTCGTTTTTCTTCGATTCATTATTTTTCTTCCAAATGTCTATAGCATATTTGTTATTATAAAGTTTTTAACACCAGCGTTAGATGATGGTCTTTCACTGGAGTCTGAATGACAACAAGTCTCCTCGGGTTTCCAGGACTCTTCTGAGTATTCTAGCCGATTACAGCAATGGTCTCAATTCTTACTATGATTTCCAGTTCCTCCAGTCTTTTTCTCAAACTTTTTGGGATCGTTCCAAGTGCACCAAATACAATTGGTATCACTTTGACCCACATATTCCACAGTTTTTTCAATTCTCTGGTAAGGTTCACGTGTTTGCCTATCTTTTCGTTTTCTTTCATCTTCACCCTGTGATCTGCTAGAAATACAAAGTCTACCAGTTGATAAGTTCTCTCTTTTGTTAACCAATACTTGGTCTTGTCTCCTGGCTGGAACGAGGTGATCCGTCTTTATCTCGAAGTCTATTATTATTATTATTATTATTATTATTATTATTATTATTATTATTATTATTATTATTTCTTGTAGTTTTTTATTTATTTTTTAGATTCACTTTCTACTTTCTTTCTTCTCTCTCTTTGAATCTTTTTCAGTTCAAGGTTTTATTTTTCAGTTTAATAGTAATAGTATCATCATTGTTTTTGAGTTTACTTCAGAATGTTGGTCAATGTTAAAATTCGGTTTGCCCCAGTTACAGAAATTGGATGACAAGGATTTGACTCAGAATTATAGAAGTTTCTTTTTAAAAATATTTAAAAAAATATTTATCATTTTTTTTCTTTTTCTTCTTCCTATTCTGATACTTCATTCACTAATTCACTAATATTGTTTCGCTCTTCATTCATTCACCAATTTTCATTCTTACCTAATAAATGCTTAGATAAATCTACATTCATGTAAACATACATCTCTTCCTTCTTTTCTCATTCAATGTTTTCATTCTTCAAATTGCCAATTGTTGTTTTATTCTTCATGATTTCTTTAAATGTTGTTATTTCCAAACTTTCTTTCGTCCATTGTTTTATTTTTTCGTTCTCATTCTTTACCTTTTCCTTCTTTCCTATCTTGTCTTCGTTCTTCTTTCATTTTTGTCCTATCTCGTGCCATTCTTTCTTTCTTTTTTCTTTCTTTCTTCCTTTCTTTTTCTTTCTTTCTTTCTTTCTTTCATTCTGTTTTTTTCTTTCATCCATTTTCTCTTCAATCATTTTCGCTCGTTTAAAAACGTTTGAAATACCAACGCGCAAAGTACAGAAACAATATTGTCTCTATCTCTTGAAGGTTAATCCTAATACAACGTATTGTTATGATAAATTTCATCTGTTCTTGAAAAATTAAAAATATTTCATTATAATTACATTTTTTCTTGCCACTTTTCTTTGTTGGATAAAGGAGTTAGAACATTGTAGAAAAGCCCGTGAAAATGCAGCTTGGGTGAAAAAAAGAATATTTTAGTCAGGGCTTCTCGTCAATGGATATTTTGCAGTAATGAGACACTGTGCTAAGTCAACATTGCCACCGGTATGATGACATATAAACTCTATTATCCCCACAGAAACCTTAGTTAGTGCATATTTCATCGTAATCACTAAAATTGTCTACATTTTATTCTTTATTTCATGTATTTCAGTTTTCTCAGTGCTATTATCTATGTCAGTCCCTTGACTTTCATTCACTAGTTGGTTTGCAAGTTTAAATTGACTAATGTCTCGAGTTAACCCCCTTTCATCATATATTCACCTAGCTCTAATTTGTGATCCTTTAGTTTCAGTTACAATATAGAATGCTGGTTCATACTATGTTGACCATTTATTTCTCTTTGGTTTTTTACGAATACATAGTCACCAGGTATGAATTTTCTTTCTTTAGTCCTTCTGTTTGTATTCAATTTATTTTTATATTTTTCATCATTATATTTTATTATCTCATTTCTCTCTTTCTTTTCTGTTTCAGTTGTTATAATCTAACTTGATCCTAATTGCTCTATCTTCCATGTCTTTTTAAGGTTCTATACCTGCTGCCGGGTGTGGTGTAGCTCTCTATGCTGTTAGCATTTCTATTATGTTGATTTCTTCTTTTATATGTTGTGTATGGTATATTTCTAGGTCCTTTTCGGCTTTGATCCAGTCGTTGTTGATAATGTATGATGTAAATTTGTTAGTGTATCATCTTTCTTTGTCTTTGTCCTTATTCTATCTAAAGTTTCAGCATTTTCTTTGTGTGAAATGTGGTTTACTATTTGTTCTGTGTTGTCTCTGATATAAGGTGTCTTGATATGTAGTCTAATGGATCCAGTTCATTTCTTCTTGGTTCTTATTTAAGTTAAAAGTCGAAGTCCATTATTTCCATAATCCACTTTCTATGCGTGGTGGGAGTCTGTGTTGGACTTTATTATACATTAGGATTAGAGGTTTGTGGGCTGTTATTATAACGAATTTGGGTGCTTCTATCAGATAATTTCTGAGTCTCAATACTGCCCATTTTACAGCTAATGCACCCTTTTCTGTTTCGCTGTATCTCTTTTCTGTGTCCGATAGTTTTCTGCTGATGAAGTGTATCTGTTGCTGTTCTAATGGTCCTTTCTGGAACAATGCTACACTCAGTCCTTCTTCATGGAAGCTCGCTTCTCTTCTTAGTGTAATCTGCTTGTTTCGGTTGAAGTATGCCATTGTTTTAGAACTTGTTATTGCAGATTTCAGTTCTTCAAACGCTTCTTTTTCTTCACGGTTCCATTTGAATTTTGTTTTATGTCTTGTTAAGTTTATCAGTAGTGCACCAAGTGTTGGGTAGTTCTTTATAAAGTTGTCAAGGTAGCCTGTCATTCCAAGAAAGCTTCTAACTTCTTCTTTGGATTTTGGATCCTTGCAGTTTAGTAAAGCTTCAATTTTCCTGGGGTTTTAGCCCTTCAGATGTGAAGAAATAACCAAAGAACGGGATTTGTGTTTGACAAAATTCACTCTTCTCTCGGTTGAATTTGACTCCGTAGTCCTCTGCTCTTAGAAGTACTTTCCTTGAGGTTCTGTTGTGTTCCTCTTATCTTTTCTTCCGAGATTATATCATCTCTTTGGTTTATGCATAGAGGTATGTCTCCAAATATTTGGGACATTACTCGGTCAAATATAACTTGTTATGATTTAGCCCCGAATATCAACCGTTTTGGTCTATAGTTTCCCCAAGGTGTATTAAATTTTGCTAGTTTTCGAGTTTCCTCATTCATTGAGAGTTAGTGGTACCCTGCTTTTAGGTCCCTTTTACTGAACACTTTGCATCCCCTTAGGTGATATTAAAGTCCTAGATGATAGGTGCTTGGATATATCTACTTCTTTTTATATATATTTTTTCGGTATTCGCATGTCTATGCTAACTCGTATCATGTTCGGCTCCAGTTCGTTCCAGTCTCTTGTAGCTTACCTCGGTTTAGGTTGCACGACAAATGGTGAACACCACGTGATGGCTTCGTTGCTGGGTACTCTTTAAAAAATGCCATCTGCTTCTCCTTGTTCAATCCATTTTTTAAGTGGAGTTTCTAACTCAGTTGGTATGGTACGTGCCTGGGCTTTTGAGCTATAGGTTGTATTCCAGGTTCCATTTTGAGTCCTACTTCGATGACTTTTCCTATCTTAGATTCCTTAATGTTTCCCATTCCTTGGAATACATCTTCATATTCTTCAAATAATTGCTTTGAGAATGTTGGTTCATTTGTTCCGTTTATTCGTTTGATCTGTAGCTCATTAGTTTATTTCAGGTTCCCATTCGGTTCTAATACCATCATACCTAATTCTATTAGAGTATCTCTGCCTATCAAGAGGAGGTTATCTATATTGTCCTCTTACGACGATAAATTCTGTTTTCATACCTCTGTTCTTGTTCCGAATTATTGTTTCAAATTCCCCTTTCGCTGATAGTTCACCCTGTATTATTTTACTCGATCGTAATTGGGTTATAATTCACCAGCATTTGTTCTTCTTTTAGTGCCTTGAATTGGCATTCCTCCATAATATTCGCGGATATTCCACTGTCAGACTTACAGCATGTGTCTATCTTTCCTATTCTTATTTCTATTGTGTTGTTATATTTTTGATTTATGGTTTTAATTTTATGAATCTTAATTTTATCAATCGTTTTTCTGATGAATTCCTCATTTTAAGAACTTGTATCTGTTTCCATTTCAATCCTCCTTATATTTCTAGGAGTATTATTTTGTTTTCTGTAAGGTTGTCTGTCGTTTTGGTTCCCACCAACCTGTTGTCGGTGAATGCAGCAGTCGGCGAAATGGTTGCTTTTCCCACAGTTGTTACGCACTCATCCGTACGCCGTGCAATTCACACTTTTATCAAATTTGTGTGTTTTCGCAACAATATCGGCATTTTATTTGTTGTTTCTGCTCTGTCCAACCTATTGGTCGTTTTCTTCTTATGGTGTTGACTCTATCAATCCATTTCTCATTGTCTAAAGCTTTTGAATGAGTTTTCCTTATTTCTTTTACTCTCGCTTAAGGTCATTATGTTGACTCTCTTCTTCTAGAAATTCTTTCAAATTCACTTGTTTTTGTATTGCTCTAGTTATCATTTCGCTGTCGTCAATTGTTTAAATAAGGTGTTCCAAAATTCTGTCTTCTCTATTATTCTCGAAGTCGCAAGCTTCAATTTGTTCTTTTAGCCTCATGGCATATTGCGAAATTGTTTCCTTGTATTCCTGTCTCATTCTATTGAATAAAAACCTAGCGTGTTGTTTATTTTGTTTTGGTATGAAATGGTTGTTTAATTTCTTTTTAACCTCCTCGGAAGATTCTTTTTCACTTTGTTCTGTGCTCGCCAAATACTTTATTATTAGCCTTATCTCTTTTCCACCGTATCTTTTTAGACAAAAAATGTTGTCGTTATCGTCTGTGACTCTTTTCCACGCGTAGTATATTCGTCCTTTTTTTTCTTTTTTCTTTTTTTCTGTAATATAATTCTTTCATCCTTCGTCGCCAATCTTATGGTTAAGCTTTTTTATAACCCAGCTTATAAAAAGGGTAACTGTGAGTTCTTTAAGCTAGAATAAAGCAAGTCAACACTCTCTGATAACAGGATAACAACTGAATTTTATTTCGGAAATTTGGCGCCTGTCGGTGTATGTGTATGTATGCGCATGTCAAATATTTGTGTATATTTATGACCAAAAGTAATTCAGCTTTATTTATGAGGTCACAACAATGACGAATTGATTTCCTTCTTTTTATTTTTGCTGCTTTTTATAAAAAAGTTTTGGAAGTTTTGAAAATTTGAACTGTTGAAATTGAATTGCACAAAATCAACAGAGAGTAGTATTTTGGGGCGATAAAAATAAAATAATTTCTGTATGCTGGAGGTCACCAATACAGTGATGAATAAAACTGGAAACAAAAGTCAGAGACGTCTACAGATTAAATGATTCACTAAGACTATTCATGACAGAAATTATAGAATTAGCACACTTAGAGGATACACATGTAGTCTTTTTTATTTAGCAGGAAGTAAATTAATAACAGATAAGACGCAACATGTGTTTATTTGGTAGTTGAGCGTTCCAAATATTTCTCAAAGTAGATTAGATTATTCAAATTAATGTTATAATTTTTTCCAAACCATGGAACAACCGAATGTTGAAGAAAGAATTATGGAATTCATTGAGAAGAAATAGAATTAATAGTTAGTTATCCTTACATGAAAGAATTAAGGTTTCATAAGACAACCTTAATTCTTTTATGTATAGGTTTCACTAATTTTATCAGTTATTAGTTTATCTATAGTTAAATAAAAAGCCCCAAGTTAACATTCTATAATCGTGATAATTGCATACTGTTTTGCCACGGTTAGTAATACAAATTTACTAACCGGCTTATTAAGGAGTATCATCTATGAAAGACGAGACTTTTTAGTCTGAGGGTTCAAGTCCTGTCTGGAGTTATTTCTTTAGTTCGAAATTTTATTTTAGTTGAACTGTCGAAGAAGTGATCGGCTAGAAATAGTCATAATAAAAATTGATAAAACTGATGAGGAAAAATAGTAAACCTTTTTGTCATGAAGCTGTTTATCACAATTCCGTTTCCAAATATCAATCTTAAAATATTTTAACTGGATTTTCATTAAAAGAGCAATCGTTCTTTTATATTAACTCGTCTGTAAGTTTCTCCTTTGTGAAACAAATTTTAAGCATGTTCATGACAAAATATTTTAAAAACTCCCCAGGCTTTGAGATTGAGATATAATGTATAAAAGAAAGAAAATTAAGTTAACAAACATTCGTATTCTTATGCAATCGAAAAACCCAGGTATGCTACCACATTTACCCCGGAGATCCAAAGTTGATCAGATCAAAATGTTTTCACTTGTTGCAAATACTGAAAAGAACATAACGTATATACTCAAGTATCATTCGATACTATCCGGGACATTTTGCTCATGGAAATTATAGCCATACCAGTTGACCTATGTCAAGCCTTATGCATCTATTTACGCACACAAAGTTTATATCTCGCGTATAACACAACACCCTAATATAAAGCTAGAATTCAGATTTCCGAAAGTCGAATGATATGCGTATATTTACGGTAGTTATTTGTTAAACTCCATCGCGCAAAATACCAAGTTTGGTCTTTTCCTTCCTTATTTTTGGTGTTTTCAAAAATTGGAGCATACTATTTTAGTAGTATTTCTCGGTTGTAGGAAAATTAATTATTTATCAACGCTACTCCTTAAAAGTCTTTCCGATGATTCACTTTTTTTAATGTTGATCCCCACCCTCTCCCTCTTTCCACAATGATGCAAATCAATCCACCACAGACGATTGGTTCCCGGATTTGCCTCTGACGAGAACGGTAAAGAAAGCAGAGACAGACAAGGATGACTCAGGATTCAAATAACATGTCTGAGTCAGCAAAGAAAGAAAGTTCAGATTTTTTTATTTGTAAATTGAAAAGAAAAAAAAAGAATGATTGTCTGACTTAAATAAAGACACTGATTCATAGAGGCGATTCGATGTCTGGACATTAAAATGTGTGTTTATAATCTGACGAAGATACGAAATATAGACAGCAATTCGGGCTGAGAGGAGAGAATACTGAAATAGAAACATGAATCAGAGACTTCTTAATATATATATATATATATATATATATATATATATATATATATATATATTTATGTGTGTGTGTATGTGTTTGTGTGTGTGTGTGTGTGTGTGTGTCTGTTCATGTGTGTGTTTCTGTGTCTGTGTTTGTATGTGTGTATATATGTGAGTGCGAGTGAATTCATAAGATTAGGTATGCATATGTGTTAACACTAACAGTATCACTCATAGATCAGTATATCACTAAGCATTTTCTTTCATGAAAAGTCAGTTTTCTTCTGAACCAAAGATCCAAAGATACAATGATTTTATTATTTATGGCAAAAAGGGCATCATTAAATATCTGTTAACAAACTAGAAAACATCAAAACTCTGTAACGAAAAATATGAATAAGTAGCAGTTAAAATAAGTACACTCTTGTATGTGTATATTTTATTAACAATTTTATTTTTGATTACAGAGCTGTTTTAATTTTAGATTTGGTTATTGTGTTTCATGTTGATTTTGTCATCAAATAATGACTAATCATATCCGTTTTGATTGTCTGATGTTCTACTAGAAATAATAAAATCCTGATATTGGCTCAGATTAAAATAAACTTTATAAAAATGTTTTTTGGGGTGTACTTCTTTATGGGAGTTACTATACTTGTCTTTGTGTTTGATATATATATATATATATATATATATATATATATATATATATATATATATATATATATATATATCAAACACAAATATACAGGGTGTTCAGATAAATTTGACATATTTATATTTGGTAATTTTTCTCCGTATGTTGGAGATATTGGCGCACACTACACATAATTTAAAAGATTGAACCCATCTTCATTCATATACCTGATGACAGATAGAATGGATTACTGGAACCCACCTGAATCATGGAAGAGAATAACTTGTATCATGATAAACTGCATCTGATAGAGAGGTTCTTGTTCTGGAGGTGTGGGGAGAGCGGATTACCCTTCATTGTCATTACTCTCTGGTCCACTCTGCCCCGATTTGGTAGTACTTGTTAGGGTCCAATATATAGGTCAAACGGACGGGGTAACAAATTATTCGTGTTCGATAGGACCGTGTGTAAAAAAGAAAAAAAAAAACGAAAAACAAAAAAAGAAAAGAAAAAAACAACAACACAAAAATGTAAATATGAACGTAGAATAAACGCGATTCTCTAACCCTAGACGGTTCGGAATGCCGTTAAAATCAATCAATCAATCATATTTATCTAAATATGTGTGTGTGCATAACAGCGACAGCAGATTAAATAATTCAGCAATAAACACAGAAAGTATTATACTTATCAAAGCACAATATATATGCATGTATGTATGTATGTATGTGTGTGCGCGCGCGCGCGCGTGTGTGTGTGTGTGTGTGCACGAGGCCTGTATGGAAAGTATCCAACCCCTTTGAAAATCTCGAGAACATGTGAAGTCTTGATGTAACTTGGCATGTCATCTGAAAGGATCTTACTGGCCACGTGCAATCAGACATTCTGTCGAAAGTGATATGATGTTCAGTGACGTGTGAACCCTTTTACTATTGGATTCACAATGACCAACCAGTCGATCAGGGAATATGCGTCAAGTTCCTACAAGGATATTTATTCAAATATTACGGATTTTGCTCTATACAAATTTTGACATTTCATAAATCTGAAATAAACATTGAAAGAGAAGCGAATTCAAAATGTGAGATTAAATAGAACATAACGAACACGTTGGTAGCGATCGTGAAAAGGAATGACATGTTGTTTTGAAAAGTGAAAGAGATGTTGGCAGTTCTTTAAAGGAAAGGAAGACTACTTTCACTTAATAATACTTTGCTGGATTATTCCTGAAATGACTTTGCTCATTAAGTAGCATAATTGCATTATAATCTTATAAATCAATTTTTGTGACGATATATGGTTTCATGAAAAAACTAAATTTACTCATATTTATGGTAGAAAGTGCTCAGTATCAGGGATAGAGTCTCTATAAATATAAACAGGATGAACGCAGAAACCAGAATTTCATGCTGACAGGTACTTTTTCAGCTTTCCGCAATATTCAGCGTAATATATATATATATATATATATATATATATATATATATATATATATATATATATATATATAAGTGTAAATAATATCATACTTTATTTACTGATCAGCTAATTAAACGAATTATCTTAAAAGGAGGTGAATGAAAATCGAGAAACTTAAGGGCCCTTTCGGCCGGTGCATTTTCAAAAGTTCTACAACCGGTAGATCGTTTAAAATCAAAGAGTATAAATTGAGTAAAAGGGGATAAGACTATCAAGGTTGGAGCAACAAGTAGGGGAAAAATGAATCCCTTCACCTTACTCCCATTTCAGCAACAACATCCCCAGCGAATAATGCCAGAGATGGGCAAATAGTAGAATAGACGAGGCCCTTTGCCTTTAATAGGGCAACCAGTCTAGGAAAAGAAAAAAATTGGATTCAGAATAGCTGTTTTTTGTTAAAAAAAAAACTTGTTTCGCAAGGCGGACGATTTGGGTAAATTATATATATGAGTTAATTATCATTATATTATAATATCTCACTGACATTTTATTGAATATCTCATATTTTCATACATTAAAAAGGGAATTCGAATTAGCACCATCATCTGAATATCATGACGTTTGCCAGAAGCGTGATTAATGCAGTCAGAGCTTTATATACTTCTGTTGGCCGCACTAAATACCAAAAGTTATCAGTAACACACGTTTGAACTTATGTTAATGCAACCATTTTGAATGCTGAGTTTTAAGACTCTTAGGTATTTCAAACTTGCAAGATTGGTGCAATTCAGTCTTCTTAATTTTTTCTTTTTTATCCTGGTCCCTTGCTAGGCAATGTTTTGAGAATTCTAAGTCTTTATTTTTTTATATTGCCATAGATGCGCTTAGATTTTAAGAATTTATTTTCTCTTATTTTACAGTATTCTTTAGTTTGCTTAGATTCCATTCATACGTTAATTTTTTAACTGATTGGTAGAAGTGGATATATCTCAGCAGGATAGCGTATATTGAAACCACAAGAAAAACCACCAACCTATTTGAGTCACATTATTAGATTTTTTATAATCAAAAGATTTCAGACATAAAATTGCAAAGCTATAAATCCCGACGTTCTTTCATTTTTATTGATCTTTATTTAGTTAGTAAGCAAACATTACCATTGGACATTACAGTCAGTGATTCATAAAAAAGTTTTTAGTCTCTATTTTTCTTTGTGTAGTGACTGTATATTTTTCAGTAATCTACTTTTTTCAGGAGTGTCTTTCGTCTATGTGTCTAGTGTTATTCGTTTAATTTATACAAATTATTGTCATTTTTAACTCAATATATTGCAGAAATGTGACGTTCTGGAAGTGTCCTTTGAGATCGAATCTCATTTAAATATATTTCATTCTAATATGACCCCCCCCCAAAAAAAAAAACACCTTTCATTATAATAAGAAAAGCAAAATACATATATTTTGTCGTTATTTAGCAAATTGAGTTTAGTCTAGCATATAAAAGAAATAGTGACATTACACAGTTACGGCCCCTTAACTATCGCCTGATAAGAGACCTTGTGCGATTGGTTAAAGGCCCTTGTCGGCGAACAATCAAAATTTACTAGGCTTAGTTTGGCCGCCAAATTCCGAAGATTGATACCATCAATCTAGCATTTTTTGCTGCAATCAGCCGTTGTTAAAGGACGTGCTTTTTAAAGCCAGCAACTCAGGAGCCGGTGACTCGTAAAGTCGAGCTTACCTCAAGCTAGCAAGAGACACTCACCTCTTCATACCAGAGAGAGAGAGAGAGAGAGAGAGAGAGAGAGAGAGAGAGAGAGAGAGAGAGAGAGAGAGAGAGAGAGAGAGAGAGTTTCGCAAACCCATTATTTTGTAACCCCCTACACTTACACTCCACAATTTGTACAATTCATAACACATTTGTAACCTGCACACACATTTTGTATATCACATGTGACATAATGTATATTGCATGTTCATATTTTTTGTTGAATATACGGTTTGTTCAAAAGCCTTGAGTCGTGTTTCATTACCTGTTGCCTTTATCATTATCTTGTCTACGTATTTACCATAACATAAGGTCATAGTGGTAGAACACGCTAGTTAAAAGTTGGCTAACCATTATGCTTCGTAAGGGCCTTTGTGAATTTTTCAAAATTTTGTTTCTGTTTCAGACACTCAAACTGAAGGGTTCTAGAAAGAAGGTTCAGAGAAGAAAAAAACAAAATACAACCCCCCCCCAAAAAAAACCCAGACCAAATGAAAATTTGAATTTAGGAAACAAGAATAAGTCTTGTGAGCAAGGGAGACGGGATAGCAATTCAAAGCCACTGTATTAGATGTTTTACCAGCTGCAACCTGAACAGTATGGATGGGCGCGTTGACTAGGAGCAAGAGAAAACATCCCCCCAGCTTTCCGCTGAGTTTCGACTTGATTAATTCCTTCAGTTGTTTTAATGGTGATGCATGCTACTGTCTATATATTTATAGTTTTCCAGGCAGTCTATCATGAATCTTATAGAATACCCCGCCCCCCCAAAAGAAGATAAAACAAAAAATATCTTATCTTCTTGAAATTCTTCAGGGTGGAGAACCAGAGTGTTTACTCTCTATGATTTGAATCTTTTATTCAGGTTCGAAGTGGGGAACTCTGGATTAGATTGGAAGTGAATCAGAAATTTCCAGGAAATGTCTACCTTTTCAAATTGTGCTCTGGCGTCGACATTATTGGGACTCATCTTGAAGACAGTTTACTCATCCCCAAGATTTCAGTTAAAACAGTGTAAGCCAAACCAGAACTTATACGTAAGGACATAGCCATTCGCTGGACAGTAAGACTCTTTTCATCCAAAAGATTAATAGCATTATCATTCATTAGTGATAGAGGTTTTTGGACGACTTGACCAAAAATAATCTTATGTTCTCTTCTTATTCGCTTGAATTCCGTAGCCAACTTCGTCAAAGTTGCATAAAAGGGGAGTCATCAGCAAGTAAATGTACCATGTCCTCATGGATTTCCTTAAGTGTCATACCTTTCCTTTGTAGATACTTTATAACTGATTGGGTCTTTGTTTTGTCCATTTTACATTTGTCATACATCTTTAACATTTGTATGGGGCTTGTCTGCACAGAAATTAACACACACCTCAGTATTAGATTTTCTTGTTTAAAAAAAGAACTCTGGTCAATTTGTTTTTTTCTTTCTGGGTGAGGCTTAGAACTTTTGAACGAGTAATATTCTGGTTTTTACCGTTTAAGAGATTTTCCGGATAAATGGTTTGTTATGGTGAAAAGAAACATAGTAAATTTGGATCTGTGAATGGAAATAGTTAAGTTAAAAACAAATAGTAAAGACAAGCTTATCTCACTCAATTTTTAGGTTTTGTGTGTAAATATTTTTACAATAAATATTACGGACATGAACAAAAGAGATGAGCAAAATCTAAAAATCGTTCTTTTCTTTTTAGTTGACGTAACTTGAACTATCCCAAAATGAAAAAAAAAGAATAAAAAAGATAAATAACCCCAAAAGAATACTGTTGAGTATTCTAGAAATTAAGAGATAAGTTTAACCCACAACTACCTGATAAAAAATAAATAGTTGAATTAAACTAGTTTAAATTAAACAAAAACAAAAAAAGTTTGTTGAATGTAAAGTTGTGAATATTTTCTTAATTGTTCTAATCTTTTTCCGTGTATTTATTGTGTATATTTTTTATGTATTTGTTATTTGTTGTTTATTTGGCGCCAGTAATAACCTAATTTTTTTTTTTACTTTTTAAAAGTGCCATATTTCCCTGTGATCGATCTATTAAACAACCAATAGGTTTGATATTTCCTACCTATGAAAATATCTTTTATTAACAGGAATAAATGTGGGCTCAAATGACAGATTTGTGTTATGATTTGCAGATGCCCTTTTGATATCAAATCTGAAATAGAAATATAATCTACCATTACTTGAAACAATATATCAGTGTGAAAATTACTCGTATAAAAATAGTTACTTGAAGCTGGAAATGTTTGCAAATGTTATTTATTTGAAACGATATAATTGCTACTTAAAAAAAAAATAAAAAAAAATAAATAAAAATAAATAAAAAACTAACATTGGCATTAAATAACCAAATAAGGGTTAACATATTTTAAAACCAATTAAACAACAAGGTTAATGTTCGGTTCCAACCATATTTATGCAAATATAATTCTCAGTCTAAGCTGTAATTAGCATTTTTTTTTCTGGTAACGTAACACTGATTAGGCCTTGCTCGTTTTACAAACGGTTAAACGACATTTTAGGAGGAATATTTTGTGCTGTGTGAAATCAGAATATCATTTTAAAACTAGATCGAAAATATTCATGATGACCAATTTGGCGTATAGGATCTCGCGTGAGGTTTTATGCTGTCAGTTCATGGTCATATCATAAAAAGTTGCAAGTGCAAATCTGTTTCTTATCTCGTTGTAGGCGGTTGTGTTTATTATACGACTACGTCGTAGCGGTAGATGTGTACTTTTGTTAAGGCAAGTGATTATTTCAAAGTCGGATGTAAGCAGAAACAAAATACCTGTGTTTATCGCCAGAACAAACATAAGCGTACGCTCTGAGAACAGTTCTGATATACACTATCAAAGCCGGCCCCATAATTGGCGAAACGGGATGAAGCGAGATTTAACGAGAACAAAAGGCAAACATCGTTATTAACCACTACGAAGTGAGAGTCGTAGGAGGCGATCGAATAACGCGTATCTCTCGCCTTAGGCGCGAAAATCTCTCTTGTGTCTTTCACTTCTTTCATTTCTTGGAACGTTTGTTTTATCTTTACATTCTTTCGCTTGAATAACACAAAGGTCGAAGTAAACAGCTATAAATCTTTCTTCTATTGAGCGTTCAACAATCGTCCATTCATGAGAAACAGATATTTTCCTTGAGTCTCTTTGTGATGATTTGTCAAGAGCAAGATTAACATTGGATCACGTGATTAGAAAGATGCATTCAATGTTCAGCAGCAGCGGCCAGCAGCAGCAGACTGATTCTAGTTTAGAATTAATCAAACAGAACTTTGTTTTACTCGATACCCAGTTAAAGCTGACTGATAAAAATACAACCACTACAATATAGTAAGTAAAGTCGTCGGGGCGGCCTAATGTCGGTATCAGCCAATCAGCGAGGGAGTCTATCCCCTTTTCACTAGCGCTAGACCAAGGAGATTATTTTAGCGTCTGAGCTGGAGCGCCACATCTTTACCGCACATATCCCTGTGCTACTCATACGCTGAGTTGGCGAGGGCGGGTATCGAACTAGGAACCCTGTGGTTTCTAGCCGAACGCTATACCAACTGAGCTAAGAGTATCACTAATTAGATGTTAATTTTATACTAAAGCAAAGATACCAGGATTTATATTTCTTGAACCATTATACAATCAAAATGGATAGTATTAGGTAATATTTATTATCAAAGTCAACAACATTGAAACCGAAGGAAAAATATGAATATATCATCACCATTATCATAAAGTCGAGCTAACAACAGTAGGGTAGGTCGATTTTTCACTTTAAAAATATGAAAAGTTTTGCGTTGGCATGATAAATACTGATACAAAAAACTATATCCCTTACTTGAACCATTGTTTGAAGAAATAGCATCAAAGTTCGTTTGCCAAAATGCAACCAAAATCCACTTTTTGAAACATTTGGTCCTAAAACTGTTTAGAAAATTTAGCAATTTCAATATGTAAAACAGAAAATGTTTTCATTTTATTCTATTAAAATAAAAGAATAAAATATAACTAAACTTCATATTGAAAATATGCCCCATCACCACCGACACATCCAATATGCTGCTTTTTACCTCATTGATTAAAATCTAATCGTGATCACATCTTAAAAGATTGAAAAAAACATGATTTTTATTCTATGAATGGAACACTAAAAAAAAAACCAATATAGATATTACTAGGCACAAATTATGGGATCATTTATTTTAAATATCTATAGAAAAACCTATTGGGAAGATTTGACCAACTTTGACTAGTGATTATTGTTTAAGTTATAGTGTCAAATTGCACCACGTAAGAGCCCTTAGAATCAAAAGATCGTCTTGGATTTCAAGTGGATGTTGCTTAATTATTTTGATCATACTGAAAATATACAGTTGTTGGTTACGGAATTTGTTATCCCTTTTGATTTCAAACCAGCCAATCATGATGAAATTAATAAGGCTGTGAAGTTTGGCAGACATATCTTGTGGGTAAGTAACTCAAGTCCATAAACATATTAGCCTAATGGGAAAAGTCACCATCTTGCCTGATTTATAGGCCCAATTTTCCATCCAGCAAATCTAGTATCCACCTTTCTTCTAGAAATTCCTACTGTATATACCAAGAAAAGTTTCTGGTCACAAATCATCTATTTCCATAGTAATAAAACAAGAAATATCAACAGGATTAACAACTGCTGTGAATTTTATTTGGAGTAAATCATGGTAATCAATTTACTTTGTGGACCAGTGAATGTTGTTGGGCTTCTTGTAATACCATCATCATACACGAAAAGAGCTTTAAAGGGAAGTTAATTTTGATGTAGGGAGAAACCAATTGTGTGTAAACGTCTCTGTATCTTTTTCACTGAGAATGTCACCATTACCGCCTTCACAACCTGTATTCATATTGGTATTGTCTAGAAGAACAGCTTTAGGGGTAGCCACGCCGTTAAATTCTTAAAAACCAGAAGCAACCTCCTCTGTAAGAACAGCACCAGTCGCACCAGTATTAGGATAGTTCTATGAGTAAAATACTCACTTTAATATCTCATCTTCTTCCAGAAAAGTCAAGTGGCGATTTGATCACTTTACTTTTTTCATTCTTTTCTTTCCTTTAGCCTCCACAGCTACTTCGTACAACAAAGTATCTTTGTAATTTCTTCCATCAAAACCAATACAAACAAATTTTTCATTTTTTTTCTCATGTCTTTCATGGGCATTCGATTTCATCCTTGCCTCAGCCTTATCTATTTTGCATTTATCAAAGATTATATTTTTATAATACTAGGTTTGAAGGAAATGAGAAGAAAAATCAGTCCTGATTTACACAATATTGTAAGTGCATTTTTAACCATTTGAATTAAAATGTATGAAATGAAAATGTATTGTATGATGTATCAGAAATTGCACAAATTGAATTAAAATTTATGAATTAAAATTTCTATTTGAAAATTGAAAATAAAATTAGAAAAAATGATAAAAGTAATGATCTTAGCCAAAAATGCAAGAGAATAAATGCAAGTCCTAGATTAGCACATAAACACTACAGTCTATAATAAAAATTAATAAAAGACAACAACTTTGAAAATAAAAGACAATAACTATGAAAATGATTATTAAGTTATTATTTTTATTAAGGTATTTAAAAAAATAAGTAAGTCTATTTTAATATAAAAAAACAAATGAGATAATTTCTACTTGTTCAGACAAGAAAAATAACCTATTAAAAATAACACCGTATTCATAATCATTTGTATTTTAAATGAAATATTTTACAGTGTTTAATCTTTAAAAAAATTATTCGATTCATTGATGCTTAAGATTTTTGACTTTGAATTCCCTGCCTGCTTAGAAAAATTTCCAGCATGTTGTCGCTCAGCAATGAGATCAGAATTCTGTGAGGGGTAATCCTTAGTATTAACCTCATCCATCGATTTACACTCCCTGACAGAGGAATCTCGGCGTTCGCATCAGTGTGTCTTATAGATCGTCACCCTCGCAGGCAGCCAAACCTTCTGTCACAATTACACAATTAAGTTCCTGTCTTTCCAAGATGTCACTTCAACTTTCTGAAGGGTCACTCCGTCTTTCCTGAGGATCATCTTTCTTTCCAGAGAGTCTTATTGTGCAGATATTCAACATAAAACGTGTAATAAATACCACATGCGATACCCTACCCTCGTCAGCCGCTAATTAGGTGTGATAAGATATAAATATAAACATATTAAATTGTATGCGCAATTTTAATGCTCAATGACCTCGATTTTCTGAGTTATAAATTGACATGTACATACCAAAACAAACGACGAGATCAATGATACTCCGACTTCTGTACCCCCAAAATGTGTTCTTGATATTAAAGTAAACTGCAAACTGTATCTGGCGGTGAGTCCCAAGTTATTTAGCTTTTGGGTTGTGTAGTCACCGCTTCTTTGCCATTACTCCCATGACCACTCTGACCCGGAATAGTATAACATGTTAGGTAACAGAATCCTAATCAAAATCCTAAGTAAGGAGATACACAAGTAACATGAAGAGATGTAGAAATGTCAATATTAGTAAGTTGTGGCAGATACGAGAGAAGAAATCCAACTGAATGATTATGAGCAACATACCTGAATGCAATAAAGCATTCTGCCTGTGTCTGCAGATGACTAATTGCGAAGAACACGATATACTTAACACCTCAATATATCAATCTCTAAAATATCTTCATCGCACTTTTAATTAGAAAACTTGGGTTCTTTAAGATAAAAATCAATAAGTTTAATTGGAGGTGTTCATGATGTTGAGACAAAGATAACATTCTCTTTTACAATGAAGACATAAATAATCTTGTGTTTGTATTCATAGAATCAATAGAAGTAAGAAAATAAAAGAGAACATTAGGTTTGGAATTACTCTACCACGTCTGCGAAATAGTTCCCCAGACAGATGTGAATTAAGTGAGACATGTAGGTAAATCAATAAATCCGTAACTTAATGTTTAAAAACATTATTTCATATAACAAATATTCATCCTTTAACAATATATTCTTCTTTGATGATGAGATTCATCAATCCAATGTTTCTCTTTTAATTATATAGATCGAACCTTATACATTTTTCAAATTTCAGCTAATTTTTGTCAGTCTACAGACATTTATTTCCATCCTCGTAAATATATAGGTATTTACTAAGCTTTGCTTAAATATGGTACAAGGCCAGAAGTATGTGGCGCCCAGTGAGAATCGAACTCACTACCAATGGTCAGATAATCTAGCTCGCTAACTATTACACCACGTGAGGTGTCCTCCTCCTAGATATATAAGAAAAAAAAAGCTGAGATAGATGTGAACAGATGAATTTAGATAGATAGATAGATAAATCGAAAGAAAAAGAAAAACTGGTTTTGTGTGCATTGCAACTTTTTGAGGCTTTGTAACTGCACACATTTCCTATGACCTACTCAGTTTCAAATACACGAATAGAATGAAGTCATTCAAGAGATGTCATAAGAAACTTGGCTATTGGTCAGACGCACCCACTGACATTAGACATTGTTTGTCACATCGAGGCTCTGGGAAAGGTCAAGTGACTTTCTGTCTCTCAATGATCACCAATTGGCCAACGTCAGCATCGATTCTTTCAATGAAAAAAGAGTAACGACAAAAGATTTTTTTTTCAAATTGTGGGGGCATAAACACGCGGGTTTGTGAGTTAAATATCCCCATGGACATAAAAAAGATGACTTCATCGACATGAATGAAAGTGTATGGCACTGTCCGTGTTTTCGTCAGCAAGAAATTTGGACGTATTCTTGCATGTTAAACATAACATACGTTTATATTAAACAACCGTTTCTCTCTCTTTCTCTTTCTCTCTCAATCTATCTATCTCTCAATCTCTATCAATCTTCCTATTTCACTCTCTCTCTCTCTCTCTCTCTCTCTCTCTCTCTCTCTGTGTGTATATGTATATATATGTGTATATGTAGATTACATGTAGATCTGTAATATTGATAAGATTTTATACGTATAATAAAGTGTACAAATACTATTTCATCAAGCACACACGCACGCACACACACACACACAACACACACACACACACACACACACACACATTTTATACATTCCCAAAGCTTAGATTGGTATGATACCACGCCATCAGTATGAGTCATTCAGTAATGCTCGAAGTGAAGATAGTAGTAATGGTCTGTGAGACTATGTTGGTTACAATCGCTGCATATTCACACACCACACACACACACACACACACACACACACACCACACACACATATATATATATATGTACATATATATGTACATATATATACATACATACATATATACATATATATACATATATATATATATATATATATATATATATATATAATATATATATATATATATATTAGTCTGGTAGACCACGCTGCTTATGAAAACACACATTAAATCTGTAAAATACACATAACCCCTTATACCATATTCATATTTGTATGTTTGCATACAGAGCCAGTAGTCGTTGTTTGGTTCCAAATGAAAACTAGGATTTTGAATGCTGATGCCGAATCTAGAAGTAGGCAGATTTTTAAATTAGAAAATTTATGAATCACGTATTTAATACTTTCATTGTAGTCAGTAAAATTTGAAGTACCTACATGATATATACATCCAGTTCAATTACTAAAGATGATGTGATTATATCGAGTTCTAATCAGTAGTCTTTTGGTTGCGGCTTTGTTTGCCAGTTCTATAAAAGTTAAATCTAAGTGTCGAAAAACTAAACGGTTAAAAAGATTCCAATAAAAAAGTAAAAGTAGATGATGAAAGACTCTGAAACTGAAAAATATTTATTTACAATCTACTACTACTAACTACTACTACTACTACTACTACTTGACAAAAAGAAAGAAAACAAGTGGTGGAAAACTAACGAGTATTAGTATTCCTTCTGTTACAATTTATTAGTCAACAATTGAGCCGAGATTAGGTTCAGAAGAATAAAAAGACTGGTAAAAAAGGCTATGAGGACTTGATGTCAACTTCAGTAGGCGACGGGTTGAATTATCATCTATGAGATACGAGTAACTTAATCTGATATGTGAGTTCTTATATTTTATCATTATATTGCTGTGTTAATTATCCTGGTATTTCTTTCTTTACCGAGAGAATCTGATAACGGTTTGAATTTTAACCTCATGGAGAAAACTAAAATGTTTTACTGTGTCTGTCTTTCATTTCAGTCTTATTAACTAATATTATATAATAAGTCGAGAGGATAACATGTTTAAATGTGAACGAAGTAGACACATTTCACAATATAATTTTTCTGCATAGAAGGAGAATAAAGAGAAATCTTTACACGCCATTCCGCCTAATAGTGAAAGAGAACGAAGTTTATATAAAATGTAATAACCACATCAGTCAGTATTAATGAAGTTATAGCATATCACGCTATCGCTTCTAAGCGAGAGTTGGCGAAGAAAGAATATCAAGCTCCGTCGCCGAGGTTAGGACTGAAAGCTTAGAGTACATGTTTAGCCTCACGTACAAAATGAACGCATTGAATTGACCAACTCATTAATTTAATTCCTTTCTGTATGACATTATGTAGTGCACTCAATCTGTCTGAGTGATGTTTTTCTATATTCATTGTATAAAGAAATATGCTATAATTAGAAAGTTATAATCGTTTAGGTATTTTTGTCACACAATAATCAAATTGAATTCTTTCCTTTACTTTGTCCCTCTTCATATTTTTCTTTTAATCGTAAGTCTGTACGTAAGATATATGCTCCTTGAGTAGTTAGATGAAGATTAGATGAATATGAAAAAAAGAAAAGTTTGATAAAGTATGGCTAGATTAGGGTGAGAATTGCGGTGTATACAGCTCTTTCCCAGAGTGCTCTATTCCCACAGATACATTTCATTCAACTATATGTATCCTTTATGATTTCTATGGTGTTAATCATTTATATCACAAATTTTAACAAATGTATATAGATCCGAGATGTAAGCAATGTTACTAGATCGATCATTCTATATGATTTAGATCTTATTCTCATGAGACTCGAAGACACACGATCATGCCGAGCAGATTGTAAAACATACAAGATCTTAATGTCAAAATAATTGTGAGTATTTTATAAATCATTCAGTAATCCATATTAGATACTATCTACATTATATTAAAATTAGATTTATTAGTAAGGAAGTACGAGAGAAACCTCTGGATTATGTATAAATAATCAGTAGTGACGTTGCTTACTGCCCATCTAGAATGTCGTCTATACATCAAAGTTGTCACATAAATTTAAATGTAAACTAAACAATGAAATGTAAATACGTGATTCATATATTTTTTTAATTTAAATCTGCCTACTTCTTAGATTTGTATTCCGCATTCAAAATCCTAGTTTCATTTGGAACCAACAACGGATCTACTGCTCTGTAAGCACATTATCAAATATGAATTGTATAGGGGTTATGTGTAATTTACAGATTTATGTTTTTTTCATAAGCAGCGGGTCTACCAGACTAATATATATATATATATATTATATTATATATAATTATATATATATATATATGTATATATATGATATTTATGTATGTAATGTATATATATGTACATATTATGTACATATATATTATATATGGTGTGTGTGTGTGTGTGTGTGTGTGTGTGTTGTGTGTGTGTGTGGAATATCCAGTGATTGTAACAACATAAGTCTCACAGCCATTACTCTTTTCACTTCGAGCATTACTGATGTTATTCTCATACTGATGGCGTGTATCCCTACAATCTAAGCTTTGGGAATGTATTTAAAGTTGTGTGTGTGTGTGTGTGTGTGTGGTTGTGGTTGTCTAGCTACTTCAGACTTTAGATGTAAGTGCTGTTTTGGCAAAACACGAGATTATTGAGTCGATGCACTCTTTTATCAGAAACTCATAGACCAATTCAACCAATGAAAGATTGTGAATGAATAGTTAACAACGTATATTTAAATAGAAACGTACATAGAAGAGCTAGATTCAGGATCGAATTATTAACGAAGAGCTAGCATGCTTATCACTCGACATATGTACAAACATACTGAGTATGGAAGTAGGCTGTATATGAATAGTACCAATCAGGACATAGAGTATGAGAGAGTCAGAGAGATGAGCACGTAGTATCATATATTGCGTATTCTCGAATTGGTGGTAAGGTAAGACAGTTTTTCAGTGATTATATGATTGATTACACGCGATAATGCGTAAGAGAGTAATTGTTGGTGATAGTGAATGACGAAGAAGATATTGTCTATTATGCGTCGAGAAAATAAATCCGATTTCATTTACATCTGCTAGTCACTGCGCAGAGACTCGAGAAAACGGTTGCACTTCTTATCACGGCACACTATCAAATCGTTTTATAGTAGGGAGATACCAATGGAGAAATCAGAAAAACGAAAAAACACACAAACTTTTATCATAGGTTATGAATTAGTGATTCAATTCCGGAGTTGTTGTATGTTGCCACAAGCACTTAGTCAAAGAGGATTATATTGTAACGGCGATGACTTGTGTTAGCTCATACGGTTATATATACCTTTAAGAGATAAATGAAAAATTCGTCTGATCTGCAATTATAATAAACATAATAATAATACTAGAATAATAATTATGTTTTGTTTGTTATACTCATTTCTAAACAAGTTCTGGTATTTCTATGCGCGATTGTCTTAATTGATATTTGTATATTAAAAGGTTATGGTTTGGCCATTGATAGTCATTAAAGATCTTTTGTACTTTGGTTATGGGTCTACTTAAAATCATGTAATTTCACAGATATGAGAAAAGGAAATGGTCAATTAAACTTACATTAGGTATTATATCGGATTATTTGAGTGTGTACAACTCACTTGCATCCATTACTTACGGTAATGTCTTTTAAACAAAGTCTTTGTTTGAATGAGAAGCCGTACATTTTGGTAGAAATAAGGACTGTATTCTTCTATTTTGGTTTAAGACATAAATTAATTTCTAAGATATCTATTGCGAAAGCATATTAATGATGACTAATTGGTTCAGTTTCGAATAGAGGTCTAATCTATAAGCTATGAATCAGACGTTTGTTAGTTAGCAGAATACACAATGTGCCATGCAGACGAATCAATTTTTTGTATATCTCCCTCGTGCTGCCGATTAAGTTAATTCTGATTCATCTCTTCAACTATAAATTCTAGATGGTTTATATAGCACTGTATATTCTTACATGATATATATATAGAAAGATACCTGTAATATAAATTACGATGAATGTGTTCGGTCGACTAGCTGGTCTAAGGACGATACAGATTCCACATTTGACACGTACCCATCATCTATATTAAGGTAAATACTATTATGAGTTGAGTATATTTAGTTTCTTGGGAGTCGCACTACTATATTATTGACCTTGTATATTAACAAAGCTTAGTAAAATAACTAAAATATTATACGGTATAGATAAAATATATATATATAAATTATCGATATGAATCTAGTAAACTAAAAAATAATATTAAGTCTGTATAAAATATTGGATAAGATATAGAGTTTATATAGATATCTATTAATATTATAAGAGAAAATAGGATTTGAAATGGACATCACATAAAGTATATCATTTTCTAAATGACGTATTATCGGTATTCTTTCAGTTAGCTAAACTGATGGCGATTTGTCTATCATCTGGCTGGGAATTCAAATAGCTCGAGCATTTGTATTGTTCAGTCTAGTAATTTCTATTCACGGAGTCACTCAATGCATCAACCACTTTAAGGATAGTGGAGTTTATAGATTTAAATTTAGAATACATATACATTAACATAACATTGGAACTGATTGCTCTAAGAACGACATCCTAATATCTCTTTTACTATAACGGTAGAGGTCCCTTGGGCGAATTTAGTAGTAATCTAACATCTACCAGCGTATCAAATGTTTCATTAGTTATATAATTTCAATACTACACATCATCTTAATAAAGTGGCTATTCTCGTGGGGTTCTGTTAATGCATCCTCTATTGAAGGAACAGAGTCTTTGACTCTGGTATGAACTCTATACACTTCAAATTTAGAATAGGCAGAACGACTACAATTTCTGAGGCTTGTCTCGGTAGTGATGAAAAGAAGAGCGCATCACATAGCAGATATATGTACTTCTCCATGGTTTCCACTGTCCACTCAATCTATGAGAGGATGTACATCGTCTGTTCGCGAAGTTGATCGATTGAAATTACTCGTTTCAGTATAGTTTTATATATACTAATTCATAAACCACCCAAGCATCCACTGATAGAGAATAAGTATCAATGTGAAGTTCTCATTCTCGACAATATTCAAATAGATAGCACAGTACATTGAGTTAGAAATAACAGAAAGGCCCGTTAAAGAGTTCAGATCAAATAACTATAGTTGACAATACTTAGGGTAGTGTGGAGATCTAAAATAGATTTAATATAAGGTACAAGCCTCATTCCACTTAAAGATTTAGAGTTGTATCTGAGTACGTTTACACCAGCACAACCACTACACATATTTATGATTAATCTGTCAGACACACGTGACAGCGATCAGAGCCCTAGCTTTAAAAAATTCAGTGATAATAGGCAGAATTCACAGCTAGTATTGTTGCCATAAACGTAAGAAACTATCCAGTTGAGTCAATTCAATATCATCTCTATTCATAAGACTCGTTCGATAAGTGCAACAAAACTATATAAAAATAAACCTACATTCGGACTTATTACCTAACAGTTCTTTCAGTGCAGTTACTTCGTGTAATACTGCTCTATCTTAGGAGTCCACCATGGACATTACTGGCGATTTCGCATGAAAATATGTAAAGCTGAATAAAAAGCCTAACTCATACATGTTCACTATGTCTTTATTCATAATTACACTAATTATCACGGAGGAATTTACATAAGATAAAAGATTAGAGAATGTCAAAGGAGTAGATATAATGGCAAAGAAGCGGTTTGACGCACATCGTATTGGTGTGTGTAATATACGCGTCACAAAGAAAGCTGCCATGAATATACTGCTGCAGAGAATGAATTCATCAGCCGCTGATGAGTGAGCATGTGTGTGCATTGTGTATGCGTACGTGTGTGTGTGTGTGCTCATTGTGGTGGTAGTGATCATGATGGGAAGGAGATGACTGGATTTGTGCAAAGCACGTATTGGTTCTTATAAAATCTCTTTGAAATGGATAAAGGCGATTCATTAGCATGCCACACCGACCCACCCTGTTTCTTCTTATTTCCACCTTGAAATCTGCATCAGAGAAAGAAAGAAAGGAAGAAAGAAGGAAAGAAGTAAAGGAAAAAAAAGCAACTGAACAAGTATTAATAAACAACAAAAAGCAAAACAAAATACATCTCTGACGTTAACAACACAAGCCCATAACAACGGCGGCCATGATGGTAACTTCAAATAACAACTGTGTAACAGATATCGATCTCATATATATATATATATATATATATATATATATATATATATATATATAGTTAAAAATGTTCTTACATTCTTTTGTATATAACGGGTTATATCAAATGTCACAGTGAAGTCGCCTTAGTTAGTTCATATAAAACCTGCCTTTTCAACCATTTTCTTTGCGCATCAGTGCCTCGACTGGTCACCGTTTCCGTTACTCGTGTGGACGTTGTCATTATCACTAGTATGGACATCATTGTCTAACAGTAGAAAAATATCTTCTTCGCTTAATGACACATTGGTTCTCTTGTATAGGAAAGTAAGTGCAGGTCTCTGACATGGTATGATACTCCCTCGACCAAGATTACTTGTGAACTCACGATTCCCCTGACCTATTTGGTGGCATTTTAATTAGCACATTTCTTATATTCTTCGTGCTCCTGCTCGGGTTACGACGGATATGTTATGTTAACGTTCTTAACTTGAACCTTGTACGAATAGAGTGCTATGGGGTAACAGTGGTGCTGAGATTGCAGTCTCTGTACGTCAACTTGTGCCAATACAGTACTTTTTGTACTAAACACTGTTTCCTAGCAAATATTCTTTTTATGCTTCTATTTTACCGGTTGACCATGCCGTTTTCAGAAGGGCGATATGCACATAGAAAACATAAAAGAACGCCCTATATCTCCGCAAAGTTTTGAAAACTTTACTAGAAAATGCAGTATCATTGTCTGTCAAAATTTCTTCCCGGGTTCCCTTTCGAAGAACACGACCAGCCAGATAAATGGACGCCAAATAGCAAAATGTGTTGAACCAGAGTCTATAAGGGTTTCGGCATTCAAGACAATTTTTGATGGTCTGCGGTCTTTTTGGACCAAGAGGAGGCAGTTCTTCTGACAAAATATATGTAGTCCTTCTCACGCCGGGATGCCCACTAATATTGTACTTGACCCGATCTTGTTGTAGGACGCAGCGCATAAATCTAACGCTGCGTCGTACATCCTGCATCCGTGGGACTCTAGTAAGTCCGTCTGCTCTATTTTATCTGTACCAGAAGAGAGCAACATCGATACACAAGCCGTATTCTTTAACTCTGAGAACGTACGCAACCTTATCTCACTTGTGGCCTTTGTGCTAATTTTCGCCTTGGTATTTGTGAGGCAGCGATCCATACACAGAGAGTACATTTTTAAATGAAGGGCCCCCGCCTTCCATTAAATGGCTAAGTTAATTCCTTAAATCATGTGGTCTAACTCGATTTGGTGCATGTGTTGCATATCGGATAATGGCCAGAATCATCATGTATCTTTGACGATGCACCTATTTGACTTTAGTGAAACGCCCATCAACAAGGAGATCGCTTCAACTGATACGTAGAACTCTTTGCGAATCTAACTCTATTTGCCTCTGCGGGGATCGGACTATCTTAGTCAAGTTCTGTTAGTAGTACATCATCTGTCCGATGTTGCCAATTGCCATATAGCAATCATCCAAACTGAGAGGTGTCTCACGGGTTTACTAATGAATGAGTAGTTTTCCCTCAGCAATCGTATTGGGGATATCTCGAAGTTTATTTCTGCTCTTCTACAAAAGGACGTTACCCCTTTTTCCAGACGGCTAATCCAATCACTTTAGTTCGATCTGTTAGACGTTCATCAATCTAAAACGCGATAAATGTTCCATGGAATTTCATAGCTGACGCTTTAGCGAAATCTACATATATGTTATCGATGTACGCCGAAGTCGCTTTTCTCACGACCGCCACAATGGACTTATTATCTGTTGGATGACGTTGAGCGCAAAACCCAATCACTACACAGAAGGAAATGAGACTACGGTCAAGTCACGTTGAAAGCACTGCTTTTCGCTATATCACCGAAGTTAAGCAGTCATGAGCTTGTTCAATACTTAATTGAATGATCACTCCAGCAACAGCAGGTACTGTAAGCAATTAGAATCGTTTGTTTAGAAAAAAAAATGACTTGATTCGGCATTAAATGGTTGATATACCCTCAAACATAACAACCAACCATCTATCTACCTACCCCAGCCTATTCATATCTATCTCATTACGGTTTCCGATTGATCATCAAAGTTAACCAGCGATGAGCCTATTAAATATTTAATGACAAAAATGACTTGATTCGACATTGAATGACCCGAAAAGGGTTGATATGTCGTAAAATCAACCAACCAACAAACCAATCAAAATGGACTTTGTCACCACACACAATTCTAGTTATCAAAGATCTGTTTTTAAAAGCTGATATAAAACGGTGTTTCATGTCATGCCTAGACGATTTTTACACTTTATCTGGGTGAGAGCAATTCCTGTGTAAAAATATGGCTCGTTACTTGCGCATATAGAAACTGGTATGTGTGAGAATCGCAACTCTCCCGAATCAGAAATATTCGAATAAGCGTCCTGATCGCATCGAATCTGAGAAGATCTTCTTGAACTACCAAGGCCACTATCGCAATATTCTCTACATTGTTTACACCGATGTCAACAGGCCCAATTCTGCACATGCGTGTTCCACCACCGACATTTACCACGTCCATGTCTCGCATTTCCCATGTTCAACATATCTTCCTGGTCATGATAGTGCGGGAGCATCCAGAGTCCACTAGCGCAACGCACCTTCTTCTGCACACATCAACCTATATCTTGGCAACGCTGAGTTTACTGGTGGGGAAACCGGTGTAAGATTCCCGGACAATCTTTGGACAAGTAACCTGGATCCTGCGTGCGAAGTTCCCTCAAGTTTTCGACTCGATTTCCAGGCCTTTTATGTCGAGTGAGACAATCTCACTCGTAGCACCTTATTAAAATACTTCTCTTTCAAGTGCTAGTATAGCAGTTGCTATAATTAGCCCTGTCCCCGTATGATCATCTCTTGATATAGTTCTGGTTCTGTCCAGAAGTCACGAAATGTTAATTTCATCCTTTTGGTACTCCTACCAGAAGGAGCTGCTGGGCGTGATCCGTCAATCTGGCAACAAAGGCATTCTTTAAGCTTGGCTCAGTCATTCCATCGAACGGTACCGAAAGCTTTTGTAGATCCGCCAGATAGACGCCAGCAGACCCCTTATGGTGCAGGCAATGCACTACGAACTGTTTGTATGTCAGGTAAGGATTGGTGTTTATCTGCAGCTGTAATCGGTTTTATTTTCTTCACACACACACACACACACACACACACACACACAAAGACATCAATACATACTCACACACATACACACTGATATTGTATGTATGGGTATGAGTGAGTGAATTTTTGTTTTCTTCATAGCCGTTAAAAAACAGTTTTGTTCTTAATTTTTGATTTTAGAATTTTCTAATGTTTTTTTTCTAAAAGTTATACAAAAATATGATTGCTTATATTTTATGAAAAAAAAAAAAAAAAAAAAAAAAAAACAAAACAAAACATCAAAAACAATAAAATTAAAAGGGAATAACACAGGGTTGTTAGTTATTAAAACTAACTTTTCAAAATCATTATGCAAATTAGATATTCAATGACTGAAATAAACAACATTTATTAGTACATAAATTTCACATTTTAACAATGATGTTA
The DNA here is from genome assembly GCA_023376005.1 of Doryteuthis pealeii. NCBI lineage: Eukaryota > Metazoa > Mollusca > Cephalopoda > Myopsida > Loliginidae > Doryteuthis > Doryteuthis pealeii. The sequence continues at coordinate 41,906,695 of CM042146.1, read as the reverse complement.
GTCGTTTTAATGTTAATATAGATGCAATAATACAGCATCGAAATTTACATTTTGTATAGATATTCTATCTTTATATGTATAAGTTATGTCTTTGGATATATATTTATCTTATATATTTTTCGTCACTTATTTTTCACTTTAGTTATTTAAATAGGACAAGTTTACATTTTAATTTATTTACATCTATTTTTCTAACATTGATTTCAACTTCATTTGCATGTTTATTAATAATATCAATAGTTACATAGTATATATCCAAATTGTTCATCTCTAATAAAATAAATATATTAAAACAAATAAATGTAAAAGAAGTAATGAAGTATAATTAACATTAGTCAATAATAAATTGTCTGACATTACTTAAATATGTTGCTAAAATATCCAATTTATATATATATATATATATATATATATATATATAACCTTAACCCAGTAAAAACGGCATATGATATCGAGATTCTTATTCGAGCAATCCTCTTAAAATAATCTAACAGGGAAATTAAACAATTTCCAGTCAATTTTGTTACTGAATGATTATTTTGTAGGACAGAGGCTAATACATATCGATATGAATAGTTTGTTAAAGTGAATTAAATGCAAGAAAATTATTCATATTCATATGACTTATAAATCAGATTACATCATTAGGGATACAAATGACTTATCTATCTCTCAAACTATCTATCTATTTGTTTATCTAAATTTTCTTCTTTCTCTATGATTCGTTCTGTTATGTTTTTTTTATTTATTCTTTCTGGCTCGCTTTCCCCTCTCCTTTCTTACTTTCCCCGTATATCTCTCTTCTTCCCTTTCTTTCTCTCCACACACACACATACACACACACACATACATAGACACACGCAGACACACAGGCACAGACACACGTTATAATATCGCTCTTTGCGAGTTTTTCATACCAGCGTTATGTTGTCTATCTTTTCGGTTTCATTCATTTTCATTAATATTTCTATTTCATTTTTCGTCCGTTTACTCTTGAGTCTCATTTGATTATTCTATTTTAGTTAATACAAGAAACTTTTAGTTATGAGACCAAAATAAAAAGGGGTGAAATCTTAATTTCTTTTAGTTTTTATGGTCTACTGGCTAGCAGTTGAAGTATTTTTAAACGATTTGCTGGACCTCCGATATATATATATATATATATATATATATATATATATATATATATATATATATATATATATATATATATATATATATATATATATATATATATATATATATATATATATATATATATATATATATATATATATATATATATATATATATATGAGAAGTAAACAGACGATATTTTGTGATATGGCTATTTTCATAAAGGTAAGACGCTTGCTGTCGATTTGACAGACGGGTTTCGAGTCACACACGGGGCGGTCTTCGTATCTATAGCTCTGCTGATGAGGCCTAATAGGCCGAAATGTACATAAAGAGATTGATTTTTCTCGATTTGTTTAGCCTTACATTTAAATAGGTAAATCCCACCTAATTAATATTAATGAATTAACTTTCATAAAATTAGGTTCGATTTCAATTAAGCACATATTCTCCAAATATTGTCGGCTGAAAATAGCCATATCACAAACATCGTCTGTTTATTTACTTCTCGTAAGTTCGTGTAGAGGTCACTTAAGAGGAATATAAACACCTACTACTTAACAAAACGAATAAATCTTCCTAAGTCCGTTTGGTGTGGAGGTAAGACGCTTGCCTGTCGATTTGACAGACGGGTTTCGAGTCACACACGGGGCGGTCTTCGTATCTATAGCTCTGCTGATGAGGCCTAATAGGCCGAAATGTACCTACAGAGATTGATTTTCTCGATTTGTTTAGCCTTACATTTAAATAGGTAAATCCCGCCTAATTAATCATTAATGAATTAACATTCATAAAATTAGGTTCGACTTCAATTAAGCACATATTCTCCCAAATATATATATATATATATATATAGAGAGAGAGAGAGAGAGGAAAGAGGACAAAAAATCTATAACCAAGCAGAGAGTTAAAAGAGTTAAAATTTTACATTAAGAAGATGAACGAAGAAATAAGTCACTAAGGAATAGACAAAAAAAAATTAATAACTAAATAAACAACAACATCAAAATAAAAGTTTGAATATATTTCATATTTTGATATACGCTCGTTGCTTAGAAATCACATCTTTTAAATGACATACATTTAAATCAAAACTCTTGAGTTCATCTGCCAAAAGTTTTCACCGGAAATTCTTTGAACAGATTTTCTCCTTTTCTTAACACACCCATTTATATATATGAGAAAAAGATGATCTATCCACACACATGCCCGCCCGCCCGCCGCACACACACACACATACACTCTCTCTCTCTCTCTCTCTCACACACACACACACACACACACACACATACATATTATATATATATATATATATATATATATATATATATAAAAACGGCGATGGCTTTAAGTTTTGAATTTCAATATATTAAAGTTATTCGCGTTTTCTGTGAAAATAACAACAGTGTTTTTTTTTTCTTTTTTAATTCATAAGATTTTCTCTTTGCTTCTATTTATGTTTACTTTCCGTTTTGGTCGGGGATTTTTTAAATATTTTTAAATATTGCTAAAATTTATATTGAAAAGTAACAAAAAATTATGAAACTAAACATTAACTTTGATTAAAATTTGACAGTTTTCTCTCCTAGTTCTATAATTACTTTAAAAAGTTGTTATTGATAGAGCAGTCCATTAGGTAAACAAGTTTAAAAAAAATAACAATCTGTAGCATTTCCTTTCTTGTCTTTGAGTGGGTTTCACTTTTTGTAGCTTTATGGCTGCATTTTTTGAAACATTAAAGACTTGATATGTTCACCGAACACGAAATTTATTTATTTGATGCAATAGTTTCCAGCATTTTAACAATGTTTTACACATATAATTCCATAGGATCTTTAACCAGCAGCTTCCCAAAATTTAACACAGCTATTAAAATCATAATAGGTCGACCTAGTTCTGTGTAGCATTGTAAATTCTTCTGGGAAACTTAAAGCCTTTGTTCCCAAACCTTATTTATGTGCCGTTCAATAAAAAATCTTCTTGAAGTGCCGAGACAAAAAAGAAGACAGACTATAACCAAATACAGGCTCTGTACCAACTACCAGAACAAAGTAATGTGTTAGGTATATATGGATAAAAGTATACACACTAATACCAGCTGCCAATGAGAATCTTGGGAATGGACTACTCTAAGTCACACAGTGGAATAGCCCAACCAGCTATTTAAATCACCTACCAACTCTGGATTCTCAGAACAGATTAATCTGGCAACACAGCTGAATACTGATTGTAGCACGATGCATAGGTGCATCCATGCGTACCTATATGCAAAAGGAGGGGTTAGAAAATGTAGTATGTCTGTGTGGGTATATATATAATATATATATATATATATATATATATATATAGGATGGATATGGAAGTTCACAAGAACCATAAAATAAGATAACTGACCCCAGCGAGCAGTCAAGGGTACGAGACCAATTGTCTGGGATATCTTTTAAGTATCCACACTTAGATTGATAAAATCTAGGGCTATAGTTTAAAAAAATACCTGAAAGTAAGGGTCAGTGATCGTTGGTGGTCTCTGTGACAAAAAAAGACCCGGATATTGGGAATTCTGGAAATCTCGGATTGAATGGTATTTCAGTGATCCTCCGCAGCCGGGGTGCAGAGTGAGATATCACAACAGCAGTGGGGTACAGCTATATCTGAACTACACAAAACGAGCACAAAACGAAAGCCACATCACGAATCGGACAAAGAAGTCCACCCAATTAGACTGATAATGGCTGAATTGATATCGATTGGACGATATCGATCGGAGTGATGCATTAATTCCCGGCTGGGAAGCGCCATGTTGTCACACTGATCACCATATACAAATTTCAACATGGCGCTACGACCAGCAATGAAACCTGAAAAATGGGAAAACTACCTCATCAAAGCGGGAATCCTTGTCGACTCAGCCAAAAGTTATGCTGCAACATTTGCGAGTGAATAGCTGTCGAAAGAGAACCTTCAAATGATGTATCGAGCCATACTAATAGAGTTGGGGATTCACAGCAATGGAAGAAGACCTGTCTATCCGTAAACAAACTAAGGAGCTCTCTACACAGACAATCTATGCTAAGGCACCGAAAATTTCAAATTGATTAGGAAGTAACACACATGACAACTTCTCAAACCAACATCCAATTATACAATTGTGTTAATGAATCTGTCCAGAATGCAACACCCACCCTAAATTCTCCACCACTGAGCCAGACTGCTAGAGATTATAGAAGCATTGGTAACACAAATCAAATCGAATGGTCCATCGGATCACCTTTGAATCTATGTCATAGCATGAAGACGAACGTATACAACAATAACTCGTTTGCTTTAAAGCTAAAGCCATATACTGCAACTTTTCATGTCCCCGCTATGAGCATTACCTTTTCGACATTTACATAAATGACCGACTTATCAGAGGAGTAGCAAACAATGCACTATAAACAGATCTACTAACCAAAGCCAGGGTGCTGAAGTCCCTCGAGAAGAACATTGTCATGGAAAAGCATTTAAATCGGCACTATGGGACTAAACTGCAATGACTGTTACCTCAGACATTACTACTATTCGGATGTCAACATATCGCAGAGAAAAGAACAGTGCTTCACAAACCAATACGGGTAAGCTTTATACTAGCAACTCCGTTACCTGTAATAACAGCGTTGCTGCCCCCCCGTCAAGCCTGCATGGGTTGTAGTAGCCACCAACATGCCACTTCGGGAACAAGTGCCCGCCATTTAATGTCCAGCATGGGGTCAAACATGCAGCACTTGCGGAAAGCCTAAAGATCTTTCAAAAGTGTACTGGACAAAGAAGGAACGACGTCGCCGAGCGGTGGTAAAACGCTTAGAAAATGATGACACTCCAATGAACACTGATTGCCCATATTACATTTGACCAAACAACAGGCCCCTTTCACGTTCATCAGTGGTAACCAGGTAACAGAAATAGATGCATTCGTAATCCCGTTATCATCAAATCCTGATCCCAAACGGAATATGAACATCCCTTGCGACCGTAGTACTACACTGAGGATTTTCCTCGACACTTGTGCCACTATTTGTCTCGGGGTACTAAGACATTTACACAATATGGGGCTCACAGAGAACAACCTCGTCCCATCAAAGAAGATTATTCAGTCTGTGGGAGGTTTCATTCTTGTGTATCAGGGTTGGCTGCCTGTTAAATTTGTGGTTGGAAGAAAAACAACCACACAATATGCAAAAACATCAAGCGGCTTTATTTCAAGCACACAGCCTCCATTGACGTGAAAATCTTCCAAACCCTTTAGCAGGCAGGCAACATAAAGAATTAGGCTCCAAATCTAACGAGGTTGAGGATCAACTGCCAAATCGACTCCAAACACCACCTTATCCCGCAATAAAAGACGATATTAAAAATTATGGGATATTCCCAGCTATGTCCAGTCCCGCTGCCCATATCCGCCTTAAAGAGAGGGCAGTCCCTAAAGCCAGGTACACCCCAATTCTTGTAACTTTCCCCTTCAAAAAGCCTTCTTTCTTGGTATATTTCTCAGGTCGGTATAGAACGGTGGCGCTAATTAGACTGATATCCAATTCGTCTTATCCAGCAAAATGATCTTTCTCTGGCACTATATTATTATTCCATCATTAGGAAATACCTTTACAGAATCGACTGCACGCCACAAAACTAACTTTCAATTTTCAAATTCCTCCGTCTTTGGTCCACCACTTAAAGATGTCATTTTCGTTTAATTTTAGAGGGCTGACTTTCAGCCCTTTATCGTGGGGTAGCAGGGAGAGAAAGAGATGGAAAGAAAGAGATTGTCACAGTCTCTTTCAGCATGTCGGTCTGCAACCCATCTCTTGACCTTAAGATGAGTGACAATTTTCCGCTCCGCACGTCATAAAACTTTGACTTCCAGCTCCAATGTGCGAAAATCGGAATTGTGCTCAACACAGATAAATTCTAGTTGTCAGGGTCTGGTGCAGTTTTGAAATCCCCTGTAACGCCTTTTGGAGTGACCCTTCTGAGTTCATGCTTGAGGTGATACTGATACCAAGGACAATCACTGATGTCAGATCAGGGTTTGGGCTAGTAAACCAAGTAGCCTGGCCATACTAATTGGGTCTAGTCGTGTTGCCCTTTCTAGACCTTGTTAAACGGGACTCCCATTTTGCTTGAGACAAAGTCTCGAAGACGGCTTTCAACAACCTAACCGAGTTATAGTTGACCTAGATCGGAAAGTTGTTGCAACATTTGACAAGGACTGCGATTGGCTTCCTACTACTACGGAAGCATTGTAAATGCACCATTTCGAAAGCTCAAATTTGCTGTCTCGAAGGTTGGTGCCTAATATTTGCCGGCAGCAGATTTTACACAGACGCTAAACGCAGATATATACCATCTAACGTATGGGTGTAGGAGAAATGCCGTATGTTTGTCATGTGTCATCATAGTGGTCGCAGATCACGAAACACTGAAGGGGTTGTTTGACGATAGAGATCTGAACAAGATAAAAAAATCCCCGGATGGTTTGACAGAAGGAAAAAACCCTGAGATATCGATTTACCATCCAGCACTGCCCCGGGAAGTGGCTTAGAGGATCTGTCGCAGTTTCCCACCACCCAATAGCAATTTCAGACAGGAAGGCTGTGATAAAAAAGACATCCTTTAACCGAATACAGACTCTGTACTAACAACCAAGTCATCTGTTGGGTATCTACGAATGAAAGTATCCACTCTAAAACCAGCAGCCAATGAGAATCCGGAGACTTAGTGCAATAGCCCAATCTGCTATTTAAACCACCTACAAACTCTGGATTCTCAGAACAGATTCATTTGCCAACACAGCTAAATACTGATGACCTTATATACATTTCAACGGTTTCTTTTTGTTTTTGCTTTTTATACTTAAGTAAAGTATATACATTTCACTACCTAACCGTGGATTGCACTCACAATCGGCAGATAACTACATCCACTAAACACACACTTATATCCACTAAGCGATTGTACGACAATATGGATAGTAGTATGAAAAAGCAACACCAAAAGAATTAAGTTTGAAATTCTCAGAAAATTACCAAATTTGTAGGATACCCGAAGAAGGCCGAATAACACAACAGCCAAAATGATGTGAATATAAGATGGGAACACTAGATGAGAAGTATTATCGGCATTATTCGGACTATACAATGTAATAATGCAGATAATACTAATAATCAAGCCTCATCTAAAAAATTCAGAGAAACGAGATGAGAACATTAGCTGAAATAAATTAGGATGTGATACTCCCATAGTACTTACCGTTGGTTTAAACAAGTTTATGAGTGGTAGATAAGTTATCAAAAGGTCATTAAGTGTTCACTTGGCTTTGAGCCACTTATCATAAAACAAGACACAAATGAGATCCCAGCCTTTAAAATAGGCTGAGTTAATTAAAAAAGGAAAATGATTTTGAAGCCAGACAATAATATCCGTTCTTTACGATGTTTAAAATAGCCAATTATTTTATAACTTTCCAATAAAGAATAACACGAGAAAATATTTGATTATTTCCGCATCGGCGACTTCCAAAATTTTCGATCCTCGACACTGAATAAAAGTTGAATTCAAATCTGAAATAGTTACCCTAAGGCAATGACTGACGCCTTAGTATCTTTCAAAGTACGTTCCTCTAGAAATTACACACTTGCCTTTAGCGCCCTTTCAACTTTTCGAAGCAGAGCAAAGTCCGAGTGCTCAACATCACTCATAGAGTCTATATATCTGAGATAAAATAATAATAAAATAAAAATGTAACAATATATAATTTGATAAAAATATAAAATTATAAATAGTAACATTAATATTATTATAACATACTAATATATATATATATATATATATATATAATATATATATATATATATATATATATATATACTTTTTATTTCTTTATTATTCTATTATTTGTCTGTTTTTCTTATTCAAAATTGTTTAAATTTGGATTTATATATTGAATTCTACTTAGACTAAGTTGAAGTTAATAGCACCCCTTCTTAATCATTTAAAAACTGTTTTTATGATATAGTCTAGACAAATTTTTATTCTATTTTTACGTATTAAAATCATACATATAGATTTTCTGAATATGTCTGTTTAAACAAGAAATTTAAGGATAATTTGTAACCCTTTCTTTAGCTTGAAATTGTAAATTTATATTTGCTGTCTGACCTACATTTGTTGGACTTTGGTGAATTTTCTTTGGGTTTTCATTTTATCTGTGACTGTCTGATGAGACTGAACTCCTAAAGAGTTTTAGAAATTTCTTTAAATTTCTAAAAGCCTTTTAAGTTTTGGTCGAAATAAATTTATTACAGAATGGCGGTTTATTGAGTTTTTCCTTTCTTTCAAAGGTAAATATTGCACTGTATTTAATCTAGATTATAGATTATTATGCATTAAGCTCTCTCTAGGGATTTATAAAAATCCTTGTATTTGCACCTACTAAAACATGCAATATAATTATAGAGTGAGATTTTGCAGATCCCATGCAGAATCATCCCTTACTACCAGTTTTGGATACTTACATTCACACTCACACACACACACACACACACACACACACACACACACACACACACACACACACACACACACACATACATATATATATATATATATATATATATATATATATATATATATATTCGATAATTAACATAGGAGGTGAAATTATGGGGGGACTTTTGTTTTTGTTTCAGGGGATTCACAGTTCAATGTGCAGTCATGTTGATTTATGAGTTATACCTACAAGTTTGAAAACATATTTCACAGAATTAAGTTACATAAACTGTCCATGGATTTATTCGTCTCTATTTTCATTGCAGCAATTAAATGGACATAACATCGAACAATGTTTGGCGAGGACGTAATAAACGTCGACGAAACATTAACATTTATGGCTCTCTACTTGTTATTCCTTCTACTATAAATATAAACAAAACATGAATCTATAATATCTTCATTTATCTGGTTAGGAAATGTTGAACTAGATGTCTACTTTATCCGGATAAACAAGAAGACATTCAGATTAGCTAATCTGACGAACACTAAATAAAGTTTACTTTTAACAGTATACTTACATTGTAAATCAAAACCTTTTGCGAAATTCTTTTTTAAAGTTTGGGAAAAAATTATATATATTTGTACAATAATACACCCGGGTTCTATAAAAAAATTAGTGGCCAAAGATCTATCCGATTTTGTGACATGGCAGACATTTGGGGTATTAAGATTAGTTGTTATCGGAACATTTGGCTTTATTTGACTTTACTATCATTGTTATGCTGCCTTTCAGAATACAAGGTATATGCGGAAAGAATATTGGAGGCGGGTAAGGTAATGGTTATTGTCGTAGAAAATAGACTCGACCCAAGTTCAAATCTTGGCTGTTTGCATTTCATATAGTGCTAATACACTTGGGAAAGGTGTGCATCCGGCTATTGTCCCTCTAGCTATATGTAAATAGTCGGGCAGACTGTGCTCTTTAGCCTTGATTAGGCAACCAGTCTAGGAGAAGAAAAACACTGAATTCAAACCAGATGTAGTCCGTTTAGGAAATTGACCATGTTTCAAATCCTACTCGTGCAGAGGGGTTGGTAAATATATAAAGATATACGGAAAGAATATTTAATTTTAACAAAAATAACATTCCGAGGGCATTGGAATTTTTGTTCCATTCAGTGTACTACGCTTGGAATCTCACACACTGTATCTTTTTCACATTTCCAATCTGAAAAGTCCTCTTCTATCATTGCTTTCATCATAGACTAAAAAAATATAGATCAAAATATACAATGTACAATTTAACGGACAGGACTTTATGAAGATTTATGTAAGTTATTAGGATATTAATTTGGAAAAAAATCCATTGAAAGATCTGCCACTTATTTCATGGTTCGTGCTAAACGATTAATATCCTCAACTGGCGTGTGTATATTGTCAGTAACTGTTGAGCCTGTTGTGTAGTTCTTTGAACACATTTTAGTGGTTCAGCATCCGGACTAACCATTCTCAGAGGTAGCACTAATTCCTAATTCGAAGACTGTTTTATAAATGGGGTCACCAGACAAAACCTACTTTCTTCCACAGGGAGAAATAGTGACAATACCAAAGAATATAATGTAAAAGTGAGACAGTATTGAACAACAAAGGGATGATTTCAATCGTAGAGACAAAGATAGACACCATTAAAAATATTTATTGCTGAATAAGATTAAAAAATAGTTTCACATAGAGAGTAAGGGTCGAGTGTCTGAACGGCAAAAATCGGTTACACGCACATCGTGACTCAAAGAGGAACGGAATCAATTGTATCTTGATTCGTCTCATTGAGGATACATTAATCCAATATTAATGAGACTTTCAGAATGAAAAAATCAGTGGGCCAAGAAGGAATTGCATTAAAACTAAAAGATGAATATGTGTATGTATTTCTCTGTGTATATTTAATTATATATGCATATATATATATATATATATATATATATATATATATATATATATATATATATGTGTGTGTGTGTGTGTGTGTGTGTGTGTGTGTGTATGTGTGTGCATCTATATGTATGTTTGGATACCTACTGTAAAGAGTTGTAAACCAAACATATAATCCACGGTTAGTGTACTAACTTTTATTCTTACAATGCTACCACACGAATATATATATATATATATATATATATATATATATATATATATATATATATATATATATATATATATATATAGCACCAAACACTACCTCTAAATTATTGCATGACAACCAAAAGTACTATACCCACAGGCACTCCTTCAACAACTCCACGTTATCAAACCAAGAGGAACTTTACAAACATTCTGGTTCCTAAAGAACTAATTGCGACTCGATGTTGGAATGGAAAATAGTCCAAACCTCTAAGTCGACCACAAACTTCAAAGATAAACGTTCACTTTACATATAGAAGAAAATATAAATACTGTTATTTAATGACATTAGAAAACTACTTAATAAATTCAATGAACTGATAGTCAAATGCAGACACAAAGGAAAATTCCAGGTGTAACATTATTCAATCCTCTGCCATAGTTGCTCTTTACTTTAACTTTGTTTAAACTTAGAAATATAAGTTAAAGTAAATGACCTCAGGAATTTAACCCTCGACTAGAATTTAGACCCCTACAACAATTTTCCTTATTCTTACCTATACTTAGATAATTAGATATATACATGTATCAGTCTAATTTATTTCCATTTTTCTCAATTTTTACTTACTTTATTTTTCCTTACTGTGAAAAGTTCTACAGATTGGTTGATTTACTTTTGATTATTAAATTATATCACTTAATTAGTAAAGATTAAAAACAAAGGTTTGTGTGTTTCTTAATAATAAACATATTAAGGTGTCTGCGAAATTTCAAACCCGAATGGCATCTCTTTATAAGTTATAGATCGACATGTACATACCACGACTCTTTTATAAAAATATATAGATGTATGTGTGTCTATGTGACTGGCTGGCTCTGTGTCTCTATGTCTGTGAGTGTTTTTTTACGAGTGTGGTTAGATATGATGGACAAGGATTGTTTTTCAATTTTTAGGGATGTTTCCTTTCTTCTTGGTAGATATAAATGTGGATCAAATTTTAAAAAGGAAAAAAAAAGACAAAATTAAAAAGTGCTGTATTTGATATAACGTAGAGATTTGTGATTTTATCATCAAGCGTTGCAATATTTTGGATGGGCGTTTTAATAACGTGCTGATGACGTCATGTGCCAATGATTTAAAATGTCGTGCCAGGCCTAATGTTTGATAAACCACCATTAAACTTCACTAGCAAAAAACCATCATCCGGACGATGTAAAAATAATTTTTTGAAAAATATTGCCTGGAGTGGGTGGAATTCAATACTAAATTTTATACAGTTCAATTTTGTAGAAAATAAATTCTTTAAAAATTCTTTTTGATAAATAAAATTTATTTCAGAAATGTTTGTACATTCAATGAATCAATGAAATACATGCTTTACGCTTTTAATTTATTTTCTTAGAAATTTAATAAATGTCATTTCCATTATTGAAGTAAGCATTAAATTAATTAAATAACTTTATTTAATTTTTAAGGAATGAAATAACATTTATACAAACTAAAATTACAAAGCTATTTTAATAATCTATTACGGAATACAATTAAACATGAATTTGTATTGTTTAAACAATGAACTGAACAGAATACTACTATTAATTACTTTGGTAAAATTAATTCAAATAAATATATTACAGATGAGAAATAACATCAGTAATAAAGAATAACAACCAGAAGCATTTTTGACATTAAAAATAAATAGATAAATGATAAATAATAAAAATGAATAATAATACGTTGTTACACTCTTAATTTATTTTCTTAGAGATTTAATTAATTTTATATCCATTAAATAAGCATTTATTTATCAAATAAGCATTAAACTAATTGAATAACTTTATTTAATATTTAAAGAACAAAATACAATTCATATGAATTAAAATTAAAATTAAAAAGCTATTTAAAGAATCTAGTAATACCGAATAAAAACAAACCTTAGTTTTTGCATTTTTAAAAAAATAAATGTAAACAAATTACTTCCGGTTGAATCTTGCGGATTCAAAGTAAGCATTAACTCAGCTGAATAACTTTATTCAATTTTCAAAGAAGAAAATAAATTTCATACAAATTAGAATTCAAAAGCTATTTAGATAATGTAAAACCAAACAAAAATAAACCGTAGTTTAAAAAAAATTTAATCAAATATTTCCGGTTGAATCTTTCGGAGAAAATACCGTTGTTAAAATCTAGGCTAAGTTTATATGATGATATTCTGTTTTCTCTTAAAATTCTATACGTTAGATAACTATAAATATATATTAAAATAAAACAAACTATATATAAATCAATAATACCAGGTAGGTATTTATTAAAACTTGTTTTAAAAAGTACAGGAGACGATCCTTTGTTGCGTACTACTACAGAGCATATACATCTGATATAGCGTTCGTTTTATTTAATGTAGTAATAATATTGGCTATAAATTAAATACTCATTGATAAAGATACATAATACCTGAAATTACTGTGACGTAAGCAGTGACATGCTTTTTGGCTACAGAAAAATAGAGACTGAATCTCTATTATATATAGATGTTACAACGACTTCATTTACTATTAGGTACATTTGAAATCGCCAGTCCTCGGTTGATTGAATACGTGTTATTTCATCTTTAAATTGAATAATTTCTTTATTGTTACTTCTTTGAATTTCCTTCCGGCACTGACTGTTCTCTTACTGTCTCTTCACGGGGCTGTACCTCTCAACTCACTGCTTGACCAGTAATTACCAATATCGTCAATCTGAACACGTGTGCCCATGTTTACATTAGGCTGGAGCGTAGGACTTTTGGAATCCCACTGACAATAATCACAGCTCATTCGGGCTGTCAATCGTGGCTAGCAGATCAATAAATAAAACTAACCATTAATCACCTGTAGATGTCAAGCAGACTTGGCATTTTCTATGACAAAACCAGTTGGTTCCGACCAATAATCAAATACAACACTAGGCAAATGCCCCCTGTACATATCATATGACCCTGTTTTTTTATCAACAATATTGGCTGCTGACAAAGTTTGAAATAAAATACTATGTCATTGAGACGCTGTATTACATGGTTAACACTTTGCCAGTTTAGTTACGGTAAAACCTAGTTATAGTCATTCTATTTTGTCACCATACTATATTGTTTATATATAACTTCTAATGTAGATATAATAGTATTTAAGCGTATGCATTTCTTAGATGGAGCATTTTCATTATTCATTTTGACTAATTTTCTATTCCTTTTATCTTTTTACTCGTATATTTCTTTATCACAACGCTTAGAGCATTGCATCCTACAATTGCTTTTAAGTAAGCCATGAAGATCAAAAACAAAGATATCACCCCAGACAAAATTTGAAATAGGAACTTGTTTAATTAGGAACCCGTTCTATATAGGCAACATCATCTAATATTGTTTCTTTAATTTGTAGATATCGGCTTAAGATGGGGGATTTTTTTTTATATAAAACATTTTGACTAATTTTGCTTGATTCTAGTTATTGCAACACACAGTTCGTTTTATATTCTACGACTGTTAATTGTGTGATTATATCTTTTTCAAGTAGTTAACAGTTGAGATACTTTTAGAACTACATTTTCATGTTAATGTGTATCGCGCTGTGGAAAAAGTGTCCGTCTACCAGATTGTTACAACTGTAATGTTTTTTGAATCTAGACAAAAGCCAAAATGGTGATTTTCAAATTAGATAAGCCCTTACCGCTTAGAAAAAATGGCGGAACAATCCAATTTCCTCAATTTATCGAAACACTGTACGAAGTTATATTTAGTAACTCGCTTAACTCATAACAGGTAATTATGTGTGTGCACACGTATGTATGTATGGGGGGAGTGTGTATGCGCGCGTGTGGGCATGTGTGTGTGTGTGCGCGTGTGTGGCGCATGTATGCATGCATGTGTTGAGGTTTATTGCAAGATACAGGCTTAAATGGATATGTGTGAGACCATCAAATTTCATTTTGAGTTAGCAAAAGGATTATTTGGCGACGTTCATCTTCCCTCAAAGTTACCACTGATAAATATTGGAGTACAAAATACCAGTAGCACGGGAAACTTCCGCTCCACTCCTATGATATACATAAATCAAATTAAGCAAATTGAGTCACTTTGCGACCAACTATTATAAATCAGCTCGTACTAGGTTACTTGGTACCGACACCATGTTAGTTATTGCCATGATTTAGGAGATTATCAGTGTGTCCAGCTGGGACTTTCAAGACAAAAGAACGTTATTTTGTATCGACCACTCCTTCCAAAGTAAACTAAGACGAGTAGGGTAGTTCGAACTGATTGAAATTATGCAAGTGTGCCATTGATAAGATGGACAAAAACACGGGGAGAGGTGAATTCATGTATTTTCGAAGGGAATTTAAGCGATGACCTGACGCTGCCATAACCGGAATTCGAACTCGTTTCGCCGATTTCTTCTTCTTGCCTATAACTACACTACTTTGCACATAGCATATTCGAGTGCCAACACTAAATAATCCATTGACATTCGAAGACTGTTCGTGAGAGGAAGGGCAATAAAATGTTATCAGCAATGTTCAGTGCTCTTAATGGAGTTTCAAGCAAACTTTTCACCAGACCAGTGTTAGTTTATTATATGCACTCAACTGAATGACTTTATATTCTAAAAGCAAAATGCAATGTAGCAGTGCGGATTTGTCTGGAAACATTAAGTTGAATAGGATATCAAAAAGAGTAGAAGCTCCCTCTATGGAATTTTGCGTCATCGATGCTGTGTTTTTGTGAAGTCAACAAAAACGACACGCGATACTCTTTAGAAAAGTGCGCTCTGAAGCCAGACGAGAGAGAGAGAGAGAGAGAGAGAGAGAGAGAGAGAGAGAGAGAGAGAGAGAGAGAGTCACATTTCCTGTCTCTTGTCCAATAGATTGTCAAAAACAGAGCGCTCTCTTTCTTTCTCTCTCCCTCTCTCTAATCTTTCCATCTATATCTGAACTGTCAATGTTGCTATCCGGCATACTCGCATGCTTTTGATTGATCAGTCGATTGATATTAGATATTTGCATTCAAATTCGTATAAAACAGCAATCAATACATTTCAGATGCCGAGTTGTGTCTGCATTTACATTTGATCTGAATGTGATTGATGAAAAAGTATCGAGACTGAAGTTATCTTTTTTTATAAAAAAAAAGAAGAATTTTAAATGAAGACGCCTGCACAACTGGACAACTTATATAATAAACGGATAGTGTCTAGAAAATTACATAATATAAGAGTAATGTCTCGACGTCTAGACTACAGTCTAGACATTCAGACGGCTGTATAAACAAGTCCTCACCACTTTTTGATATTTTTAACAGTCTCTATACTTTTTGATTAGCTGTTGCGGGAGTGCAAACCCCTACTCGCCAAATCTTGCCCCATGCAACTATTGTTTTCAAAACTAAAAATTCATCGCAAGGGTAATATTTGAGAATGCAGAAGATGTTAAAAGAAATAGGTTTTACACCATATACAAATATGAGTTTAAGAGGTGCTTCGACCAATGGAAAATTTGTTGGAATAAGCGTGTTGAATGTCAAGTTTAATTCATTTTTCATTTTTGTAATCACAAATTCACCGTTAGTCTTGGCATTTTTTTTATACATCTCGTCTATGTATGTGTATGTATGTGTGTTACGGCATTTGCTAGTTGTGTGTTAAGCCAGCTCCGTATATTCCTGTATATTCTTGTGTGGAGTTTCTCAGATATACCAGAAGCACGTACCCAGCTACATTTGAGTAACAGGTTTGAATTCGAAGTTTTCCAACTATACCAGAAGTTATACCAAAGTTAAAGAGCCCAGTATGCCCTACTATTTTCCAATACATCGAGGGAGAATAGTTGGTATTAGGCTATTGAAATGCAAAATCCTCATCCGTGATTTGAACGTTCGCGCACGTGTGTATGAGGAAATATAATGGAAAGGGGAATAACGAACACAAAACATCTGCTCAATTCAATTAATTGAACTGGTTGTTTGTTTTCATTATATTTCTTCAGATTTTGTTGGATTTTTCTTAATCTGTTATACTTTTGCCATCTAGAAATACCCACATGTTATTCAGTGCAAATACCCGGTGAAAAAAATAGCTTCACCTCACTCCCCCCTCTCATCCATCTCCCCCTCTCTCTCTCTCTCTCTGATAGACAAACTGAAGTTCATTTTGGAGAAGAATACGTGTCCATTTGTTGAAATACGGGTGACTTAGTAGAGACTGTCTTATTTGACAGCTGACTCCGATGTCACCCGGAGTTGAAACAAAATTCTTAAATTCTTAAGTATTCTTAAAAATAAATTAGCAGGATGTGAGTCAACTATTAAGCAGAATAAAGCTGGCTTGAATTCAAAGTTTTCATTTTCCACTCAGTCCTAGTATTTTCCCATAGTTGATATGAGAAGAGATGGATTCACCCCTTTCCAAATGAAATTAGCGTGAAGTGAAACATTTGAACTCGAATCGCTGGTTCCTTTTCCTACGCCAAAACTGTTGCGTAAAATGCGCCTCCATTGGAGATATTTACAGAATTTAGTTTGGTCTGTAACAGAGTCTTTGCAACATTCAATGTAGATCGAACATAGTATCAAATTCTTGCAAGTCTAGTTTACTCACAATCGCTTTAAGGTATACAACATAAATGTCTGTTATGTAAACAGACCAATGTATCTGTAAACATTTGGATAGACGAAAACAATTAAATAGGTAAAAAATCCTGGTTTCTGTGTAATCTGAAAATATGTAAATTGTGCAATTTCCACGGGTTAATTACTTTATTATTTTGTTAGAAATTCCTAGAATATTTTCGACATTTGAAATATCTATCCATATATCTCAATGCATAAAACATCAGCGAATTTATATAAGTGCAGATCTGGGTGAATTTCTAAAGGAAATTAGGTTAACTGCTAAAATGGACTTCGAAAATGTAAGCTTTTGTGTAATATATATATATATATATATATATATATATATATATATATATATATATATATCCACAAACTTATATAGTGATGCATACTTCATAATCTCTCGTAACACACACGCACAGGCACACCCATATACTATTCGGCCATAAATAGATATATCACTAATACTTTTGACAATATGTTTATTTATTCTAGCGCAAATATATCAAGTTTTATTAGTCATAGTGGAACATTCTACACTTAAAATGAATATCATTAGGTATTATTTATTACCAAACTCAATAGTATTGATTCTCTGTAACAAAAGATAAATATTACAATGCATATGTAACCAAAAATAAACTGTATAAATATTCATATATGGCGTACTTATTTAGGGACGTCTACATATTCCTATTTCTGATTACAGAGTTTGTTAGTGAATAAATTAGCGTGTGTGTGTATGTGTGTCCTTCGGTTAAAGAAAGCAAATGCAAACGTAACACTGAAAGCAAATCCTCCTTTTTTGTTTCAACAAAAAATCTAGCTGATACAAAGAGTCAAATCACACCGATGGATTGAGCAGGTTTTCCAGCCAAAAAACAATTCTTTACTATATTAATGCCAACACTTGATACACATTTTCTCTCGTGATAAACAGACCGTACTCTTTGCAAGTAATGCCTCCTATCATCGTCTCACTACATTAGAGATAGATGTTGGTGATATGGCAGTAGAGAGTGACACTATTCGATTATAACCCACTTTGATAAGGTTTTTTCAAATAACAGCTGAGCGGCTGTCTGGCATAAAATCATAAAATCGTCTTTTCACGGAGCTCCTCCACACAGCAAAAATATATTTGATGATGATGAAAGGTGAATGTAGAATCATTTATCGTTTTCTTTCTGAAATGATAAGTTATTTTTTCCAAATTGAATGCTACATTTAAGAAATATATTCATTTAAATTTTGTTTTGATCTTAGTTTTAAATTATGTTTAAAAATTCCTATATCTTTTCTTATTCTGCTTTTGGTCTGTTTGACCGTTTGATAAGTTTTTGTTTTGCAAATATATCTTATGAATGAACAACTGAAGAAGGCGCAAGAATACAAGGTGAAACGTCGTGTATGTATGTAATAATCTATAAAAACCAAGATGAAAACGATAGTTTTAATAAATCAATTCTTCATCTTAAAAAAAAAACCAAAACCAAAAACAGAAAACATAAATGGTCTTCCTGTTTTTTACATTCAGAATTCAAAACGCAATATTAACGTTAATCATTGTTGACAAATTCACTTCCGGTAAACAAGTCCAAATATTTTTGTAAACCAATATGTTTATTCTAAAGAAAAAAAAATGATTTACTTTTCATGTGAGTTGTGAGTTGAATGTATAAATCTATGGACACATTTCCTTTCTACACTAACAATAGACACAGCTTTAATATTTGTGAGAAAATAATTTCAAGTCGAGAAAAGAATTTTACTTCAGATTTTAAAATGTCTGCTTTATTTTACCAAGATATTCCTCCTAGGTACTCATATACTTTTGTTGGTTCTTCAAGTTTCAGTCATGAATTATTGATAATCTTGTCTTTTATTAAGAATGACATTTGGAGATTTTGGCTTAGACTTCTATGCATTTTTAACTTCCTCTCTAACTTTTTTCTGTGCAATAGAAGATATTTTTGTCAAGTTCCACACAGGATGTACAATCTGTTCCATAAAAAATACATTACATGAAAGCGTGTGAATGTGGGGTGGTGTTATGTTTGTCAACAACGGAATGGATGAACTGAGTTTAAATTCTAGTTGAGTGTCTGTTCACTTGGAAGAGGCATGTATTTACATTTTTCCTATCCTATCGCCACATGCCTTCATATATATCTGATCACAGAAACGTCACGATGTTTTCGATCAGTTCAGGCATCTAACATATACAGTAGTCATCATGATTATCATAGACCGTCCCACACATGTATCCTTGTATTATATGTACATATTCTTTATAAATATTAAACATGTCTTGAATATTTTTGAGTCGGATTTTGGCACAAAATGACAATTTTCATTTTGCAAAAATCTTGAATATAAAGTTTTAACAGTCATTAGGTTTTTTCTTTTCTTCTGAAATCCAAACGTTTAGTAAACCTGTCCCAGCATACGTGCACATTAATATATGATAAATTCCAATTATCGATAGTGTAAGGTGCCAAAATCTAGCATTCAACTGAATAAATTTACTAAATTTTGACATTCGATCACGAAAATATTTTTTCAACATGCTCATACCTCCAGGCCGTTTTTATAAAATGCATGTGTAGTGTCATTTGTAGGAAAAACGTTTTGGAAAAAATCCAGTATAAAAAGTGTTTTTGTTTAATGTATAAAACCGAAGATGTTTGTATTTGCAAAATTGTTTACAACGTGGATTAAAAATTTACACCAGAAAATCCAATGTTAAAATCACCCAGATTTAAAATAATTACCAACACTCTTTATTTTATTTGATTTAAATAAAATATGCTGCCCTTATTTACCTATGGATAAAGCTATTCATGAACAAGGATTTATTCAAAAGAAAATTGTGTGGAAATGAATTTAAGTCAATAAAACAGTTAAACGATAAATTAGTGCAATCTTTTATTAAAAAAAGAATTTAACCAACATACTCAGAAACCGTCAGGCTAGCTGAAGTCAACTCAGTTTAAGTGAAAATTAGTGACCCCAAAAGTCAGTAGAAAGCTTGGTTCTCATTGAATAATTGTAAAATTATGTGACTGAATTCAAGAAGTTAAAAATTGGATTTTAACTTGGAGTTAGTTAGCCGAGAGCCGGAGAATTGTGCGGTCATCATTTTCATAAACGATCAAAAGGCAACTTCCGAAGAACGTACAAATCGGTAATGTAAAAGAAGACATCTAAAAAAATAAAGAATGTGTGAACAAACAAAAATGTTATTGTTGTTATTCATTCCTGCAAAGAGGAAGATAGAATGATCAAAGAAGATGGAACAGCGGAAGACAGCCTGGAGTGGCGAAAAGAAGAAGGTGACGAGATGGCTATTCAACAAAACTCCAATTAAAGAAAAATATAAAAGAAAACATTGAGAAAAGTCTCTATAAAATATAAACGATTGTATTTCAAAATTAATTTTACAGATATTTTTAACCTCTTTTATTAGCAACTTTATATCTAAAAGGTAGGAACAGTAAGAAAAATATGTCAATACTGCTGCAAAAACTTAAAAATAAAATATTAGACAAAATATTTTAATATAGAATAAACCAACTGCATTTTACTCCATGTTACTAAAATTTATTAAAAAACAAATGTTTGTTTTTCTTCTGCATTCAGGTTACTTTAATTCCAGAATACAGTTTTTTTTAATTTGGTAGTCACATTAATCGCTTTTAAAATATCCCCCCGACCTTTTGATTCGAAGATATAGTATGTTGTCATTACTTTTATTTTTTAGGGTTATAGCTTTATCTAGTCCATATTTCTGACCGTCCAGTCATAGATGATGGGACCATGTACATGATCTATTTACTTTAATTATCAACATGGAAAATAAAGTTCTAAAGTGATTGCTGTTCCATTCGTAAAAATTAAGTCTCCATCAGCTGCGTGACAATTCCTATACTATTCTGAATTTTCTGATAATATCTAAAATAACTGTTGGTGTACTACTTGATGAATTACCTAATTTAAATGACCATAACCTTCAATATTCCTACTGTCATGCACGGATTCCCATTAAACGTAATAGTTGGTTGAACTTTTTCTAAAGTTACGATATATATATATATATATATATATATATATATATATATATATATATATATATATATATATATTCAAATAATCGAAGCTTTATTTATCAAACAAAAAAAAAACTACCTTAAACAATAAACTTTGAAATAAGTCAACATATTCTCAAATGTTTATAATTTTCCGCTTTCCTCCTTCCTCTATAACCCTCCCCTTCTCACAACTTGTGGCCCCCTCCCATATAAAATCACTGCAAAACTCGCTCGAACCACTACCATTCCTACAACCTCCTACTACCAATGGTTGTTACCTCCCACTTCTAATTCCTTGCTACTACTCGTTCTCGTTAAAAACGAGACACGAAATCATACCATCGTTTCACACCTGAGGATGGCAAATTGTATTGCCGAAAGCGCTCGTTTAGAAACCTTTGGAGGACTGTTATACCAGTTACACCCCGACACCAGAAAGATGGCCCGAAAATTGGAACGGATCAATGAGAAACTTGTCCGACAGGAATTGTCTGTACAGTTCAACAAAACTTGTATAAAAAAAAATCCTGCCAAATACACTTATATATATATATATATATATATATATATATATATATATATATTATATATAAAAAAAAAGTATATATAAGTATATATAAAAAGTATATATGAGTATATAGATATGAAACCACCACTTTTCATATATACTCATACCGTCGGATTCATTTCCTTTCTTTTAACTTATATATATATATATATATATATATATATATATATATATATATATATATATATATATATATATATATTTAAATAACCACGACAAGCAAAGTTGGCGAATATCGCGTGTGACGCGCGTCTCATCAGCAGTATATCAGCAGATACCTAATATAGGTTGAAATTGCTGTCTAGTGTTCCGCACCTTGCACGTGATATTCACCGAATTTGCTTGTCGTGGGTATTTAAATATCAATAAAATCCTCTCTACGTCTATCTATCTATCTATCGATATATATATATATATATATATATATATATATATATATATATATATATATATATATATATTGACTATTAAATTTGCTTCCCAACTGTTTTTTTTTGTCAATGCTTTCTGCGCTCACGCGCGAGCACGTGCATAAATGTATGTTTGCATTTTACTTTAAAACATAATTTGTTTAAAACGAAAACAGCAGTGCCAACAATAATAAATTAGATAGTACTCAATGCATGAATATTGTAGAGTTGATATAACAAGAATATTATCAAATAGAAAAACGAATACATTCAGCTATCTCACAACTTTTACAAATTCTTAATCATCAGGTAATTATCGATTATTATATGTTTTTAAGAGATATTTTAATGAAGGTCATTCACTATTTAAAATTTTGAATTCTCTAATGATGTCACCATAGTAAAAAAAAATTAACAAAATAACGATGATGATGATAACAATCTTACTTTAATTATTTACTTTCATTTTATATTTACTTTTATTATATATATATATATATATATATATATATATATATCTTGCACGAAAATTCTGTCGGGTTTCGCACCCGGCTAGAGGTAGCTGTTAAAAAAGTCGAGCTGCACTGATGAAAAGTAAACTTTGAAACACCTGTCTTTGGATAACTGGTAAATATGATGCCAACTTTCATGGTAGAGCACTGTAGGGAAGACATTAGTTGACCTTTCACCGTTTAGCGTAAAAAGCAATTACTCGACTGTGGTTTACAGACTTGAGTCTCTGGTGATTGTAAAAACATACATCCTGTAAGTTTGTTTGTATCAATTAATTGTTCGCTCCTGGCTGACGGTCCTCGATAGCCGTGAGGGTAAGGAGCTTGACGGACGAAAATTCTGTTGGGTTTCGCACCCGGCTAGAGGTAGCTGTTAAAAAGTCGAGCTGCACTGATGAGAAGTAAACTTTGAAACACGTCTCTGTGGATGACTGGTATATATATATATATAGTGTGGGATTGTCACTGTTTCAGCTTTTACTGGAACGGTGTGCCAAAGGCAGTATTATGGTAGAGTACTCAATATAAAATTGAGCTGTTATATAATATAATAAAATAAACATATAAAGGTTTTACATATCTATTTATTTGGTGACAAAGGAACATTCACGAACATATTGGTTTCATGCGATAGCAATCATCAGGTGAAGATGTTACAAATGCAAGGAAAATCGAAAAATTGCAAAAAAATTGTATGCGGGATAACTGATCACACACATAATACATTGTTCTATGAATGTGAAACGTTTGATCAATGCGGATGTGTGAGCGTTTGTATTCGCATGCATATGTGTGCGCGGGCGTGTGTATTTTTTGACATAAACGGATGTCGGCAAGCGGGTGTATTGGGTTGTTGGTGGGTGGTGAAGGAAATGGATACTGTCGAAGCGATTCAATTGAAGGAGGTTAAATAATTTTAACTTTAAACTGGCTAATTGCTACAAGTGTGCACGTGAATACGTACGTGCAGTGTCAGTCAGTGCACGTAGGCACGCACACACACAACATAGAAGGACGTGCACGCGTAAGTGCATATGTCCATGTGTGCGTAAACATTTGTACAAACGGTACTCATACACGCATACAAAACAGTACTCATACATACCAATGCGCACACACATACTACTATATGCGCTACATATATATTACTCACACATACCGATGCGCATACGCATACTACTATGTGCCCCACGCATACACATGCACACATACACGCACACATACATTCATATATATGTGTACACATGCATACATATATACGTGCATATATAGACATATATATACACATATATATATATATACGTGCATATATACACATACACACACACACACACACATGTATATATATATATATATATATATATATATATATATATATATACTATTATTAAAACCACGGGGTAAGAAAAAACCCAGGTAATTAATTTGCTACTAAAAGTATACTACAAATGATTGCTTGGGAAAAAGCAATAAGAAAAGACCCAGTGAGTCGCACCAACTGAAAATAATCGACTAACACTATACAATTTGGCCAAAAGAAAATATATATATATATACCGCTAGGTTAATCCAAGCTAAAATGTAAATAATGCTCGATACCTAAGTACAGCGAAAAAGTAATAATTAATTAATTACTAATAACTAATAGTTTCGATTACTAGCTCATCACGGCAAAAAAACTGACAAAAGAGACTTGGAGCAACAGTACTTTTATCACCATTTTATCTTCCATTTTGGAAGTTGTCTCCTCCTTTGGTCTCTTTACTGTGGTTAAAACAGTCTCAAAACCCATAAGAAAATTGCAGACCTTAAAAAAATCTCCATCCCTTTTGTATTTGGCAGTACTTACTTGTATCACGTAGACTGAGAGTGATGAACAAAATCACCCTTAAGGACACGCTTACTAGTGCCATGCCATTCAGTGTGTCCTGACAGTGTGTCTCAGACATTTCTATGTCGACCTGGTGCTATTTTGGAGGCGTCATGCAGTGCGTGATATGTAACTTTTTACAGCTTTGATAAAATCATTAAGTTAGTAGCACTAAGAGAGAGAGAGAGAGAGAGAGAGAGAGAGAGAGAGAGAGAGAGAGAGAGAGAGAGAGAGAGAGAGAGAGAGAACAAGGGGGAGGGAGGTAAATAAAACGTGAACGAAAAATTAAATGAATATAAAATATTCGATCTTTTTAGAAACAATATAAAAAGAGTTTCGAATATTAACAGGCAGAATGGTTATTTCTGTAGCCAGACATTAGATCCCAGACATTGACCACTCATTGATACAATGAGGATTTCCACTGACGTTTAAAATTTATTGATAAGCAAAGAAATATCGAGTTTTGTTTTGCTTTGTTTTTGTTTTTGTAAATCAGAAGAATTCCTTTTGTTAAAATGAAAAACATATTTAAACCAAGATTTTGGATAATATTATTCTTCTACGAAATCGATATATCCATCAGCTAAAACTAATCACAGATCCAATTCAATCTATCCACGAGATGTGTTATTACATATTTAACGCTGAAAAGTGAAAGCTTACCTTTTTTGTTTTATAGAAAGAAACTGTGTTTTGTGTGTCTTTCTTTGCTTGGGGGATACACTTTGCATGGAAATTGACAATTTTACTGATGTCAATTTATAAGCAGTAGACATCAATCGTACCTTCCGGTGATACACGCCATAAAAATCCATGTTAAAGCTGATTCAATGTACGATTTAAGATTGACACCTTGTTGATGTAAGCGTGGAGGTATTTGCACTTTGTTGTTATTTGATTGTCTTGTCTTTTTCTCACTTGGTTTTGTTTTAACTATGTAATTCAATCGACTTGTATTATCAAAATAGACCATGTCCTCTCTTAGCGCTTCACTCATTGTTCAACGTCACTTTCTTGCAATTCCGTAATGCTCACTCAAGCTTGCCTTAACAAAATTAAACTCCTTCTGACAGATATTCGACTTTATATTCACCTACCCAACTCCCACAATGCCTCTCATTTCCGGTCTGCATTCTTAGAAAAAAGAGTCACTCTCAGGCGCTACTCCTTCTCCGGCCACGAGGTAAGAGAACACACACACACATACACACATACACACATATATATATATATATATATATATATATATATATATATGTGTGTGTGTGTGTGTGTGTGTGTGTGATATTTTTGTGCGAACGTTGCCAGCAAAAAAACGTGGTTTTACAGTGTATTTAAATTAGAGCGTTGAGAACTTTTGCATAAACTTAATACCCATTTGTTTATCAATTTAAGAAGGTTGTTAATTAAATGTAGAAGAATAGAAATTATTACGACTTTGACGTCGAAGTTAATTGGCATATTCTATAAGGGATTTTTAACGCTCTAATTAGAGTTGTATGCTCTAATTATATCGTTAAAATTAAAATGAATTTCGCGAGCCCGTCTCTAGAAAACATAAATGCAGTCATTTACTAAATTTCTCATACAATTTATTTCAGAACGTCAGAAATCGAATACATTGCGACATCAGGTGACCAACAGCGAACAATAAACTGATAAATCTCGGGAATCATGTTCGATACAGATAAGTTTAATCGCCAATGCCGATGAAAAAAATCACCTACGCATTGATGCCGGTGTCATAATTTCCATCTAAAAAAAGCTGATTCTTATCAACAGTGACTGTGTAAGACTATCGAACAGATGACATTTAATAATGAGAACTTATTCATAACTCCTTCAATAGTTCTAGACCTACCCACTCCCGCAGCTCACTAGGAGACTGATTCTGTCAAACATAGCGCAGCCTTGGCTATTTCAAATTTAGACAGTTGATTTCAAATAGTATACACAATGCTGTCAATTCTCTACCATATTATCCATGACACGTTTCCATCTGTTACAGCGTCAAAAATAGTGACCCTACTTTGGTGTCTGTTTTGTTTGTTTTGTATTATTCATTTCAAAGTGATTAACTGATTTACTTATGTATTATATTAGGATATACAGAAATTATGTGCAAAAGAACTAAAGGTAGGTAATCTATTACCTACATTTTTAAAAAATATTTTAAAAATTTTATACCAATTACCAAAAATCAGAAAATTGTCCAATTCTAATGAAATTTACTGCATTTTATCAAACAAATGTATTTTAACAATTAATGTTGTAGTGGGAGGGCAATCTTTGGTAATTTGAATTTAAAAAATACCAATCCCTAATATTTACATATTACATCTAGAAATATCAAAATGAGAAGACCATATTAGAAAAACTACGATGTCAACATCCGGATAAAAGTTACTTGAAAATTGAAAAGTTATTTTTTCAAACACAAAAAAAATTTTTTCTTAGTTTTAAAAAGAATAGTTTTCTTTGAATTTATGCAAAAAGGTCTTTTATTTGATTCAATTGACTTATTTTTATTCACTTGAAATTTAATTGTGGATTTTAAACATTTGGAATGCTGGATGTTGTAAATATGATATTTGTAATGGATCAAGATTTATCTAATCAATCTAACAATGTATGATTAAAAATACCCAAATCTACTCAATTTATTTTCGAATATTCTTTATGTATTTAAAAATCGTTACTAATGATTGTTCTTTTTCATTTACGGCAGAATAAAGTTGTTTAATGAAAAATAGGGTCTTTTATTTTCTATTTTTTAATTTTTTTATTTCAAAATACCCGGATGTGGTAATCTATTTAATGCTGGGGACAGAAACAAACCGCCTTAAATTAAAATCATTTTCCCTAATAACTCTTTAAAGAAATGTTAAATCATTAAATACAAAATTTATTTAGTTGATGGTTTTAGATTTTAAATAATTGAATTTTACAGGATTTTACGGGACTTTCACCGATAAAATTACATTGATTTACATTGATACAGTCATTTAGGGATTCCTATTAAACGTAGTACTCGTGATTCTCGGTTGGATTTTTCTATGCTGTTAAGCGATTTTAGTACTCAAGGACTGAGAAGCATTCCTACACCTCCTAGGAGGACATTGGAGTTTTCCCATGCAGATGTCGACACAAATGTCCATCCATTACCGGATTCCTGGTATTTTAATCCTAATTTGCTATGTTCAAATCTATGTTCTTGCACACATATAATGTCAATATTTTTTCAGGCGCAGACACTGTTTTTAGCGTTTTTTAATGGTTTAGATTTTTTCTTGCATTTAGGTAGGTTTGTTTTATATTTATTCCTTAACTGTATTTTCAGATTCTGTGACCTGAGATATGACCTCAATAATGTGTGTGTCTTGTTTGTGTGTACTGAATGGTGTGGTGTAGGGGTGTGGTTTTGTTGGGTCTCCGTAGCCTATTTTTCGAACACTGGGCCAGAGCTCGAGCCTCAGTGGAATGAGCACCTTTTGTTATGTCTGCTCAAATGGCGATGCTGCATCTTTTTTCCATTTTGCATACTGTCATAGGTGGTTGGATTAGTTCAATGTCATCGATATCTATCAGAGGCTGTTTTGTTAACTCATCAATAGGCGATAAACTTAGAGATGAGGAGCAGTAATTTCCTTACTGAACTGTTTGATCCTAACCGTTGACCCATTTTGGGTATCTTCCGCGCAGGATCTTTTGAGCTACGCCGTTAGCCCATCTTGGGTTCATCAGCCTCGTGTTACATCCACCATGCTGTTACCTATGGTCTGCTAGTGACATGCTCTTATGACATGTAAAATTCTGCATATAACTGTTGTCCAATACCAATTTTAAAAAGGGGACACTTTAAGATACCTAGTTTTAACCGCAAATTCTTTCCCGTATTAATATTGAGCAGACAAGCTTGATTCAAGTATTTTTTATTTTCCTCATCTTCCTCTCTTTTCCTTTTCCCTTTTTCTTATCTACATTTTAAACCAAAAATAGACGTTTCCTAAGCTAGAAAACAGGCATTTGTTTTTCTTAAGGGATTTTCATTTGGCTAATTTTTGAAGAATGATAGTTTGAACAGCAAAAATGGAAAGCAGATTTAAGACTTTGAGACACTCGTGTGAAGTTTTGTCAAAATACTTTTCATTTATGTTATAATTCCCTTTCAGAGCATTTTAAAAAGATGAGATTGGTTAATTAACATTTTTTAGTATTTATATCAAAATCTTCATATCTATCACCTTAACAGAGCGGTTCTGACTACGTTAATAGTATCCCCTTCAGAAGGATGAGACCCTCCCAAAAGAGGTGTGCTAGGTATCACACTAAAATACATCTGATAGTAAGGCTTCAGTTCTGGAGATCTCGAGAGTGCAGAGTACCACTTCATTGTCATTACTCCCAGATCCAATCTAACTGTTAGGGTTCAATGGGTCAAATAGACATGTTTAAAATTATTCGTATTCGATAAGGCTGTGTAAAAATATTCTTAAGAAAACAACACTAAAAATGTAAGTATGAACGTATAATGAACGCATTTCCTTAACTTCTATGCATTAGATAACCCTAAAAGAGTTGAAATGTCGTTTGAATAAATCAGTTAAAACATCAATTTTGCAGCTTTCTATAAAATTATTTTTACTAAAAGCAGTATGGGTGTGTTTGAAGTAAGGAAAAAAAACGATATAATGTCATAGAAAGGAGGATGCTAATGGAAATTTAAATGATTTGTCGGAAGAAAGGTCGAGTGAAGAGCAATATTTATTGACTTCTGCATATGACAGTGGATAGTAGTAGTATTGTTAGCACAGACAGATAAGAATGGAAGTTGTCTATTGAAAACTGGAGCCATGTTACCGCCCATATTTTGGATGCATACATTAACTCAACTGAACAAGAACAAAAAGGAAATTTTATTCTTGGCCTCACAAAAACTTGTACCTATGTAGATATTAAAAAAGAAGATAAACCATAAGAGGAAAAGTTGGAAGGTGAGCGCGAGGCACTTGTGACTGAAACAGAAAGTTAACAGATTTTTAAAAAATATCCAATATTATTTGTATTAACATTCGACATTTTATAAGTCCAGTCGATGTTCTGTAATTCCTTTATCAAATCCCATGATGCATCACGAGAACGTGATTACGTGTTGTATTACTTTATTTTAATCATGTCTGCTGCTGCTACTGCTGCTGTCAGGTTTGAAGTGGTCATGGGGCAAAAGTTTGACAGGCAGATTGATTGTATTAGGCAGAAAAAAATAAGAATTGTGGAAGGCGCACTTAAGCAGAATTCACAAACTGTGAAATGAAATTAGGAATTGCACAAGACAAAATGACTGACATATGGACGGACGAATCGAATTGACGAAATGATAATTATTCGCCTGGATTGATCGTTTGATGAAACTAGGAAATCGACAAACAGACAGAATTATGTTTTTTCAGAGCAAAATCCAAGGTCGGATCTACAATAAAGACAGATCTTTTGTACTTAAAATAAAATTTATGAGATTAAAGCTGCAAAATGAAGTTGACAGGCAGTAAAGTCTCGTCATAAATTAGATTTTATATAATTACATTTGTAGTAATGAATTTTAGATTGACCATTTTATTACAACGGATGAAAGCAATCACCAACTACAAATACTGCAAGATTGTGTTCCATCGATGGAGCTAAAATATATATTTGGAAATCAGCTACATATGATCAAATAATTTCTACCGCTGCAAAGAAATTTTAAAGAAGCTGAGGAAACAGTTTCAAATTATCCTATGAGAAACTTACCACTAATCATCAGTTAAGAGAACACACATTTCGAAGCAAACACTCCAACTCCGGAGACGAAAGTTAAAAAAACTTTTGTTCTGGAACTTTATTGATAGAACTCTTATCCTATTAAGAAAACTAAAGCAAAGTTTATTTTTATGTACATTTGAAAATATAGCAATAATCTTATGTATCTAGTTAGGAAAATCATTTTTGGCTACATGATATATTGAAATCATTCAACTGTTGTTTTAAACCACGGATAGCACCGACCCCTATAAAGTCACACACTAATAATTACACTCCAACAATTCTTTTATTATTTCTAGTGGAACGTTTTGCAATGGAAATGGATATTATCAAGAACTATTAATTACTAAAATCTACAGCATTAAAACTCGGTAACAAAAATAAAATTCCAGCCCCCCCCACACACAAACACACACATATATGTATGTATACATGTGTTGTATACATACATATATGTGTGTATACATGTGTGTGTGTAGGGGGGGGAGATATATATATATATAGAGAGAGAGAAACAGTGTGTGTGTGTGTGTGTGTGTGTGTGTGTGAGAGAGAGAGAGAGAGAGAGAGGAGAGAGAGAGAGAGAGAGAGAGAGAGAGAGAGAGAGAGAGAGAAATTATGGAAGACGTAAGATCAATATATCTCAAAGTTCTTCCCTAAAAAGGAGCCAACAATAAATTACCCCCTCCCAAAAATACAACATTTTATTCCCGAAACAATTACATTCTCATTATTCATGCTAAAAACTTCAGTATTTAAAAATTCATTAACTTTTATATACTGATTTCTAGCTTAATGACATCTTCAAAAAATTACTTCAAAATTTGAAATTGTTTAAAAAATGGTTGGAGTCAGTAAGATAAATTTCGACTCTCATTTACACGTGAACGCTAATAATTTGGTATTCGTAAGCCTATCAGTTTTGAAAGGTAATCAGTCTTGAAATAAAATTTATCTGATGATGATTTGAGACCAAAACATCTTAAAGAACGTTCATGTATCTATTCTTTTGTTCCTTATATATATATATATATATATATATATATATATATATAATATATATAATTCGATTAATCATGACAAGCTAACTCGGCGAATACCGTGTGCAACGTGAGGGAAACTGTACAGCTGTTTCGACCTAATTTGGTCTCATCAGCAGTGTATACCACGATCTCCCCCGACAGAGATAGAACCGGAAAACCATGGACGCAGAGCCAGAGATTCTATCCCTAGGCCAACCGGACACGCGACACATGAAACTCGCCAAATCTACGTGTCAATCATAAGTGTGCAACTACTATAACATGATGTGACGTTTTAGCAGCATCGTTTCGTTACCTCTCGGAGTCACGTCTTCCCGGCATGACGGCACGCATCCACGTACTCACACCTATATATATATATATATATATATATATATATATATATATATATATATATATATAAAATGTGTGTACTTGTATGTGTGCCTGTGTGCATGCAAAGGTGCTTATGTAATTGTGTAATTATGTAAGGTAAGCATATTTTATGGCTGTTTTAAAGTAAAGCCACAATTTCTTCTTTATATTTGCTAATAACACTTTCTCAACATTTGTTTTCATCGAAATAATATTCTTACGCCTACAAATACCGACTAAACACACCCAGTGTCTTCAGAAATTTTTATCGTTGGTTGCTCTCGAAAAACATTTAATTTCGTTAAAAATATAAAGCAATTTAATTTTCTTAATTAGCTACTCCAACACGGTCAGCTTTTCCCAATCTTAAAATCTTTTCGTTCCTGTTATTAACTTTTTTTTACTCTTTTAATTTTTTGCTGTAGAGCTGATTATTTTTATTCTCTTATCAAAAATACATTATCTGCTTCGGTTGCTTATTTCCGGTCATGGAATATCTCACAAATTTTAACAGAATAATAAAAAAGTAAATTAAAAAACAAAAGCAAAATAAAAAAAAGAAAAAAGCAATGTCTGCCAAAACTTCAGAAGATTGAATTCTTGGTGACGAGGTCTGAGGTATGAGTTTGAAAACAAACTGATAGATTTTTTAAATCTAAAAAAAAAGATCGTCGATTTTACACCAGAGCAAACAGCCATAGTTTTTGGGACCAACTTTCTAATATTCATTCAAAAAGCAACAACTTTCAAAATTCATGGATCGTTTAGAAATCTCTATATCCCAACTAACCCATGACAGTAAAATATTATTCGTGTCTATAAGGTATTTTAAAAATCTTAGACCAATAGAATGATATTCTGTACTTATGATTCATGTAAGACATGTTCTGTATATGTGTATTATATACATGTATATGTAATGGCATTACAAGTATTTTACGAACTACATTTTATTAAAATGATCACGCCATATCGTGTATTTTTTAAGATATTTTGTCAGATTTGTCATTTTTTTTCTGTATTTATCTTTTAGATAAAAAGGCAACTGTGACACAATAAACCCCACCAGGATAGCTGATATATCATACATTTATGGATAATAAGCTGGTGACAGGTCATGATTGCTAAAGTAAAAGCCAGAGAGAGAATAAACACCAAATGGGTGCATGTTGATTGGCTAGAGACAGTCAAAAGGAATATGAGAGATAAAAATTCAGGGCAGTTGACAACAGCATTTCGAAGAGTAAATCCGAATAATACAGACTCAAAGACACCCCAAAAGAGAGTGTGTGTGTGGGGGGGGTCTAAGCTATCGGGTATAATATGAAATGACATTGTTAAAGAATTTGATGTCTCTCTGTATTGACAGTGAATACCTTTTTAATATATAACGTTATAGAAATGGGCATCTAAAACATAAAATATGTTCTTTAACTTCTTTCCATCACCCAAACATAAAACAACGATCGACGGTTATTGAGGTGTGTTTGAGATCAACTGATAATATTTTGATACACCTGAAAATAATGCACAGCTAAAAGGTTAAGATGAGAAAGTGAAAAAATAATAATATAATAATAATAATAATAATAATAATAATAATAATAATAATAATAATAATAATAGATACCCCAGAAGAACAGGAACGCTCTGTAGCTGAAATCTTATCAAGGGAATAAACATATGGGCTGTCCCCCTGGTAAGATATTCAGAACCATTCCTAAAATGGACAAGAGAGGAGCTCCGGCAGATGGACCAAAGAACGAGGAAACTTATGACCATGCACAAGCCATTACACCCGAGTGACAACATAGACATGTAATTTTGTGTAATAATGTTGCATAGACCAGTTATACTTATTTGTCTGAATTATTGAGATGAGGCTTGATAACTTGTATTATTTGGATTTTTCGAACTGTTGTCCTCATCTTTATTGTCACATACACAATGTTTCGGTCGATGTGCACTCCGGCCTTCTTCAGGTGTTTCTTGTCGAACCCTTGAATCCTTACTTCAAACCGAACCCTTTAATCAATCCATCGGAGTTGACTGTTCTCATTTCGTGAACCATGACCAGGTACAAGTGTCAAGCTACGTTAAGTATTCTATTTTCTTATCACCCATTGTCAGGATTGAACTTGTAACCGACATATGATTGTCACTTAGAACTTTATTAACTCAATCTCTCTATCTGTAGCGCAATGTATCCACCCGGACAAACCAGAGTGAATTTTTTGGAACTTATTAACCGATTTTCTTTTTACCTAGAATGTTTACCCTTATATTTATGCATGATTTTTTTTTTTTACCTTGACGCATATTGAAAAAATTATTGGTCCCCATATTGTATTCATCTCTCTACTTGGTCTACTTAAGAGGTTACTATAGCCTAAAATATTAGCTGATTCTTCGATACGTTTTTTTCATCAATGTTATTCCCTATATGTTTTCCCTTTTCGTTTCATATATAGTCAACAATACCCGGCTTTTCTATTTCCCCTCATAACACTCCTTTCCGGTGTTCCTCAAGTCTTACTTTCAGTGACCAATTCTTGGTGACGTAGAGGCTCCCGATTCAGATGTGAAGGTTCTCGAGTTCAGAGAGAAGATTCCCGGGTTTGAGAAGGTTCCGAGTTCGACAAGAAACACCTGAAGCAAGCCGGAGAGCACATCGACCGAAACTTTGTGTATATAACAATAAAGATGAGGACAACAGTTCAAAAAATCCAAATGATACCAGTTATATTTGTTTGAATAGAAGAGTAACTGCAAAAAGTACCCCAAAGTTGCCTCATTTATTTGCATAGGATTATAGGACACACGCAACACACACACACACACACACACACAGGTATATATATATATATATATATATATATATATATATATATATATATATATATAATCGAGAATAGCAGAATAAGTAAAAATAAATAATTTAAAACTAATAGTCTAGGAATTTCTAAATGAGGCCTTGTTATCATTAATTATTCGGTATTTTTTCTTTCATCTTGTTCCTTTCGCTTTTACTTTTCTACGCTCTCAATAGAAATAAGATGAAAGACTATACTAAATTAATAATACATCTAGCAATATGATAAACGGTGTGGCTTTTCTGTTTATTTCTTTGTTCATCTGGTCATGACTTCTGCTCGCTGTGAATGTAGTATCTGTGTATGTAGGACAATCAAAGTTTCACTACGCAGCATTTCAGCTTAGAGTGTGATGTCCTATTGAATAGCATGCCATTGGTCAATTGATGAGCATTATTTGCCTTACATATGTCAGCCACATAGAAGGGATCAAACCGGAATCGTCAGCTGTGACGTTGACGTTTTCAAAATCTCAGCAGTTTTCACATAATCTGTCGTCCTCTCAATCCGATCATAAGATTCAAGGACCTCTTCAACCCCCTCCAAAAAACCCCCAGTTGCACTAGATTTCCTTATTATCTAAACGCGTTTCCTTTTCGATTAACGACTTCATCGAGGCTGAAATTACTCACCACTGACTCGTCGTCTTTCTATTTGGAAATCTTCAGAGATAGACACAGAATTTGAAAGAAAGAAAGTGAATGTAG
This sequence comes from Doryteuthis pealeii, assembly GCA_023376005.1. Lineage (NCBI taxonomy): Eukaryota > Metazoa > Mollusca > Cephalopoda > Myopsida > Loliginidae > Doryteuthis > Doryteuthis pealeii. The sequence continues at coordinate 41,871,057 of CM042146.1, read as the reverse complement.
TCTTAGAAATGTCTTCTGTTTTGCTGAAGAACTGGGAAAAATCTATGAAGATATGCTATGTATTTCATGCGGCATTCTCTCGTGAAAGGTTCTGTGTCATTGTCTTTTATAAAGATTTAACGACAATATGAGTGACACAGAAGCAGTTGGAAATTGACAAGAAATTAAATAACCCGGGATAATGCTTCAAACAACACAACTAGAATGATCCCTCCAAAATATTTATAACATCTAAAATTTGGGAACAAATGGAAGAATTCTTTCCATAGAAGGGAAGCGCGAAAACAAACTTCTCATTTCTATGGCCGAAAATGTTATTTATTTATTCACTTATGCAGTTTAATCATTTGATTTAAAGTATAAATTTTAAAAAAATCACCGAAAATTTATGTATTACAGTGTTTATTTTAGGGATTTTTTCTTAAACTGTGAAAATATATAAAAAAATGTAATACTGAATTTTTGAGTGTTTTGAAACAGTTTTATGTCATAATATTAACATTTTTTTTAGGTAGAATTCAGAATTTATGTTTTTTTAATAAAAAAAAACCTGTATAGAAACTTATAAAAATCTTCTGATATAATTATTCAGGCTATTATCTTTATAGAAAAAAAATCGTTTTCTATCTGTTTATTTTTTTCAGATTTCTTATAATAGGAGACCTCGTAAAAATATTTCCCCTAACATATTTTGAGAAAAGAAAAAACTATTTCAAACATATTTTCATTTTTCATAGAATTTGTTTAAAAAGCAGATAATCATAACTTGTTATTGGTTACTTTAAATTTCAGTTGATTTAACGGTGCGAAAATGTAAACATTGTTTTCGTTCATAATTTTCATTATTTCCGTAAGCTGAAATAAAAAAAATATCATCAGGAGTTTTTTTTAATGTTTCTTCTTTTGAATGGTCCAAACATTTTGAAGATAATGATAAAATTCAAGTTTCATTGTTGTAAATAGAATATTGTTGTCTACGAAAAGTTTAACTGAAAATCCAGTTTGAAAATAATAATAGTTTTTAGGGACAGTTCTAAATTCAGATTTTAATGGCTTGATGAGTTAGAAATACATTGTAATTTATTTCTTTCAATTTTTCGTACATGACAATTCAAATGCAGTTCTTAACGATAAAAAGAAGCTGAGGATCGAAAATTTAAATTCTTCATATCGCAGTATCTATTTTTGCTTAAACTCAAGATAGTATTTTAAAAACATTATTTTAAAACGTTTTCATTAGTTCTCTAAAAAATTAAAACTTTTTTTACCATTAGTATTAATTAGAAAACAACTTGTTTTATCATTTTTTATTTACATTTAATATATATATACAACCCTATACTGGTGAATATTTTAAAACATTTTCATGATATTTTTATTCACATTTAAAAACTTATTTTAAAAAAATGTAACCGTAAACTTGTGTTTTTAAACAATTTTAATTTTTCTACAATTTTTTATGCATGACAACAATCTAAATTAAAGTGAGTGTACAATTTAAGAATATGGACAAAGATTTGATTTTACGTTAAAAGTTAGTCTGAAAAACATACGAAGTATGATTTTACTTCGTATAATCGGCTTTCCAAAGCAAATATTTTTAACACGCTGTAAAAAATAATTCAATGGATAAAAACTCATACAAATTACATATTTACAAAGATTATTTTCTTTTCTTTCTAACCAAAGAAAAAATTTGAATGATTGCCCCCCACCCCTAAAAAATTATTTTACGTTAAAATTTAGTCATAGTTGTAGCGGACATTTTGAATGACTGGCAGCTGATATTCTTTCTTTCTTTCTTTCTTTCTTTCTTTCTTTCTTCTTCTTCTTCTTCTTCTTCTTCTTCTTCTTCTTCTTCTTCTTCTTCTTCTTCTTCTTCTTCTTCTTCTAAAAAGGCAGCAGCCAAGCTTCTGCTGATACATCAAGCAGCAGGAGCAGCTTACGATGCTTTCCGAAAATCGTTTGATTTTTGTTTAATCAATTAATTATATCCCTTAATTAGTAAAAACTAATAATCAAATTTGGCGTGTTTCTTAGTTAGAAGGATATCAAGATGTATGCAAGATTTCGAATCTGATTGACCTCCCGCTTTGGAGTTATACGTCAACACGTACATATCAAACTCCTTTTATATATATATATATATATATATATATATATATATATATATATATCCAAAATGAGCTGATCATGCAGTCAATCTTAGATATGCTCTGTAATGGAACACACATTAGACTTCTCGAATATCAGAAATAATCTTTTGGGTGTAAGGTATATTTTATAATGGACCATTGTTTTTATCTAGCGTAAGTTATGGGCAATATATTTTTGAGTTTAGGGAGACTTTATTCTCGTCTAGTATATTATTTGACATTTATCATGATACATTTTCTTGAGATTAAAGAATGATCGATGTAATGAAAAATTGAAATGCCTGCTATCTGCAAATATCGAATGCATTGCATGATTTAAAAAAAACCTCAATCGCTTGGCAAAATTAGAAAAGAGTCGGTTGAGGAAAAGAACAAAAGAAAGATGAAAAAGAAAATGGCGGCGTTAATTGCATTGATTGAAAATGGCATAAACCCAGGCTTAAAATTCGCATCAAATACTCAAACATATATATTCCAACCTGAATATACAGGATCTTAACATGAAGATGCAACCATTTTTGAAAACTTCTATTTATAATATTCTAAGTTCTTTCTAATCCTAAAAACATCGATTTCAGGTAACTTAATTAACAAACATAAATTTCTCCTAAAATATTATTCTGTGTAAAAGTTAAATACTCGGATAAAGCATCAAGAATTTCGGCAATTTAAAAAGATGGCTTGCTCAAGAATCACAATATTGTCGACTTGTTGAGAAATGTAAGCTAGAGAATTTATACATTAAATTCATCTTTCACAAATCTGTAGCATTTATACGGGAAATATGTTCGTCCTTGGAAAACAGTATAGTTGACACCATATAGCTGGATGCTCGATTGAAGTAGCGTATTACGCAATTGGTTCAACTGCTAAATACTATTATATCTGCGTTCAGTGTTATTACGTAAATTCTTACACCAATGGTTGATTCTAAATCTCCTCTTATCATGCGTCTTTCATGAAATATAGACTTTTGGCACAGACTCAATGGAAGATATTTTCTATGAAATTCAGCAGTGAGCGGTTCAATATCTTAAAATTATTTAAATATTTGATGAATATTTTATTTTGTTATTTAATTTGCATCTCTGTGTATAGAGCACCGTTAATTTTGTTGGATTTCTCACCGTTATAGATCTTATCCAACCGTTTTAGATCTTATCCAACATTCTAAATCTTATCCGGTCGTGATATATATATATATATATATATATATATATATATATATATATATAATTCCCTTTGAAATATTCGCTTAACGCCGTTTTCAGTTACTCGAAATACTTGGCTATCCGAAAGAAACGATTGCCATTAATTAAAAAAATCACTTTCCAAGTATTACTTCAAAGTATTCAGTAAGTAAAATTTTCTTAATCTTTCTTTCTTTTACTAAAATACCAAACAGTTTTCTAAAGGGTTCAGAAACAAGTCTTAAGACAAGTGAGAATTGCGGAGAATTCAATACTCACTAGGTTGTAAATATTCAAATATTGTAAATATTTACTACCCAGCGAGTATTGAATTCTCCGCCATTCTCAATTGTCTTTAAGATTTGTTTCTGAACCCTTGGTTCACAGAAAGGTTCTTAAATTAGAATTAAGCTTAGCATATATGGATCCTTCAGTAAATACTAAACTCACTACAATAGTATTTGACTTCGAGACTAGCTTGCTAATCAGGACTTCAGTGCAAAGTGTCCATATCTATATTGGTACTAACTAAATCAAACCATTAGTGTGGGGAATATAGAAAAGATCCAATCCACTACAGCATACATATCTGCAACTCTGTGTTACTAACCAAATTTTCAGAGTAGAACTACTGTCTGTATATGCTTTCATATACATAATTGTTTTCAAAAACAAAAAGACTGACTTCGGCATTAAATAATTCAAGATGGGTTCACATGCTGAACAAAGAATGACAAAACAAACGAACGAAACAAACAACAATCTTTCTTTCTTCTGTCCTCCATTCACCCCTTTAACTCCCAAACACAAAACTTTATACGTAAACACAATCTGCAAAATTACTATATAAATATTCCGCCTCTCAATAAAATTATAAAATCTATTTCTCAGCAAATAACCATTATAAAGCAGTCGGTGTACCATTAATCTGTTATTGATGTCAATAGGTAAGGTTCTTGTCTCATTCCTTTGTTCTTTTTATCTTTCCAAACTCTTTTACTTTCTCTGTCTCTCATTTGATGTATAGCTTTTTTCTTTCTGATTTCCCCTTTGTTTGCACCCAGCTCGAATTTTCTTTCAATACACAACAGTTAAATACATTTATTGGACAATTCAAACGATTTTCAAACTTCTAAATCAGTTGCTCTATTTTTATGCTCTCTCTTTTTAATGATGGTCTTTACGCGAAGGGAAAATATCTTCTCTAGCTGAGCAAATTTTAATTAATGATTTTCCGTATATTTTAATCTCTCTTCCCCAGGAAAATCGAATAAGATTTTAAAAAATCGATTACTAATACCTATGTCTCTTAAGTGATCTGGAAACCATTGCCAAGGAATTCGATCTTTAAGACGCCCCCTGCTCTTCTCAGCCAATTGAAAACTTTTTCTTTGTGAAATTTTATTGAAATCTTAACTTTTTGCTTTATTTCTGATTGTTGCTCAGAGCAGTAAAATGAAAATCACCTTTATAAAAGAAATTCCAATTCACTGTTTGTGTTTGTAGCCCATTGCAGGTCTAAAATTAACATTCGGTTACCCTTAATTTCCCTCTCTTCAGTAAAACTGAAATTCCTTTGTTTGTGATATTTTAATGACTCTTTTTCTCTGGATGACTTCGTTTCCGTCCCTTGGATCAAAAATCATCAGCTTTTATTATAGTTGTATAGACGCCAAAAAGAGAGGAAAAAAATCGAATCTTAAAATATGGATGTTCAATATTACCTGATAAAGAAAATTTGGATCACAGTTGTTGATTCTCACTGGATACACCACTACAATACCCTTGAGTAAGATTAAACTAAATGTAATAAATAACTATATTAATCTAGAGTGAAATTGTTTTGAAATGTTCTTTAATTTTGGACATAACTGTGCTCAAATTCAAAATTCGAGATACAAGATTATATCGTTATTTAAACATAAAAAAATAATGGTGACTTATAAAGAAGATCTTAACGATAACGAACATGCTTTACGATAAAACGATAGAAACGGACTCAAATTTCATACAGTATTTTGCTAACTTTTTCTAAATCGCACTTGAAAAACCCGTTACAATGTTTGCTAAACGTCCAAGTGTGCCATTTCCTTGTTGGGAAGAAAAGAAAAAGAAAACTTTAATCTTGGAAAAATCTCGATTCATTTCAATTTACAATTTTATCATTATAAACAGGATAGGCATCTGTGCGTGAGTAACTCCAAAGGACATAATTGATATTTGATTTACAAGCAACAGTATTCTCTTTTATCTTTCGGACAATGACGTTAATACGGAAAAAATTAAAACCTATCACTAAGTAGTGATCGCTTTTATTTTCCTATTTTATCAGAGATAAAATAATTTTAGTAGGTAGCTAAATTTAGAGCAATCGCGAAGTCTGCTAAAATACTATGTTAATTTAAAATATATAAATAAGGAATTTTTCTTGTTTATTCTATTGTTGATTTTGACTCTAATCCCGCCTGATTCTGGTATTGATATTTAATAATACCTCAAAATGAGATTGGATCTGCTTCCTGGTCAACAGATTTGAAGAATTTTTGAAAGTGTTTGAGCCAAAGCATAAATCAAGGCTTCGAGAGATGTTTTTTGAGACAAGCATCATTTTGATTCCTGCAACTCATGCTTTCCAATAATTTACTCATCATTTGGTTTTGTGATATATTAAGCTAATTTTTTAAAAATATAATAAATAAAAAGATATTTGAAAAATCGGCACAAAATGAACTTAACATGTCTTTTTAAATGGAAGGAAATTAAAGACTCTAGTTAGAGTATCGTGCAATTTGAAGAGGATAGCAAAGACAACCAAATGCCCCTAAACTCAAGTCACACCAATGATCTACATTGCCCAGTCCCAGTCCAAACAGTGAGGAGGACGGCGGAGAAAGCCCGACATCAGTTAATTCCCGCCCCACGATCCAATGGATGACCGGAATTTCAACATTCTATAAAAGCGCCAACGACAGCACTAATCAGCCAGTCTAGAATTTCCTGAGAAATAAGACTCACTCCATCGAAATATTGAATAAAATGAAATGAAACTTAACACATAACATCCAACGGAGTTTCTCATTTATTTCACACCCATGCTTCGCACGAAATCCCCCAAAATATATATTAAGACATATAAATATATATAAAACATATATACAAATATATACTGAGAACTAGATTCACCATCTCCCTCCCTCCTCTCTCTCTCTCTCTCTCTCTCTCTCTCTCTATATATATATATATATATATATATATATATATATATATATAAAAAAATATGATATTGTTTGTTAACCTTTTGATTTATTCTTAATATTTCGAGATAAATCTCTTCGACAGAAGATTTCTGAAATTGAAGCTGTTATGAGTGATCGTTCATTCTGCTTTGTGTCTTTTAGCTGCCAAATTCTCTGCGTGTGGGAGTGTGGGCGTGTTTTTATGTGCGTGCGGGCGTGTGTGTGTGCGCGTGCGTGTGTGGGGGTTATGTGTGGGTGTCTGTTCAACAATGTCTGATTATCATTCCAGGTTTGGCCTACCCTTTTTGTTTTATTATTAAGCAGGGGCTTGTTTGTTTATTTGTTGAACAGACACACACATAAACACACACACACATAAACACATAAACACATACACGCGCACATAAACACTCACTCACCCCCCCAAAAAAAAATACGTACACACCTTATATACATATTTATGCAATTTTATTCTTAGTTAGAAAGGTGACTGAATGTCATTTTAATTAAAATTTCAATTCTGTAACAATTGGTAATAAATAATAATGCCCGTTCTGATCTAGAAATGATAAAATCATTGTATATTTGGTTTAGAATAAAATGAAAATTTTTACAAAAATTGTTACAAGTGCATTTATTCATGGTAATATATATATATATATATATATATATATATATATATATATATATATATATATATATATTACCTTGTTCTGTATTATCATATCTTGAAAATGCTCGGCAATAGATAGAACACGCATTGGAATTCTCTCATTGGAAATAATCTTTTTGGGTATGAGGTATATTTTGCTGCGAACCATATGATTTTAGCTAGCATAAATTATGTGTAATATATTTTGGGATTTCAGGAGAATTAATTCTCGTCCAGTACATCATTTCTGAGTTTTTTTTATTGTGAAAATATTACCGCTAACTTATGAGATCGATGTGATACTATGTTAGGTTCTTCTTGGAATATTACGTTACTTAGGGTTATCTATCTCCTCTTCAAGTAACATACATCATATTGTACTGGGTTACAATGTACCAGCAACAGGAAGAAGCTATTTACTCAACCTGTTTGCTACAAGAAGATCTGACACAGAATCGCAAGTAATGTACCAACAGGGAGTAATTTCTAACCTGAAGTCATCCATTAAGGAATTGAGTTCCTGAATTTTCAGTCATTTTCGGCTTCTATTTTTTTGCTTCATTTTCTGTGGCCTGCAGCAACGTTAATATCTAATGAAACATTTTCTTTTCTTTATTCATGATAATTAAATATTTTTATTTTGAATTGAGTGACTGTTTGAATTGTAAAGTTTCTAAGTATTTTAATCTTTCTTCTATTCCGGCTCATGCGATTGGTTTGTGTTGTTAATTTGCAAGTCGTTTCGTACAAAACTGAATCTCTCTTCTTACCGATCAAATATGTTTTGTATTCAAAGTAAATTCACAGTAACCATTTCATATCCACAGGGATATTTGCTATTATGTAGGTTCTTGCATATGTTAACTTGTCTATATAAAAGCCAATGGCATATTGATTTGTTGTCACAGACTATAAATACTATTCATATTTTGGATACTGTAATTAAAATGTGTCTACATAAAAATCATAATTTATATGTAGACATTTCAACTAAAGTTGTATAAAAATATAACAAATTTTAGTAATCACCAGTGATTTAAAAAAGAATATTTTAAAATGATTCGAATACATTTCTTTAGAAAATGCTTTAATTTCGATTTCAACTTTAAGAAAATATGTTAAATTTGATCATAAAAAATATAAAATTATTTTTGTGTATTTGTAGATGGGTTTAAACTTTTAAATACCTGTTTTTGTAATGG
>CM042146.1:41757621-41857621 GCA_023376005.1 Doryteuthis pealeii | reverse complement strand
ATATATGAGACAAGAAGATAACAACGAATTCCCTTTTATCAGTACATTGCAAAACAGTAAAAGAAAATAGAATCATCTCCAATCTACACTCTTATACTGATCTTCCATTTTGCAGAACTCCACACTGAAAAATGGGTCCGAGGTTAATTCTTCTAATTTAAGATCGCAGAGATACTAAATATTGGCTCAAATTTTTCTCAGTACAAGATAATTTAATCTCAATATTGCCTTAAGTATTTGGAAAACATACTTTTGATATCTATAAATGGAATACGGTCTAACGTAATGATACATGCCATGCATAAAATGATGGTATATTTATTTATCTTTCTGATATATTGGGAGTATTACAATGGTAGCTGTTACAGGAAATAAAAGAAAAATCGTGGTCGTAACATTAGCCAATAACCATTATGGTTTTTTAAAATGTAGCAGTCAGATTCTTTGTGTTCAAGACTAGGATGAAGCTGGCAGTTTCTGACGGGTACATATCACGCGTTCATCCATCAGGTCAAGGATATGAAGTTTTGCTCGGCCCTGTGGGTGAGAAAAAAGTACTCAATATGTGGCAAAACGAATTAGTGGCGTGTTGGTGGCTCACATAACATTTCGCTTTCTAGCCTAAGTGAGTTTCTTCTTGCGACCAACTATAAAGGATAGTGTGTGGGGTAGGGACCCTAGTCTAACCTGGAATCCCAACAGTTCAACAGCCAATTCGATGGCTTGCCACTACTCTCCTTAACTCTTGACAGCTCCTATGAATATATAAGGCTCCGACTTTCGGTAAAGATAACGCTTTCCCCGCCTAAACCCACAATGCTAAAGTATCTAAAAAATGATACCCTTCTCTACAAATCACTGACCGTGCTAGTGCTGAAAATTTTATTTTATTATGGATATTAGAAAGCTAACCCTTTCAACTCCATGAGGAAATTTCATTTCATTTTCTTTTAAAATCTACCGACCTCCATAACTTATTTAGCTAATTCTTTAAACTATTATACACAGACATACATATACATGCATAAATACATACACACATATATACGCTATTTCCACACTCAGCCAAACATATACACTTGCACCAACATGCATATGAATACATATACGCCATTCCTATACGCATATATACTCTTTCAGGCATGCTCACACTTGCACGCACATGCATATTGCATCACTTTGGGACAGAAGAGTGTACAGTGTCACATTTGCAGCAATTATTTACAAGGCCATCTACCATATTGGTATCTGTTCCAGGTAAACTAAATTTAGTTCTTATAGTTCGGGATATCTGCAATAAGTAATACTTTCGTTTTAAATTATTTTGCTTGTTTACTAAGTTTGATCCTAATAAGTTTCCCACTAAATTTACTTTGTGTTAGTGTAGTGTTGTGGATGTCTCGAAGAAAATTGGTGGAGACGAAGAGACAAATACACGATGAAGAAATGACGACAAGATGAGGTTTTTCATATCAAGAAATGAAAAGTCAGACACGTGGTCTTAGAAAAATCTCACTTACCTGATTCCCGATCTTACAAATTTGTTTTGGACCGATCTCGAAAATAACAAGACGTAAAGTAGAATTTTCAAGTCGATCAAGGAAAAAATATTTTCTTTCAGAAATCGTAAGCCACACCCAATGAGAATTGGAGCTTCGATTAGTACCGAAATTTTGGTCGTGACTAGTCACTATCCGGATAAAATTCTCAAAAATCCCCAAATTCTCGTGTTCGATCGTCTCTCACGCCCTCAACAGTTCTCGTGATTGACCTTCTGATGTCGTTCACAAAGCCGGGCACTACTGATTAAACAGAAATTTTCTTTTGTCCTGTATTTTCTGAATTCATAGTAATAACATTTAAAGAAATACAATTTATAGAACTGATATTGTAATTGCTAATGATAAACAAGGAAAATAACTCTATCTATAAGATATCATAGTTACCCCACTGAGTGAGAAATCGTTTTTCTTTTTCATATCAGGGTATCTTAACGATATTGGATTAGCAAATATCTAGCAAAAATCTAACACATTTTTTTTGTTTCCTGCAAAACACCATCCCCTTCTTCCTAGCTATGGGTAAATAGTTGGCCAGACTGGGTTACTTGGTGCAGGAACCAGTCTAGAATAAGGAAAAATCATAATTCAAACCGCTAAAAATGACCTTGTATCTCATCTTGCCCACTGCCAAGAGGTTGACTAAATACATAAAACTGTATAAAGATTCAGCTCATTATTATATATATTGACTTTTATATTTTCTTAGAGTATTTTAAAATATTCTTCACTTTACAGAAATATCAATCTATGTTCTTCAAAATAAATATTTAATTCTCCATTATCAGTTTACAATTACGGAACTTTTTGTTGCCTTCCGTAGGGCGATAGTCTATTAGTTTTCTTCCCATTCTATCGGTGGTCTTGTTAATTTCATCATAGTTGTATGCCTAAGTTAAATGTAGCGAATAACTGTTTTGAGAAGCTACAGTAGCAATCATCAAATTAGTCTCGTGAACCACTGAGTGCCCTAACATAGTAAAATTGTACCAAACTAAGCTGAATAGAGGCATATTTACTAACATCCCTAACTAACAAATTGACATATTGGACATGGTGTAGTGGTTACCTAGTTAGAGGAGAAGTTCATTGTTAGTGATTCTAAGCTTTTCCTATGTTGTGCCCAACTGAGCTAAGTAAATGACAACTAAAGATCTTGCAGAGATCTTGACATTTTTAAGCCACCAGTCTATTGGTCATATCTTTTGAATAAATCAACTGTACAATAATTGTTCTCATGGTGAACGTGGTTTCGTGGTAAGCCCATTTGCAAATATTAACATTATGTGACACTTTGTCAATGTCGCTTATTGACGGCTTTTGTACACTGGCAATTTTCTTTTTACTTCTAAAGGGAAATTGGCTTGTCACTGTATTTTTTTCGCTAATGGAACACAATTTATTTGTGGTTATTAGCTGTGTGTCCGAGCAATTATTTTAGCCATTAGTTTAGTAGATAAAACAGGGTAATGAACACGCCCAGACATAATAAATAAATCTAACGCACTTAAGCATCATTTATATCGAAGTTCATTTTATCCTGTTATGTACACATACATATATACATAAATACATGCATACATACATACACATTCATACATGTACGCGTTGCGTAACGGTTATTGTGATGGGTGAGCAAAATTCAAATCCTGGATGATACTGTTTGCGTTTCCCTTCGCACTAATGCCTTGCGAAAAGCATCTACGCTTGTTATGGGTAAAATAGTTGGTTAGACCTAGTAGGGTAACCAGGCACGAAGAAGGAACACTCTCAATTTAAATCAGCCGCATTCTACTTAAGAACTGACCTGTGGCGGAAGTGTTGGGTACATACATACATACATACATATATACATACATACACGTATTAATAACCACGCATCGCACTTATGCGTGTCAGACACAAAGGTCCATTTAATGTCGGGCCACCCACGAACCAAAACTCATGGGATGGCAGGCACAAAAAATGCGTGGATTCCCTCGGCATTTTCCCTCTGACACTGGTGTAGCGTATTATTATGGTTTACGGGAAATTTGGGGATTGAAAAGAAAACGGTAATCGGATTTCTGGAAAAGAGAAGAAAAAGAGATGAGAACAAAGGGGGGTTAAAGTTTGAAAAGGTAAACACTCAACGGGGGGCCATCCACTGACTGACCAATGACACTGGAACTAAAGTTAAAAATAAAACCTGAAGTTCTAGTTTCTGCGAAGGGGCGGAAGTTGGGTGACCCTCCCACCCACGGGACGAGAAAAGGAAGGAGAAAAATCGTTTTTTTTTTTGGCCTGGCCTTCCTAAGGGACAGGCGGGGCTTCCCGAGTTCCCCGTGATATGTTGTGCATAGTAGTACCGAACATGATTTACGATATAATAATTTAACCTTACCCCCCTCTTTCTCTCTCCTTCTCTCTGAAAAAGAATCCACGGGCCTAGAAAGGAATAAACAACGCCTTTGTGATTATACGACTTGCGTATGTTGTTTCTGAACTAACAACTACTACTATTACTAACGAATGTGGTCCTCAATAAACCCAGCTCTCGTATTGCCTGACAAGATGGCCATCTGGGATCACGCCGTTAATTTCCTTATTAGTTCAGTGGCCAAAGCCGCGGACCCAAAAGCCCCGAAGGCCATACATACATACATACATACAAGGCTGTACTGAAATGAACATTTATTTAACTTTTATTAAACTTTTTTGAAGAAAAATGGGATAAAAAAGAAAACATTGAATAAAAAAGAAAACGTTGCAAGAACAATTGCGACCCAATGTTCTGGGTTCGATACCGGTCCTCGCCAACTTAATTTATAAGTAGCACAGCGTGGATCTGTACGGGAAAGTACGGAGCTGATGTAAAGTTTCCTGCCTCTACACACACACACACACACACACACACATATATATATATATATATATATGAACAAAAAAGGTAAGATAAAAAATGTCTTTTGAAATTACTTTTGAATTTTTTTATTGTTCTTATTTAGTTTCTATCTTAGGTGGTCGTCAAGAGAAAACCTTTTCAAAGATCATCTAAAGAACTGCTATGCCACAAAAGGTGTGTCATAACATTTGCATACCATAACTACGGGATCTCAGATCAGCACATACAAACCACTATCAGGTAGGAGTTTTTCAATCCAACAGTAATTATTCTAATTAAATGTTTAACATTGGCATTGATTTACTTAGTTTTTTATGTGGTGCTTCACATTTTAATCCTATTATAACGAGCTATTTTGAGAATGGTTTAGTTTGATGTCAAAGCCATTTAAGATGACAGTTTGGAGATGTTTTATCCATTTGTCTTCATGCATCATGGGTTTTGTTTAAAGATCCAATATGGTCATTGTCATATCCGTTTTTCCCATATTGGACATTGTATGCGTGTCTCGTGCCATTTTCCAATGCCCTCAAAACACAATCTTTTCCCCTTTTGTAACTCAGCTGAACTCTGTTTTACCGTACACATTTTACATAAGTCCTCCGTCTCTTTGTTCTGGATGTGAGCCAAATCAGCAGTCGCCAATTCCATGGCCTGAACCATTTTTAAAGCTTCTTCAAGCGACATGTCCTCCGATAACAATCTTTCTTGTATTTGATCATCATATAACCCCCACACAAATTAGTCACGTAATGCTCTTTTTAAAAATGTTCTAAATTCGCATGAAGAGTGTTTTGGTTTGAAATGATCCAGCAATAGATGCTTAATTCCTTCAAAAGACTTCTCACTCGGTTTTTGAGGTGCACATAAATCTTCCAACACTCTGTATGTCTTCTCTCCGATGAAAAACTGTTCCAGGCGATCCAGGTAAGTCGAAATATTTTCCAACTCAACACAGAATTCCTCCAAACGTTTGAGTATTGGCATATTTCTGTGTGAAAATTATCCTCATTGCCAAAATGTTCTAACTTGATAATAATAATGCCCACCTGAAACTTTAGAATAGAATAAGCTAAACGTGGCAATTGGAAAAATATGAACTATCATAACGTTCAATCTTTATTATCAGAAAATAAGTTTATCTCAATTCAACTATGGAATTACATCGACTTAGTTAGGTACACATGATGAGATCATTGAGATCGAAACTATGGTAGGCCCTTAACTCTTTTCCACTATTATTATTACTAATACTATATATACTAGCAGGACCTGGGAATATACCACAGTATGATAATATAATCATTACAATGTTTGATATGTTTGCTTAAGAGCTATTGCAAGTGCTCAATATGTAAAAAGTATAATAATCTTTATTTAACTCTCTCTCATTCTTTTTTTCTCTATTTCCTTCCATCTTTTCATCTTTTTATTATGCTTGATTAAAATCGCTTCCATACGCTCGCCACTCTCTGTCTATCTTTCCCATATTTTCTTTCTTCTTTCTTTCTTTCTTTCTTTCTTTCTTCTTTCTTATATATTTTTCTGTGTAGCATTTCCTTTATTTCTAATAAAAAAGGAATGGTCCATTATTTAACTGAAATGATGACGGTAAAAAATGAACATTAAAAATAATATGCATTGATAAAAGTTTGTCAAGTTCATGAAATTTCAGGGTGAGATATGAGAGTAAAAAATTACCTTGTACGATGACTAACCAGAATTCAAGAGTTGCAAAAATGTTTGGCTCAGTAAGATTACTAAAATTTCTTTTTACACAGGGGACATGCTTTTCTTGTTCGTATCTCCCTCTAAGAATGGCGATAGCTAAAAATAGCAAGAATCCGGAAGACCTAGAAATTATTGGAATTTAACCTGAATAATTACCCCCCCCCCTAACTAAATTAATGCTTTGGTGATCGTTACAACTCTGTAATCAACTGTTTCATTATCAAATTTCATTACAAATCGACTTAAAATAGACGTTGTTTTCACTCGTGGAAACAATGATAGAAGTTGTCAACTGATTCTGTCTTTATTTGCTTCTTTCCCAACTTTTTTCATGCCATCAAGAATCCTCAAATTGCAAACACGGGGCAGAATTTTGATTTTTGGATGCTGGAATTAGAAGAATAAGGGGTGGGTTCGATGGTATCCCAAGAAGAATTTTTTTGGTCAAAAACTCGATCACAGATTTTTTAAAATGTATTGAAACATTTTTTTAAAATCTGGAACTAAAATTGATTTTTATTTTATTTTCAGGTTGGCAACCCAGATTGAAAATCCGTCAATCATCACCAATAATTCCACCTTCAAATATTAATCAGATCCTCAATTCCAGAAATGGTCAATCAATCAATCAGAAAAGGTACATATTTATTTTACTTTTGCGTTTTGAATGTCAGTCATATGCGAAGGCACTATCGAGGTAAACTATCTTCTCTTCAACAATACCAATGAAAATTATTTTTGCTAGGGTTTTATGTAAAAATCAATAAAACAAAAACATCCGATGTATTTAACATGATTTTTAGCTAGGGAAACCTTTGTGTTCCGGTTATAATTGCTGTCTATAATGGTATTCATGTATCTAGGAAGGAGTGAACGATTCTAATTACTTATCTTGTCTTTCGGTCATAAAAACAACAAAAACAAACAAAAAACAAAACAAAACCCCAACAAAACCGAAAAAAAAAAAAAAAAAATAACCATACATCCCTTTAATATTCTGTGCCCAGCAGAGAAGTTCATTTCCAAAATCTTCTGTTCACTCGTTGAAGCTTTCTCTTTCATTGTTTTAAAGGTTGACACAATTTAATTTGTCTTACATTTTTTGTGACACTTGTTATAATTCAAGATTATTTATCCGAATGTACAATCTGAGAGGTAAACAGGAACTGAAAGTTTTAATAGGTGTTCAAGATCAACACTTATTCCTAATTTTCAATTAAGGTTGCCAAACTGAAAAATAAAAAAAATCACTTTCGTTACTTTCTAGACCGACTTTGTAAGCCAGGAAATAATAGCCGACCCCGAACTCTGTATTGACAAGTTGTGTTTATCATCGGCGTTTTGTTAACATATGCCATATATTTTGAAACGCAGTCTAGCTTCAATGTACAGACAGACTTTTTATATACACTGCGTGACTCAGTCGATGTCGGATTTCCCAAGAGAAAAATGAAAATATTTTCCTATTTTGATTAAGTTAGTAGACTGTAGATATTTCTATTTCTATTTCTTATTTTTATTTTTCACTGAACAAAGTGTAGTGAAGTGGGTGGAGTGCCAGTCTGTTTTGGCCTTAGTTCGTCTTTCTCCTGACCAAAACACGTTGATATTATTCTTAGCACTAAAATGAATCATCCATCAATTTCAAACTTACCATTCAGCAATTAACCAGATGTCTCCCACATATATTTACAATTTCATTGATGTGCATAAGAAAATAAAAGCAAGGTTATTTCCTTTTTTCCCCACCAAAAGAAATAGATGGAATTATTGTCTAGACCTTTAAGAAGAGGCATTAAGACGGCAATAGTTGTCCTTACAATTAAACTCCATTCTTTTCATGCAGTTGTTACCACAGCCGATCCATTCTTTAGCTTTATTCAAATAAACAATACGTAAAAATAGGTGGGGTATCTTTCTTTTTATATTTTTTGTTTTTACAAGAAATGAAGTAATCCTTCTTTACAGATTCTTTCTAATTGAGAAAACTGCACACTGAGCTAACGTGAAGGTTGTTGAGATATTTGTCATTAGATGGCATGAGAAGAGTTTAGTTTTAACTATATTTATTCACCCAGATAATTTTCCATAGATTTATGGGAAACAAACATCATATTTGCATGCATATTAATGTATACCTTTTTATTTAATTTGACTTATTTTCATTATTGATTCTGATATTAAAGATGGAAGATCTTCAGGAATATTTCCAGTTTATTATTATTTCTTTAATAAAGAAAATAGTAAAAATATAATACACACAAGCAAAATATTTGTTTGGAGAGGGTACTGTGATTGATATAACGTTTCAAAAATGGTTTGGAAAGTTTCAGACTAAAGATTTTTCATTAAACAATTTTCTTCATTCAAATTGAAATATTAAAATAATCGTCGCTATTTGACACAAGAGTTGTTCAATATAGGGAATATATTCAAATTAAGTATTGAAAAAAATTTGAGTTGTGTTAGTCGCTTTAACGTGAGACTTCGTAAGTTAACTCCGAACTCTTAATATTCAATGAAGATAACGCTACATAGTATGTTTCTTTGATGACAATGGAAAATCTTTACAGTTTAGCCGGATAAAACCTTTACGCATCCACTGTAATCAGCATCTTATATTGCAGATCCAAGTTATCATTTATTCCAGCATTTATAAAATTCTCTTATGGAAATAAAAATATCAATTTGCTGGAAGACGGAAAAGGAGTCAAAATAGAAAATATATTTATATAACTGCTTCGCCACGTACATGATGTGCCACGGTGTACATTTTTAAGCGGAGTACAGTTGTTTGAATTCAGAGTTTACCTTATTTTAGACGAGTTGCCTTAGCCTAGAGTTAAAAGAAATCTAGTCAATTCTGCTATTTAGTCATAGTTAGAGTAAGAAAAGATGGATTCACGCCTTTACTAATATATATATATTTGCTAATAGCTCATTGTTTATTTGACTATGATAATGACTACGATAATCATTTGTTTCCACAATTACATAGTATTAAGTATTCCTATCTAGTACTAATAATTTAGACATAATTATATGGTTTAAAGTAAATATCCATAATTAACAATAGGCATCTGTTTGTACAATATATAGTTTCAAGTATTCCTATCAATACTAATAATTTGCGAGCAGTTACATGGTTTCATGGAACTAATAATAATAATCTTTGTAAACAGTTACAATTTCAAATAAATCTTCTCAATACTAATAACTTTCACATAATTATATGGATTCATAAACTATTTGTTTGCACAAAGTTATATGGTATCAAATATCCGTATCTAATACAAATAATTTTCAAACAGATATTTTGACCCCTAGATGAGACCATAACATACCGAGTCAGCGTGCACCTGGGAGTAATGTCGAGGAAGTGGTAACTCTCCATTACTCCCAATTCCAGATTTTGCGGGGGGTCTGACTTCTCTGCAGAGAATATAGTCTGCCTCTTATAAGTCTTGTCGATAGCAAGACTGATAATTTACTCATATGGTTTCGAATCATTTGTAAACAATAGAAGCTTCAAGTAACAATTCTTAATACAAATAATTTCCATATAGTTAAATGGTTTCAAGTATTCCTAACATAAGGATTTTGTCTAATAATAATCCTTTGTTTCCACGCGGTTATATGGTTTCAGGTATTTTTATACAATTAATACTAATAATTTTCAGAGTTTTATTTGATCTATAGAGAGAATCCTAACAGTTACAACCACTCCGGTACCCAGTAGACATAAGAGTAGTGGCTGTTATATAATTTATTAGAAGCCATAAATTATGAACCTACTTGTAATTAGAATTTTGAATAGGGTCCGTAGACCTAAAATAACGGGGTCCTATGAAAGTTATTCGCCGGTTATGGACAGTTAGCGACCTTTTTGGACGCGTGGGAATAGGTTTTAGTTTAATTAGTCAGATTCGAGACGGCACCCTATCAGAGAGGATGTCTCTTAAGGTTCACAACTCACCTGCGGCGGAATCAAATAGACAAGGTTGCAAAATAAAAGCTTGATAAAAAAACAACCAAATCTTGTTTTGTTAATTAAATATTAAAGACAATGAACAGCACAGCACAAAAAAGAATCAACGAAGACCAACACTTAAAAGAAGCCTAACAGACCAACCAGAGAACATGGCGTCCAGACGAGTACACGAAATAAGCAGAAGTGTAACCAATAAGACAATCAACTATCATTTCTAATCTATATCTCTGTCTCTCTCCTCCATTATATACCCGAGTATGTTAGAAGGGTAATAACAATGGCAATGAAGAGGTACTTCACACTCCTCAGATATCCAGAATGGAGCCTCGCCAACGGTTACATAGTGTCTATATATCTGTCTATCTCAAACTATTCAAATTATATATCTATTTATCTTTAAAAATCATGGAACCGATTAAATCCCCCTTTAAACAGAGGTCTATTCTATTTAGAAAAGTAGCAAAAGAATTATAATTAATAATTCATAGTTATTTACAGATTAAAAATCCCAGGCAAAAATTTGGAATGCATAAGATTTCGCCTTAGGAGAAATATCTGTTACACTATTTCCATGTGTTAGCATATCTTTCACACTCCCCCACTGACTTACATTATTTTCTACATGTATAACAGGTGTTCTTGTAATTTGCAGCAATTTAATAATTCGCTATGGATCAAAGCATGTGTCATGAAATAGTGAAAAGAATCACCAGAAATTGATAATATTAATGCTGACCTAAATGGCATATATGTATATCTTCATGTTAGGTATAGATTCGACAATTTACAAGAGTCTCTTCATATCCACTTGGAATATAACAAGAATTGACAGAAAACAAAAGAGAAGCAAGAAGATTATTTGGTCCACTCCACTTTACAGTCAATGCGTTAAAACTAATGTGACAGCCTTGTTTCTCAAGTTAGTCGAAAAACATTTTCTTAGATCACTGTGGAAACGCTTTAATAAAAATATCATGAAAGTAAGCTATTTTAGTGCCAAGAAATATGCATGAAATGTTTATATTATACAATGTAATGATATTTTAGGTACACAACGATACAAATAAAGCCAGATGCAAATAACGTAACAGGCAGGCATACTCCTCAAACTGCGTATACCTTATTGATAATGAAGTTTACAAAACCTTCATCCACATTAATGAGAAAGATATGAAAAAATATATTTCGGGTCCTCTTAAAAAGCTAAAAATTAAAGAAAGTAAGAATGAAAAAAGATGGTATACTCATAGAATGAGGCTTAATAAAAAAAAAAAAGGATGAATATAGCACTGAACTGATCAAATATTTAGTGTATGCAAATAAAAAAGAAGGCACATCCTTACAAATAAAAGTGCAGATCATGAAAAACACCAAAGCTTCTAAAAGTAACGGAGGCAAATATAATCTGTGGTTTAAGGAAATAATTATAGATATTGATGTCTAAAGACAACCATTAGGTTTAGAATGAACAAAGTGGATTATTAAGTAAATTTAAACATCAATCTAAATGTTTATTGGTACATTTATACCCCGATTGAGTCTTACTGTATTCCATGGCTATATACAATTTACATAAGAGAAAATATGGAAATATAAAACCTATTCATTACCGATTATTTTTGAATTATTGAAATTTCCTCATTGAGAAAAAAAAACTCTAAATGTTTATCAAAATATTGTTCCCTCGACCAATTCTGTAGAGTTATTTAATTTTTAAAAAAATCAACACTTGTGGTGATATATTCTTTTACTATTGAGCCTGTTAGAAAATATAGGGCATACCTTCAATTACTATTTATTAAAGAAAAAATAAATACCATTGATTGAGATGAAATTGATTTATTGAGCAAGCTCAAAATTGATAATATGAAGATCGATTTGTGTCAATATGAAAAACAAGAGGAAATCGTCTGCACATGTATTTGTGAGAAGTTATTATATTAATGAATTAAATAAAACTAATAGGAATTTCCACAAATTCAGTTTAATTTAGAATTTTGGAAAAAGAAAATGAAGTTAAAAAAGGAAACAAAAAGAGATAGGTCAACGAAGAAGAAAGATGAAGGAAGGGATGAAATCAAGGAAGAAGGAAGATCTAACAAAAACAAAAGACAGAAAATAGGTGATGCAAAAAGGAGGAGATAATAGAAAGAAGAAATAAATAGTAAAGTGAGCTTTAGAAGAGGAAGAAAATGAATGGAGCAAAAATATAAGAAAGAAACAAGAAAGAATAAAAGTTTAGCGTAAGAAAAGAAGTAGAAGTGAGGAATGAAAAGTAAGACGTTGAAAAATTAGCAAGAATCATACAAAGGTGGACAAGATTGTGAAATTAAAAATATAAGGATTTATAGTGGCACTAAATATAATGAAAACCTTGTGTAACTGCCTACCATATTACAACCAAATATAACGATAAGGTGGTTTAATATCATTCAGGTTTGAAAACTTAGGTTAGTTGAATGATGCATGATAGAAAATAAAGGAAAAAGAAACAAATAAAAGACAGATTTAATCTTATTATAATTCATCAAATTCCTTTCCATCCTTACTGTTAAGACTGCACCATGGACAAGTGTTGTTCTAATAGGAATCCAACGGTCATCCGATCATCTAATTTAAGTTTTTAGACCTTTTAAGGGATATTTAAGATTTCCGAATGAATCCAAACCCGTCTTCAGTAGCGCTCTGTGTAGCAAGGCACTAATCCGTTGTAAATGAATGATAAAAAACAAATAATACGTCCTTTAAATACAAATAACCATCCTAAACAATAATAAAAGCTGCTTTATGTTCTATAATTTAAATAATGGCCATCTTACCATATAACTATAATATGGATAATAATACTATTTATAAGTAATACACAGTAATACACAGTAATACACGCATGGTTAAAGGAAAATCAATTCACATAAAAGTTTACAATATAGACAAACAATAGAAAATATAGACCTAATTTCAAATATGGATTTTATGTGTCTCTCTAAATGTGCTGATAATATAAAGGGAAATACACTGGTCTAGAGCCGAATTTTAATGCCAGTTTTGCTATATAGTAAACCTAAGAGTGAACAAAACTGCATATGTTTCATGCCGTTTTATAATATTTGCATGTGGTTGATTTAAGAAAAGCTTTATCCCCCGATATGTGTATGCTAATGGCTACAGATATATTTCTTTATTATTTGATTTGATTTCATATTGGGCCATTACAAAACCTATTTAAATGAAAATCAATGAGTGGAGAGCTTTGTATTAGATCTGCAAATCGTATAAGTGCCATTGTTCTACATTGAGTGGAAAATGTGGAAAATATTATTTAAACATAAAGAAATAAAAGATAGAATTCATTGCATAAAAAGTAACTAATAAAAAAGACAACACAAAAAGAAGAAAAAGGAAAGAAAGATAAAAGGAATGAAAAATACAGAAAGAAAGAGAAAATAGATAAAACATGATGAAAATAAATGTGAGAAAAGTAGGAATTGAATTACAAAGTAGATATAGAGAAAAGACAAATAACAAAAAGTAGAAGAAAACAGAATTGAAATAAGAAAAACAGATGAGCAAGCATCCTGTTTAAACCAATAAAACAAATCTTTTAAAAAGTGGTCAAGTGATATTCAGATAATTATAGCCAGTGCATTTCTTGAAGAGGAAATGAAAATGAAATTCAATCAATAGATCAGAGGTCAATGAGAAAACTTAATTAACGCGTAGAAGACGATTGAGTGAAAGAAAAGAAAAGATTAAAGAAAAGAAATTAAACTGACGTCATGACCTCAGCAAACGACCACGCAAAAACCTTGAAACGGAATCTTCGTGTCTGGTACTGACATCTAAACAATATCATCAAATGACTTAAAATGAATTTCAATTAAGTGAACTAATGTCTCTCCTCGCCAAACCGAGTAGAATCAGTCAATTATTAAAAAAATAAACAAAAAGTCTTTATTTGTCTTTTTAATGAATCGAATTCGTGGGGAAAAGGGAAAAAAAGCTACAAGAAGAAAAGAAAGTCTATATCCGTCCAAAAGCATTTTTACTCGTTTTTCTTTAGAAAAGTAAAGGAATATAGAAAATAAAGAATATTAACTTCAGTTACAGGGGATAAATTAAACAAGGTTTAATTATGAGGTATTAGGATAACTAGTGGAAAATTGTACTGGCAGGATTATGAACAAGTTTCTGTAGAAGATTAACATCATACATGTAATGTAGATCAAACTTTGCCTAAAGATTTAACATTTTTGAAATGTTTAAAACCTAACACGTTAAAAACTTGCGACGTATTTCAATGGAAAGGACAGGAAAATGTTTGACCTCTCCAGAGGTGCTTCCTTTACGGGATAAGTGACAGACGAACACACAGTCATTTAGTAAATTATAATAAGACCTCAGCATGGATTAGGACATAAATCCATGTACACCAGTGTATAATGATAATTTAACATCATGGAAACTCAGATAAAAATAATCAGATCAGCACAAACACGACCTGATGCATAAAGAGAGACGATTAAACGAGTTCCTTTAAAAATCATCTAATATTTCTCTAAAACTGTAAAGATCAAAACATTGGTCAATTCCAGTAGAGCACAAGGCTTTTATGGCAAGATTAGGGTAGGCATTCGCTAGGGAGTTGTTTTATTATGATGGATGAAGTAACACTGAACTCATCAATCAGATCAAATTGGATAACGATGAAAATAAAATCCAACGCATTTTGTACACGACTAAGAGGCCAAATATGAATAAAACTAAAACAAACAAAACAAAACAAAAACAAAAACGAGATGAAAACACTATACTGGGTATATTGGGTATAAAAGAGGCACATTTATTTACTAGCATTAGTATAGTTGAGCTCAATGAAACAAATACAAAACACCCAGGGAAGATCAAGTTCACTACAGTCTGAAAGATAAGTTTATTATCCACCGTTCTGCTATGAGGTTCCCTAGATATTAAGCTTATCTTGGTCTGTCGGAGATTACAAGAATAGGACACACGGCGAGGTTCATATTCACTTCTATAGAAATATGCTGCATAATAATCTGAAGGGATATTTGCACGAACCAATTCATTTATTAAATATCAAATTGCATTCAGCGGTGGAACTCTAGGGACCGTGGAGTCCCCACATCGTTACCATTACTCCTAGATCTACTATTGAAGAAATCTGTAATTGTATCGGATTCCCAAGTGTCAGATAAGAGAAGGCCTTCAGATATAAGGATTAGCTGCGAATATGCCAAGAATAAATAGTCTCGAACCAAAAATGGGTTACATCTTGGTAAGGTATAGAGCCCTGTTTGTCATTCTCAAAAGGGTTACGCCCATATAGATTATTGATAATTACAGTCCGCTATTGCTGCGAAAAGCTGATGTATTGAATATTTGCATTTTCTGCTTCATAAAGTGCCGTCAAGACGTAGACAAGGGGAACACGTCTCAATTAGAGAGAGAGAGAGAGAGAGAGAGAGAGAGAGAGAGAGAGAGAGAGAGAGAGAGAGAGAGAGAGAGAGAGAGAGAGAAATTTGTAGACGTATGTCATTATCAGTTACTGAAAGGCTAATATTACAAAGTTATCTCTGGCGTAAGGATGTTGTTATCTTGGTCAAGATGGGCACCCAGCTCAACTAGTAAAGATATAACACATTAAAATAGTAATACTATGCGAAACTAACTTGCTAAGAATTGTTCCTGATGAGTTACAATATATCTACTATCATGTTCTCGTGACTAAAATAGAAAAGAATTGAGTAAAAAGAACGTGATGCGCCAAATTCTAAATACAGAAGAACAGGCTGTTTTGAAAATCAGCATTCAAAACCGTTGCTTTTTATTGGTCTCGACCATCGAATTGGTGGAAAACTATTTTATTTACTAAGAAAACATAGTTCTGATTTAGTGTAATACAAAACCAATACTGATAGACATCCAGTGAAGATTAAAATTTCAACCGTATGAAATTAGTCTGAAAGCTATTGTAAACTATAGCACTACAGTAGACATCTTTATTTACAAAGATTTGTTTAGTATGTCTTCTGGTCACCGTTTTAGGACACTCTGTGAGGATCTAACTTACAATACTAGCACATTGGTCCGTTTCGGTGCCCTTTGCTAATCTTAGATTAATTTTTCCGATTATGTTTTTTAATCAATAGCCTGTGAGTTAAATTTCTTTACAATTTACGGTAGACGCTTTTTCCCATGAAGAGAACATTGAATGAAATTGAATTTCGACTTCGATAAATTTATTTGAGTAATGAATACTAACTATCAAATACAATTAAAAAAGAAATTAATGGCTAATTCAAGGTTTTTTTGCAGTTAGACAGAGTTCTTCGTAGTCAATAGCAAATTAAATTATTTTAAAAGATCGAATTGTAAATAAACTCAATAAGAAAATTCTAAACTCTTGAAACCCCAATGTAAAAATCGATTAGATTAGTGATCGATTTATTTGTCATAGGAGAATAGAAGCGCGATCAGACAGTACCGGTTCGGGTAGTTTTCACTTCTTTCCTTCACAGTTTTTTTTTTATGATAACACAAAAGAAAAAAATGAAGAGAAAATAACAAATGTGTCATTAAGAATGTAAAACAAAACTTACAATGGTCAGGTCATGGCAGCAGCTGCAATCTTGTTGCATTATTTCTTTCTGTAAAAGTGAGACATTCTTACAAGAGACTGGACGACTTTTTTCTTCTGTTAGAGTTGATTAAATGAGATTGCAAAATCAGATTTTGGGAAAAGAGAAGAAATTGAATTTAAAAGACGCGTGTTCTGTAGACAATTAGCATTTTTACTGAACGCCAGTAAAATACGTCTGCACTCAAATAATGAAGCAGATAATTAGTTCAAATCTATCTCAGTCTATTTATTTATTTTTATCTAAATCAGTTCCTGTCTATCTATCGATCAAAATATCTATTTCTGTCTGTTCATACCAAGCTAAATATCTCTATGTATCATTATATTCGCATCGGTTTTCATCTTTTCTTACCAATCTCTTTCTCTATATTTTCTACAAAACTGTCCATGCTCATTTATCTCATATATATATATATATATATATATATATATTATATATATATATATATATATATATATATATATGTCTGTGTGTCTGTGTGTGTGTTTTTGTGTTAGTGTGTTTTACGTTAAAACAGATACCGTTCTTTCCAAAACTAACTACATCAGTTTAATAACTAAAACAGCAGTGCCAATAGTAGTGAATAAAATAATCACTACACAAATATGGTTGAATAACTGATAATAAAAAAAATTGCGAAACTTACAGTTTTCAATTGTTATGTGAGTTTTATTCGTTTTTCTTTTTAATTATATCTATTATTATACTAAAGCTGAGCAAATTAACTTTTATCCCCTAAAGGATTTTTTACTGTTTAGTTTAATTACACGAAAGTTACACTAAATTATTCCTTAGTTTTAGGATTACGTTATGTTTGAAAAAAATTCTATTTTAATTAGTTCTAATTAGTCATAATTTGCAATTAAGTCAAAGACTGAACAATCCCTGTCATAACCTCTGTATATCACTCTTTTCCTCTCTATGTCTCTTTTGATTACACCCTCGTTAAATCTGTTAGTTCATCTAGAGAGTAAAAGAGAGAGTGATTAAGAGAGACATTTAACAACTCACTTCATTCAAACCAGTAGCAAAGAGGCTGTATGTAATGAAATTCCCTGATCAATTTCAATTTAAATAAGATCAACCCAATTCGTTAAAAATAAATTACATATACAATATTATTTCCCTTATTTTACTGATATTCATTATGTTACAACTTTTAGACTTAGACAAAAATTTGACCTTAAATAGTCATTTTAATTAATTTGAATTCGTTTTTAAATGAATAGCAGACGACATTTTAGCAGACCCAACTATTTTCCCTAATCCTAATTATCTAGCAAGAGCTTAATGGGTGACCCAACGGGTCACGTTTCGTCTAGTATATATATATATATATATATATATATATATATATATATATATATATATATATATATATAAGAATGCATTTTATTAGCAACATATACCATTCTCCAATTATGTTTTCTTTAACATTATACAATTTGTTTCGAGAATGCGCGTGGTGGTATAATGGTTAACGTTGTAGGAGATGGACACAACGATGCAAGTTCAAATTCTGGACGAGTCTGTTTGCATTTTACATAGCACTAATACCCTTGGGAAATGTATGAATCCAAGTATTCTTCCTCCGGCTATGGGTAAATAGAAGGACAGACCAGGCTCTAACCTTGGCTAGATAACTTCTATGAAAGGAAAACTCTGAATTCAAATCTATTAAACTCTATATAAGAAATTGACCTTGTATCGCACCTTGCTCACGTGGAGGGGTTTGGTAAATATATACAATTTGTTTCTTATCCTCTATATAGTCCACTATACTTATTACCTAGGTGTTTCTTCATACAAAACTCGTTTTCTTTGCCAGCATGTTTTTTTCCACTGCAAAATCTTTGTCACATCCTTCTCATTTATCTTTCCAACTTCTTATTGGTCCCTATTGATCATGTTAACCCTTTACCCACTGTCATTTCCATCTAGACAGAACTGTACATTTTTCTTATTACTGGTTTCCTAAACCAGTAATTTCTGATGACTTTTGATTTGATTGGCTGATATTCCTATAAACCAATCCAACATTATTTTGCTTGATTGGCCAATGCCAGACAAGCTGTTGTCAACCCTCATTCCTCAGAGAAATGAATATCGAGCAACAAAATCTTGAAATTCGTTTCGCTTCTTTCTAAAATCTCAAAAGCTTTCAAGACAAAGCAGTCTTTGTAAACATTTCAGAATCTTATTGGACCGGTGCAATGCGGCAGATGATAGATACTTTTCAGAATTGGAAACGTCACACACACACACACACACACACACACACACACACACACACACACACACAGACAGACAGATAGACAGACAGATAGACAGACAGACAGGCATACAAACACACGTACAAATACATACATATATATGCTTTATGTATATATATATATATATATATATATATATATATATATATATATTATCTGAGTCTTTTGTTATATTCTTACTTATAAATTTGCTCTGGGAGATAGGAGAAAGAAATAAACAAGTAAATAAACGAAATCTAAATGAACTGGGGTGGTCCCTTAGTTGAAATCTGGAATAGATTGATTTAACAGAAATTCCTAACAAATTACCGACAGCAAATGGTCAAATATCCATTTTTTATGGCCCCACAGCAGAGGGAAACAAGACAATAAAAAATGTGTTTTCAAATGCCTTAAAAGTAATAAAGAATTCGTCATTCGCATCTGATGATTTGGGGGTGTTAGACACTGTGTCTAAGCTTCCTGAAATAGACTATAATGCAAAAAATCTGAGTCTTTTGTTATATTTTCCTTATAAATTTGCTCTGTGACTCTAAGAATGAGAGCACACATTGAGCTCTGCAAACTGCAACACCTTTAAAAAAAACTCCTATGTCGTGAGGAAGATTTCTTCTCCGGAATTTTGGATTATATATATATATATATATATATATATATATATATATATATATATATATATATATATATATATTTATTTTACAATGTTTTCATAGATCAATGTTCATTATCAGCGATTGTAAAATAAATAAATATTAGCTCTTACAAACTGTGATTGAGCACTGTATTTTCTTTGTTTCATCGCAAAAAAATTTTGTTTTTACATATACCTATATATATATATATATATATATATATATATATATATATATATATATATATATATATATATATATATATATATATATATATATATATATATATATATATATATATATATATATATATAATGAGTGTGTGTGTGTGTGTGTGTGTGGAGGACCGTGGTGTAATGGTTAAAATAGTAGGTAATAGTCTCGTCGACCCGAGTTCAAATCTTGGACGAGGCTGTTTGCATTTCACAGAGCGTTAATAATCATGGAGAAAGATACGAATTCACCTACTCTCCCTCGAGTTATGGGTAAATAGTAGGGCCCTTGGTAGGGCCCTTGGTTAGTCAACTAGTGTAGGACGAAAACTCTAAATTCAAACCTGTAACAGGTTTGAATTTAGAGTTTTCGTCCTACACTTAACTCCGCTTAACAATTTGACCTTGTAGAAGAAATATAGTGGTAGATGGGGATGAAACGGTTAATACATTTCCCAAGTAAAAGTAAACATAATAGTACAAATGGAATTCAAATTCGCTTACTACAATGTCGCAGTTCAGCACATTAGCCATTATGCCACGCAGACTCCCCCTTCATTTATCTTATTGTCTCGAATGAGACATACATTTAATTAAGATAGGAAACAAATTCTTCAAACAAGTGACAAAAGAATAATTCCACATCAAAATTGTCATTGGAGGATTAAATAAAAGTTACCTTGTCTTCTCCCTGTCGGAAAATAAAAGAACAAAAAAGGAATTGTAAAATATTGGTGACCGTAAATCCGTCTCACCGATTTGTCAAATTGAAGTCGAGTCGTGGGAAATCCTTTATGTTTGCAGCTATTCGATTTTTCTTCTTTTGAAAAATCCTACACATTGTGTCATGAAAGTGGATCGGAAATACGGATTTTTCTCAAGAAATAAGATATCTTGTGTGCCATTTAGATTTCGTGTGTCCAGCGGAAAATAAATATGTCTCGATCCTGACAAGGCTTTTATCCGAGGAAGACGCAAAAGCCTTTCTCTGTCATTTACTCTAGATCAATCCGCTACCCTCTGGATATTTTAGCTCAGAAAATGATGAAAAACTATTGCAAATCCCCACCTTTCCATTTATTGAGGTACGCAAACATTCCATTACTTATTTCTGTCTTCTCGTGGATAGGTGAACGCAAAAAGCGGACGGATGGACAGGCATCAAAAACTGACCAGAAAAAATTCTTTATACAATGTCTAGCCTGAAACTTTGTAGTTCCTGGTTTGTCCGGTTGGCTATGAGCGGACGATTAATTCAAATCAATAGAAAAGGAGAATAAACTGTGTATAAGTCAGATCTAGAATGATAAAATATAGTCATAAGATGAAAAACTGAGATAAAAGCAATTTTACTAGACAGCGAGTCCTACAATTTGAACTTAAAGTAAGAAACGCTTATCATCCACTATTTAGAAAGGTATTTAACTTCATACCCCCCAGTTGTAGTATGCGATATATGACCAGGTTAATAAGACCAGAGAATGCAAGAGCAAACTAAAAATATCGCTAGTCTCATCGACCAGTTTCGCTGGGTTTCATTTGCATTTGGTTTGCCACGCCTTGCCGGAGACAAGAATATGTCTGAAGGGTTTACGAGGAAGACACATGAATGTCAGTGTATCTGTTTGTCACATATGTAATAAATACAGGGCACCTCACATGGTGTAAGGGTGGAAAGCTATATTCGTAAACCATTGTTAGTGAGTTCGATTCTCATTGGACGCACCATACTTCTGGTCTTACGCCACAAAAAAGCTAAGCTTAGTAAATAACTGTGTACTAAATACATGATGTATCATTGTTGATCGGAAGGCCTAATCAAGAGCCTTCGCCAGCATCTAGTTTTATTACAAAATGTGTTTTCCATTTTTCATTTCAAATAATATTATGATAGAAAACATGAAATAATTTCATATTGGAGAACAAGATTTATAGAAACATATATGCGTTTAAGTTAGATCTAAATGTATCACATTCATTGGGTCTTGTTACCAACAAATTTGAACTGATTTGAAATAATTCAAATCAGTTCATTGAATTAGCAAATTCATGTTTGCACAATCTCTGATTTGCCGCTTGCATGCTTTTAGGAAAATCTCAAAGTTATATTCTATGAAGAAAATATTAAGTTGAACTTTTTGCTTTCTGTCTTTTCCCCAACTGCTTTCCTCGCATTTCTGTTCACAAAAACATAGATTTTCATTCCTGCGTTTATTCTGATCAACTAACGACATTGTTCTCTTTTAATATTCTCAACCGTCACTGGCATCTGCTCAATACTTAATTAATAGCCACCTTATCTTGTTTATCAAAAAATACTTTATTCGGCATTAAAGGATCCGAAAAGGGTTGATATGCCGTAGAAGAAAACAACCAACCAACCAATCCACCAATCGTGATAATTTCTGAAAGGAGATAATAATTGAATGTAAATTAGGGAATATTTTACCTCATCTATTTCTTTATTCATTCATTACTTTGTAGTGAATTATAGTATAAATTCTATGAATAGAATGTGACACAATGTTGAGTTTAATGATCACCTAAAGACTATATATGTGGAATAATAACGATGCTACATGGTAGAATATAGGGCAAAATGCTGAGTAGATATAAAAAGCAGGTGTGTAAGTTGGAGTGATGGCGGTGGCAGTAGGTTTAGAGATAAGATTTCCACCTTGCATTACTTTTGATACACCGTGTAACTTCTAAGAACAAGTCACTTCGCTTAAAGTAAAAAGCAAAAAAATAAAATAAATGAATGAATAAAACAGATCAGCCAGTGTCCTAAAGAGCTCTTAAGAATGGTCATTAGATATAATTGTCGATCGACTGACTAAAAGCTGAAATGGTGCATTGATAAAATCACTTCAGACATCAGGTCGACAGAAACATGATAATGGTGTCATATCCTATGATTAGTGAAGGAAGTCCACTCCCAAAATTGCAGGCATCTGCTTGTTGGGATAAGGTGGTGTACTGATGAAATAAATTGAAGAGGTTCCATAGACTAGGCAGGTTCGTTTTAATGAGTTTATACATACGAGAGGTGTAGTGGTATTGTGAATATCGTTGGAGAAAATGGAATTGGCGAGCCAAATTCTTGAATTTATTTCTTCTCCCATTTAGCTATCGGTAAATGATAGGGCAGACTTGGCTGTCTATTCCTGCTAAGGTAAATTTGTCCAGGAAGAGACAAACAGAATTCAAACGTCCTAGTAGCATGGCATGGTACAATACTGCAGTGGAGTGACAAAAAACAGCAGTTATTTCCCCGAAAGCAATTCAAACTCATTCTGGCAACTCCATCAGCAACACTAATGTCAAGTTGACTAGCACTATGACATTCTCTTGAATAACGTTGGTTTTACGAAGAGTGGTGACCAACAGTATGGAAAATTGCTGGTCATCCATACAACCTTGCCCAGTTCTATGCTGAGATCCAGGCTCATATCCATAGTCTGATGAGACTGAGGGATTCAAAAAATTTACATAGTTTAAAAAATACGTTAATATATTCTAATTCCCAAAATGTCCGACCACCCATCCATCCGTACCACTAAGGCTTTAATATTTTGGTAAGATTTCAACCAAACGTTCAGGAATTTGTTGGGGACATGTCTTAAGAGATTTTTAATTGTAAAAATGTTGTCTCATTAACTTCAATTGATTTATTCGTTTACTTTTAGAATTACTTTTCTTAACTTTTATCCATAAGTACTAGATAACTATCTTCTTGAGTTCCTTTATAAAACAATCTCAGAATGGGAAATATTTTCTTTTGAAGATATGTTCATATGTGGATTGCAAGAACAACATGAAACCTTAACATTTTGTGTAAATTCTAAGAAATTCTGGACAAAGAAATCACACTATTTGTAAATTAGATATAGATATTTTTCTACCAAGTTGAAGATAGTTTACGTAGGTATTTACCCAATCCGTTTAACACAGATATTATGTGACACAAGGTCACAATCATGGGACGTCCAGCGGGGATCGAAATATCTGCATAATGGATCTGAGAGACTAGTTTACTAACCATTATAGCACATGTGGAGACGGGTTGTCTAATGGTTATCGTCGTAGGAAATGGACACGGTGACCTGAATTCAAATCCTGGACGAGACTGTCTTCATTCAACATAGCGCTAATACCCTTGGGAAAAGTATGCATCCAACTATCCCTCAAATGTGGGTAAATAGGATGACATATTGGGATCTTTAATATTAATATTGAAACCGATCTAGGAGAAAGAAAACTCTAAATTCAAACCTGTTAAAATCTGCTTTGGAAATTTTGTCACCTTCTTCTCGTGCAGAGGGGTTGGTAAACATATACACTGCGATGGCACATCCTATACCCAACACGCTCTTTATGGGTAGGATTTGATACAAAGTCACAAGTATGGGACACCTATCACCACAATGGGACACCTATCACCACAATGGGACACCTATCACCACAATGGACACCAAAAGATAGTTTACGAAGTGTAATATGCTTATATGAACTAAAATAAAAATTAAGAAGAAAAAAAAAAAATTCATTAAATCATATTCTTCTGACGCTTACTTTATTTTTGGTAGATGTGGAAATAAAAATAAACATTGACCTAAAAACAAATTCTATTTTTTCTTTATGATTTAAGCAATTATCTTTCTGTCAAATCAAGCTAAAACTTCAGAACGATTTTGTAAGATTTGAATTACGTTTTTAAAATAAAGTGTCAAAAATGTTCAAAATTAAGCTTTCATAAACTAAGATCCGAATTTCTCATATGAGGTAATAACGAGTGCTATATAAGTTCATACACATATTTAACATAATTACTTTGGAAATAAACTTTCCACATTTAGCATTATATATGTATAATGAACTTGCTTAAATGCATAATTATCTTTGAACTATAAGTTAGCTAAAGTTTTCATCATATGTAACATAATACACATACACACACACATGCTAGATAGATAGATAGATAGATAGATAGATAGAGAGAGAGAGAGAGAGAGAGAGAGAGAGAGAGAGAGAGAGAGAGAGAGAGAGAGAGAGAGAGAGAGAAGCCAGGAATATAAGAATTATGTGTAGGTTATCATGGAAAGTTTTTAGGATGTGTCAGCACAACGCCACATACCAATTTTGTAATAGTCGAGAGACGTCACGTGGCGAAGTGTGGAAGAGTGGGAGGTGAGTTGGGAACGGAGTGAGATGTGTCTCTCACTCAGGGCAGTTTGACTTAGGGAAAATAAAAATGTCATTAGAAAAAATAAGTCACCTTGTGTTATTACTAAAAACTCTAAATGGCACAAGGCAAATGTCCCCCAGCAGCTTAAGTTGCTTCCAAACTCAAAACATCAAACAATTACTATCCTACTCAACATCAGACCCAACAACCAAATTCAAGCTTCATGAAGTAGCTCAGTAAATTAGATAAGTATACAACTATTATTTTTATGACACATCATCATTCCATTCCAGATGAGAGCCGCCACATGTCGATTTGATGCCATAACGTTACACATAGAGCTAAATAAATTTATTTTTCCTTTAGTTTTTAACAAAAAAAAAAAATTCTTCAGTTTCCAAATGCATAAAGTAATTCAACCATATTTCAGTAAAGAAAGGTATATTTGAAAAAAAAAACCAACAAGAAAAACAAAAACAAACAAACAAAAAAAAACAAAAGCAAGAAAACACGTTATAGAATGACATTTTAAAATTATAATTGTTTTAAAAAATGAAGTGTTTCAAAAATGTCAAAATTCCACATTCATAAACTAAACTCATTTTTCCATCTGAAGTAATAATGTTTATATCTCCAGTTTAATACACTCAATGAGTAATATTTGATTAAATGTGGATAAAATTTTACCAAGATAATTCATTACTTTTTTCTTTTATGTTATTTGCTAATTAAAAATTTATGTTGAACCTATTGTTACAAACACTTCAAAAATTCGAAACCAATGGTTCGTTCGCCGGATGGTGACACTGATTTCATTATCGCTGGAGTCCTGCAAGGAGATACATTGACAACATTTATATACATAATCTCTTACATATACATAATCACTTTTACATAATTACTTACTATGAATGACAAATGAAAGAAAATAGTTTCACATTAAAGAAAAAAGCAAGACGCAGAAATTATTCCTAAAATTATAATACGCGAATTCTTAGTTAGTAGGGTTAAACGAATATATTTTCATCACTTTGACTCAGGAAGAGAAAGTGATGAAAATATATTCGTTTAATTTATTCGTTTCAATTAAAAACTGAAGTTGAGTTTTTGTCATATGTACAAAAGCAGTTTTTAGAAAAATAAAGCTGTTTAAAAACTCTCGCGAGTTTAGGGTTACATTTTTTAAATAATGTTTTAAATATAAACAAGAAACATTTACTAAAATAAACGAACATTGTAATATAATAATTATCGGCGGTCTTTTTTTATTTTCATACGAATTTTTTGTCTAAATTATTTTTCTCTTACCCACTCTTTTACTCCTGTCTTCCCTTTTCTCTAGCATTTTCTGGTGTTCCTGAAGTCATTTAAAGTCACGGACCGGATACCTCTGCTAGTATATATATATATATATATATATATATATATATGAGGAGGGGGGATTGGAGTAAATCCGACGGAATGTGGTAAAGATATGTAGAACAAAGGAACAAAACACAGACAAGTGTATGTAGGAGATATATTTCGCTAAGCATTAAGCTCAGCTTCATCAGTCGTTTCAGTCATTTATGTGATCATTAAAGCATCATACAAGTGTTTTATAAAAGAGAAAGTGAACAGGAGAGGGGTGGATTAGGGGAAGAAGTCAAGTGAGTGGGATAGCGTTTGTGAGGAGAATTTGAATTGTCAGAAGGAAATCATTGGAAAGGTATGGAGAGAAAATCAAAAGAAAGGAGAGAGATAGAGAGGATATGCAGAGTAAGATGGAAAAATACAGTGGGAGGGAAACAAGTTCAAAGAGGAAATGGGTCAGCCTTCTTGGAGAGAAATTTGATCCAAAGAAGCAGAAAACGAAGTAGTAAAGAGGGCAGGGGTAAGAGTTTGGTGAAATTGGTCACTTGGTGTGAGTGAAAAGGGTCAGAAGAGGATGTTTGGTAAAGTGTAGGGGGTAGGGAAAGTGGTTAGATGAAGGGGAAAGAGAAAGTATGGTAAGTGGGGAAGTAAGATGAGTTGAAATTTTTTTAGGTTGGAATATGGAGAGAAATTTTGATATATAGGAAAAGAGGTAAGTAGAGGCGTCGGAGTTTGGTTAGTAAGTGTATGGGTTTGATGAGTGAAGCATTGCTGAAATTAAATGTATGGTTGTAGTCTGCAGTGTCGGTGAATAAGGCATTCAGATTATCATTTGTTCTTATCGATCTCTTATGCTCGTAGATGCGTTGGGTAAGGCTGCGTTGGGTTTCTCCAATGTAGCATTTGTTGCAGTCGTTACAAGGGATGGTGTAGGTGCCAGGGTTGAGAGTGCCGGGGGTGTTGGGAGCATTTGTGGGCGTGGATAAGTTGGTGAGGTCCTTGATTGTTTGGGAAGTAGTTTGTATGACTTTTAATCCTAGGGCGATCAGTTTGTCGTTGTGCGTTTGTGCGTTGGTGGGTAGGGTTAACTGCCTGTGGGGGGATTGGGGTGTGTGGAAGTGGTGGTGGTGGTTTTTGTTTTAATGTTTGAGAGTATTTTGAGGGTTTTTTTCTTGGCGTTTAGGATTAAATGTTTGGAGTATTTTAGAGTCGTGAGGGAGTTCTCTATCTACTTGTATTCTTCTTCTAAATGCGTAGTGCTCTTAGGTAGAAACCAATTATAAAACCTGATTTAATCTTGTTGTTGAGATGGGAGTAGAAGTGTATGTAGTCGTTTTTGTTGGTGGGCTTGCGGTCGACTTTGTAGGTGAGTTTGTCTTGGGACTTTATTAATAGGGTATCGAGGAAAGGTAAGGTGTTGTTAGATTCTTTTTCGAAGGTGAATTTTATGGTGGGTTCTATGGAGTTTAGTTTGTCGGCGATGTGTTATATTTTGGTGTCTTGTAGTAGAAGGATCAGTATGTCATCTATGTATCTGAAATATGTGCAGTTGTTGGGTATTCTATATTTGAAAGGGCCTGATTCTAAGAATTCAAGGAATAGGCAAGCTATAACGCCACTAGGTGGGTTGCCCATAGGGAGCCCAGATTTTTGTCGGTAATATTTGTTGTTGAATTTGAAGTATGTTAGGTTGGTGATGTGTTTGGCGATTTCGATTATGGAGTTGATGGGTAGGGGTGATTTAAATTTGATTTTCCGTAGGTGTGTGATGAGGAGGTTCAGACATTTTTTGTTGGGTATTTTAGTGTATAGGGAGACGACATCGAGGCTATTCATATTTGTGTTTTGCATGTTGACGTCTTTGAGCTTGTTACGGGGATCAGCAGCGTTGATTATTTGAGCGGGGTTGATATATATATATATATATATATATATATATATATATATATATATATATATATATATAATTTAAGGTACTTGTAAATGCTTGGTTCTAATCAAGACTACATTTACAATGTTCCGTTTCTTTTTTTAATCAATTTTCTCAATTCTTTTGTTTTCACATAATTATATGTTTCAGAATAATTCTATCTTTTCAAGCAATTATTTGGGTTCAACCAAATATTCCTATTTACTAATAATCTTTTGTTTATATCATTATATTGTTTTAAATACTTTCAAGTATTACTAATAATTTCCGAAAATATCTATTACACCTATAGTTAGGACCATAACGGGTCAGGTTTGATTTTTGGAGTCTCACTACCTGATTGAGTTTAGTGTAGTACCCAGAAAAACCTTTTGAGAGAGTCTTACTCCTATGCAGAGGATGCACCCGGTATATTCTACGCCGCAACGATAGGGTGACTTCTTGTATTAAAATCTTTTGGAATTTGCAGTTAGCTTTTTTGCTTGTAATTTTGTGAAGAAGAGTTTTAGATCCTAATATTTCTGACAGTTATCTACGGGGCTCGCCACTTTTTGTTTTATGTCTTTATGCAGTAGGACAGCCTTTGGGTGAGAATGGGATAAAGTGTGGATATCACAGGCTTTCAATAGCACAAGTGAACCGAATATTTCCGTTAACTGAAAACCAGTTAGAATAGTTCTTTAAGTTAAGAAAGTACAGCTTCGCTACCTCTCTAATTTCCCGAACAGTCTTTTTATGTAAATCAAACACTGTTACTTGCAGCAATCTTTTGCAAAGATCTTTCTTCATCATGTCTGATCTTTAACATGAGGATTAACCTATTCCTTGCCGTATTTTGCATATTTTTCACACGGAATTTGCACTTTTTCACCCCCCATCCTCAAAAGCAACTGTTCCAAACAATACTTTAGAACCATTAAATAAATTTCATGATAGACAATGAACTATTGCCCCATATAAGAGCTGGTGTTTGAACAATAAAAATAACATTTTCTGAATAAAAACAGTATATGTTCTTTTTCTAACTTATATAATTAGTCTCTGTCTGTTTTGTAGCCCATAAATCAGTCTGTAAGTATATGACCAAAGGTTGTCAATTTCAACTTTTATAATTTCTCAGTCTGTATCCTGCATTTCTTCCCGTAATTGCTCTGTATGTAGTGGCATGACATGACAATAATCCGAATGAGAAATATGTCAAAATAATTGATTCTAGTGTCAAAACAACGAAAAAGATTCTGCAAAATTCCCTATCCTATGAATAGCAAACGGAACATAGTATGAAATTCTATCATATTTGCTCAGGACACTGTCCAAAAATGTTATCATTATATTACTTTGAAAAATTTAAAGTAAGCTTTTGTCTCCTTTATTTATTTATCAGTCTATCAACTCCTTATGGGTTATTTAATGCCGAAATTTAATTTATTTGTAAATGATTGTAATCATAACTATTCTTTCAATGATCGATTGCATTAAAAAAATCACTTTTTAAAATATTTCTATCCAATATTAATAATTTGTAAACAGATATATTTGAACCATAGATGGGACTCTAATAGGAAATACCACTCTGAATCAACTGGAGCAGGAAGGTCGGGCAACAAAGAGGTACTGTACACTTCCAAAAGCTCCCAATCTGAGCGTCACCACTGGATACAGTTAAAGTAAGAATCATAATCCGAATTACCTTAAACGGTTCTATTTACTTATTTCCTATTTGAACCACATTAAGAAATATATGAAAAGGCTTTGTTAACATAAGAAACACTATTCTAAATAACATCACTGTTACACATCTATGTGACGTCTAGTAAAAGATCCAACAGCATCTATGCAATTTTAACTCGAGAAATGAATGAAAAAATGAATAATAGACATGTGATTTATTAAGATTTGCTTACAGTGCTGATGATTGTGTCATCATAACCTATTTTAAAATGGAACAAATCCCTCGCCTCTATCTCCGTTAATCTGAGAACTGGTGATTTCTGTGTGATCTAACCCTAATCAATAAATACTCGACTAGACCAGGGTGAATAGCCTAACTTCCCTTTTCTAATAAGAAAGGTAGTATCGCCGACATACACATGAGCGATGACATCAGGAAATGGCGAGTGAGCCATTACCCCATAAAATCCAATAGCAAATAGACGAAGGGTATACTAAGCAGTAGTAGCACTAGTCGTAAGCATTCTCATCTAATTTCCTGAAGCCACAGAATCAACTACAATCTAGCAAACTCACTATGTCTTCCCTGAAATTTGCAAATAAAATTCTGATCTGAGCAGCTAGTGTTTTTTTTTTGTGTTATTTTTGTGTTATTTTAATTTAGCTAAAATCATATCGCGGTTCATTATCAATATTTCTATTCTTCTAATGCGTTTACTTATTAAATTACTAAATGAAATAGAGAATAAACCATGTCCTGAAAAGATGTCTGTGATTCATGAAAATGAAGAAGGCTGAGAAATATATAAGTAAAAACATAAAGACAACAGCGATAAGAATATCGACCCAAATAACTCGTGAAATAACGACAATGAAATAAGTCAGAATATCAGACAGTGAAGATGTTCAAAGAATCAAGTAGAAGAGAATCCTCGTAAAGGAAACGAACAAGCGAGAAAATGTTAATATAATTAAATCTTGGAACAATGGAATTATTGCTTGGAATTTCAAATAGTGTATGATTGTATCTACTTTATTCCTACTTATCTATCTATTTATCAATCTTTGGTCGCACATTCTATTTCTCTCTTCATTTCTTACTCGGTATATTCTTAGCTATATATAGTTATGCATACATCTATTTGATATTTAAGAATTTGTCCAACACTTATATCTCGTTTCTCTAAATGTTTGAGATGAGGCTTGATAATTTGTATTGTTTGGATTATTCGACTGTTTTCCTCATCTTTATTATAAAAATAAAGATGAGGACAACATAAGGTTTCGTTCGATGTGCACTCCGGCCTTCTTCAGGTGTTTATTGTCGAACTCGGAAACCTTCTCGGACTCGAAAAATTTCTCTTTGAACTAGGGAACATTCTTGTCGAACTCAGGAGCGTTTATCGAACTTCTAACAGAACCCTACACGCAGGTATACTGTTCCCATTTCGTTAACCATGACCAGGTAGAAATGTTAAGTTGTGTTAAGTATTCTATGTTATTATCGCCCTTGGTCAGGATTGGACCAGAAACCTAGAAATGATTGTCATTTAGAACTGTATTAACTCAACCATTGTTGCGCCATGTGTCCAATGGGATATTCGGAGTGAATTTTTGAAACTTTAAAAAATCTAATGATCTATTTACCGAGAATATATACCTTTATACTTATGTCTGTTCTTTTTTACCTTGACTCATATTGCGTTTTTTAAATCTAATCTATCCTTTTTAATTATAGGTTCGCATATTGTATTCATCCCTATACTTGGTTTACTTAAGAAGCTACTATAGCCTAACACATGAATTTATACTTTAAGATGTCTTCAATGTTCTTCCCTATTATCTATTATCTTGTCAGGATGGCATTAGGATCAACACCACTCAAGCTATCAATGTAGCTTAAATACGTGGATGACACATTCATTCTCTGGTCCCACCAGGAAGATGTTAAAATACTAATGGATCATGTGAACACAATCCGTCCATCTATATAGTTCACAATGAAGGCAGGGCAAGACAACACATTGTCCTTTCTAGATGTGTTAATAACTCGCAGAGAGCAAGGATTAAGTTCATCCGTGTATCGTAAGCCCACCTTCACCAGACAGTACATAAACTTCAACTCCCACCATTCATATAATGTAAAGAATGGAATAGTCCGTTGCTTACAACACCAGGCAAAAGCCATCAGCAATGAGGATATATACCATAAATAAATGGACAGCTTAAGGGATATCCTCTATCGTAACAATTATCCTGAGAACATAACATCAGCTACAAGAAATCTGGATCGGAGGACAAAGGATGATACCGGAAAACTTACAACGCTCTGTCTACCTAATGTCGAAGGCTTGGCTGAAAAAATTCAAAAGATATGTAATCCATATAACATCAGGACAACATTCAGGAGCAACTCGACTCTTTGTAAACATCTCCAAGTCAAGCCCTTATAAAAAGATACTACATGACCAAGAATTGTGTATATTCCAACCAATACTGCTGTGACAAAGTATACAAAGGCGAAACATACTCTGCTGAAATTAATACTAGAGGAATTCTGACAGCAGTGGTACGATGGGTAATAGAAAGTCGTGTATGGAACGAAAAGGGAAACCACCTGCCTTTATGGGATGAGGTTCGGATAATAGATAGAGGAACATTGGAGAAAAAGACGTCTCAATAAATAGGGCTCATATGATAGGCCTCTTAAGTAGACCAAGTATGGAGATGAGTGCAATATGGGAACATATAATTAAAAAGATTAGATTTTAAAAATGCAATATGAGTCAAGGTAAAAAAAAATCATACATACGTATAAAAGTGAATATTCTAGGTAAATAGAACATTAGGTTTATAATTTCCAAAAATTCACTCTGAATTCCAGTTAGACACATAGCGCAACGTTGTGTGAATACTGCTTTAAATGAAAATCATCTCTAGTTTGCAGGTTCAATCCAGGTCAAGGGCGATAATAACATAGAATACTTAACACAGCTTAACATTTGTACCCGGTCATGGTTAACGGAATAAGAACAATCTACCCCAATAGATTGAATAAAGGTTTCGGTTCGAAGTTTCGTGAAGGCTCCTTAGTTTGAAGAGAAGGTTCCCGCGTCCGAAAAGATTCCCGGTTTCTGCAAGAAATACTTAAACAAGGCCGGAGGGGGGCACCTCGACCGAACAATGAAGATAATAGTCCGAATAATCGAAACAACACAAACTTATATCTCGTACAAAGTAGGAAATTTTACAAAACTCAAGCTAGACTCTAGCATAAATTTAACCATGACTATGAGAAAATCCGGCCTCAGTAATTGAAAAATAAAATTGTTAATTTCAAACCAGTCTTTTAACAACCTCTAAAACTATAATATCTGTTAATTTAGTCATTATTCAATGTATAAAATGATAACATGCATCCCTTCAATGATTAATTCGCTAAGGGAATTTTACATTTAATATTATTCTATTTCTATTGGACA
Organism: Doryteuthis pealeii; assembly: GCA_023376005.1. Taxonomy (NCBI): domain Eukaryota; kingdom Metazoa; phylum Mollusca; class Cephalopoda; order Myopsida; family Loliginidae; genus Doryteuthis; species Doryteuthis pealeii. Next base: position 41,824,053 of record CM042146.1, on the reverse strand, counting down.
ATATAAAACGGCTTTCTGATTACCGTTTCAGATACACTAATTGAATTGGGGATTTTCTAATTTAACTGCATAAAATCTTTCGGTGCCATTTCAGATTATAATCATTAATAGATATGTATCGGATATTTCTAAGGATTTAAAACGTTTAGCCAATTAGAAAAGAACGAAGGCACAAAATACAATTTTTCTATAGCTATTCTTGAATTATTCTATATGTTCTTATCTCGATATAATTTGATAACAATATAAAAAGCAAATAAGACATTCTGTCCTTTCAAAGTTAAGCACGTATCAATAATCGATCAATTAACAATTATACCTGACGGCCTATAGTTTTCCAGCGTACACAAATGATTTAAAAGAAATATATCAATGTATATGTGTATACTTAGGTATAATTAAATGGGGTAATCTGGAGTCTTTTAACTCACAATCATCAAGTGTACTTACAAAGTGTATGAACATAAGATGGGACAGAAGTAACAGAGCAGTATATAACAACAGAACGTAATGATTTAGTATTTAAAATAGTTTTTTTTAATTTTTAATATTATCTTGAAATATGAGATTTAGAAATACAGAATTTTAAAGAAGATGGGTAAAATAATAGGGTATATTGGTCTCTCTAACCATGGTCAATAATTCTGAATTGAAAACCAGGAGCAGTAGTTCCTGAGGCACTCAGGTGATATCCTTAACCTTCTTTGGGCTACTCTTTCTCTTTTCTTAAACACCATCAAGAGCATAGAGATGGAAGACTTGCTTCATGGGTAACTTCCGGTCGTTTATATGTTCCTAGCTAAACCTGCTTCCAGCCCCATGGTCATGCAGTGATAATGAATGCTACTAAACTTTTACCTATTCCCAACCATGTTGACATCATGGGTAAATGCCAAAGAAATCCAGCTTAACTGGATCCTATCCAAAAAGTTTCCAAATCTAACAATTAAAACGATGGTTATAATCTTTCTCATGCAAACCATTGTGAGGGAGTTTGCTTTTTATTTCTCTGTTTTGCAATGTGGTTTTCTATTGAAGTTGGTTCCATTCAAAATATATCGAATTCATTAACTCACATGGACTTAAAAAAAAAAATAAAAAGAATAGTTTTATTTGTTACAAGATGTCAAATTCCGTATTTGACATTGTAATCATTTTTTTCTTTTAGAACACAATTAGGATTAGACAACTCAGATTTAAAATGGAAAAAAAACTATCTTTCCGGTTTGCATTCATTAACGAGCGCATAAAACGTCTCCCCCTTGAATTATTAATTATATTTAAAACGAACTGAATGTATTACTGTGGCACTCATTATTAAAATGACACGATGTTTTTCGAATTGGCTCCAATGTTTCATGTAATTAATACCTTTCAAATCATGATTGTTCAATCTGTATCATTTGAGATAGTTTGCATGGAATTTTGTTGGTACCCTACGACTCCGAAGTTTTTGCATTTTGTATTTTACTGTTAATTTCGGAAATCTTTTATAAAATGTACGAAAAAATAATTCCAGCATTAAAACCAAATGCCCATATATCTGAATAGAAATTTGGTAACAAATATCGGAAAACTGATAATCTAACGAAATATTATAGCTATTCTAACAAAACCGTTGCTACATTTGAAATTATTGTCAAAAAGTTACCTTAAAAATTCTCTGATATCATTAGCATTAAAATCAGTTATATATATATATATATATATATATATATATATATATATATATATGTGTGTGTGTGTGTGTGTGTGTGTGTGTGTGAAAATAAAATGGAAATTAATCCGACAATATGAATATGATAAAATGAAAAAACAAAAGATGTTTACAAACTGAATGGGCTCATCAGGAGAGAGTGTGCAAACCGTTTCGGGGCCTTTTCTCGACGGTTTTAAAAAAGCAACACCGGCCCTTCCTCACTAATATATGAGGACCCTCGTAATATCATGAATCGACCGCACGTGGGTCGGTCATCAACAAAAAATAAGACGGGAAAAATGACCGTTAGCAAAAACAGAACGCTGCTAGTCAAACGTTGGAATTAATCAAAAAATGCGCTGTCTATATAAAAAATAAAATGAATTTTATTTAAAAATAAAATGAATTTTATTTAAAAACAAAATGAACCTCATTTTTAATTTTAAAAATAATCAGAAGCATTATAGTTATAAAATAAGATTAAAAAAAGTCTGGTGTAGAGTAATTTAAAAAATGTAAATATGTATAAAAAGTGTAAATAAATATCAAAATTATTTGTGATACAATCCAACTGTAAAATAAGTAGCCCACTTTTATAGGTAAATCCGTGGTGTTATGGATAAATATCATTGAAGGAGTAAACGTGCGGTCGATACATGATATTACGAGGGTCCTCATATATTAGTGAGGAAGGGCCGGTGTTGCTTTTTTTAAAACCGTCGAGAAAAGGCCCCGAAACGGTTTGCACACTCTCTCCTGATGAGCCCATTCAGTTTGTAAACATCTTTTGTTTTTTCATTTTATCATATTCATATATATATATATATATATATATATATATATATATATATATATATATATATATATATATATATGCACACACATGCGCGCACACATGCATACACACATACATATATATACAATGAAAAATTTAGTAAGATATAAATTACTTACCTTTTTTTTTATTAAATACAGATTTTATTTTATTTCATAAACATCCTGTCACTTGATGAACAGTAATTTATAGCGCTGTCAGAAAATGAACGCGCAATGTTGGCAAAGCATTACTATTAAGGTTTAACGTATCAATTTCAGCTTAAAATCCTAAAACAAATAATCAATGATTTGAGTGTTCTGGTAAAATTCTTTCATTTATAGGTACTATTATGGACCAATAGTTACCCGAATTTTCTTTAAACTCTTAAATGTGTGCAGACTTTTCCTAAAAAAACGTTTATTATATTTATAACTTCTTTTAAACTACATGGCATCGTTAATGTTTCCCAACTTCCCTGAAGCAAATGTCTTTTTTTCTCGAAAGTTTCCTTACAATCTATAAATCCAATGTTTTCTGATTTATAGTGATGAATTGCCAGGGTGTGTGTAAACGAGTTAGAGACAATGTATAAAATGTAAGGAAGATAACAACTTTCTTATCTCAAAAACAGTAGATGCATTTTTGTCAATGAAAACTAAGATAATCCGACATTCATTTTCAAAGGACGCCACATCCATTGATTGAATAATCGTGCTATAATAAAAGACTGGGGAAGTTTTTAATACTAATTATTATAACCCTTAGTATTCCTAAAATAATCATCTATTTATTAACCAGACTTGACGGTACTTAACTTTGATGGGAAACCAATGTATTCAACGGCTTTTTCCATAAACGATAAATAATGATTATAAAGAAAACTCTATAAAGAAATAACGATCCATCGGAAATAATATCAGCAGCGACCACCGACATATTAGAGAAAAGTAGTGACAACCATTCTACCATTCATCAAAGGCGTTTTAAATATTTGTAAATTAATCTTCTACTCAGGATTTCACATTGTTAAATTGTTGCATTTGAAAGATGAGAACAATCTTGTTCTTTTCCTTTGTCATTTGTTTCAGCCGTTTCGTGCCGGCTTGTCTATTCAAAACGTTGCTTAATATTTGTTTCAGAGAGATGGGCAAGTCAGCCGTTGGTGGAGATGTATGCACCGTTGAACTGGGACTTCATTTGCATATGTGATTTTTTTCTTTCTTATATACACGTCGGATATGTGTAGTGTAAAAGTTATCTTCTTTTTTTAAGAACTTCCTTTTTCATTTCTCCTCCATAAGTGATCCATTTGAGATTTGTCTGGGGTGATTTTGAGTTTGATATAAAAACTATTTACAACTAACCATTTATGGTGAATTTCTACTCCATTCTTAAGTTGTCACGTCAGAACTTTACGAGGCCACAAATTGTATTTGATTTTCTATTAAAGTTGAAATCCTTGACAGATTTAAGTGTAGAAAAACTAACTCTTCTGTTTAAGAACTGTAAAGTAATAAATCATTTCTCTTTGCTCATTGGGTTTGAACTCTTCTTTGCGAAATGTTTGTATTTTATTTTAAAAACGTTATAACTAGATATTTAATTAACGTAGCAGTGGATTCTCGTTGGTAATTTTTTCTTTTAAAACAATTTAGTAGAAACGGAAACCTATTAAAAATATTAAATGTCTGATGGAGAAGATACAGCGAATATGTGATCCATATAATATCAGAACAGTATTTATATTTGTTTTGTTTACGAAATTAATTTGATTTTTATTATATTTTTTATTTACTTTCTTATTGTTATTGGACTCTTAGCTGTTGCCATGGTTACTGTTATGTTTGTATTGTCTTTATTTCTTTTCATCTGGAATATAAACGTGAAGTTCATACACAGGAATTATTTTCAAAGCTGGCGATCAACCAGAAAATTATATATATATTATATATATATATATATATATATATATATATATATATATAATATATATACCGGCCCAACTCAGCGTATGAGTAGCACAGGGAACTGTGCAGTAAAATAATGACCTGGTGGTAGGTGTGGCGCTCTACCTCAGACGCAAAAACAATCTCCTTGGTCTAGCGCTAGGGAAAAGGGGATAGACTCTCTCGCTGATTGGCTGATACCGACTTTAGGCCACCCCGACGCAATCATTACCGTTTATATGTGTACCATACTAAGTCAAGCTGCATAAAAAAACATTAAATAATTATTTGTGTACGGAATTCAACCAAGTAGAAACATATTTTCCAATTTTGGTAAAATGTTATTAAACACCCAAGAGATGTAAATTCGATCTCCCAAATGTGAAACCCAATCCTTTAGTCCTTAAGTTATAAATTTGAGTTCATAACTATATTTCTCTATAATAAAATCTGGTAAAGATAGTAGTGACATTTTGGCGTGCTCCTTGTGTCGTAGTATCTTAAATTATTGTAAAAGGTTACAAACATATTTTAAAGCTGATAACGATGCAAACTTGTGTAATAAAAGTTGATCTAAATAACACACAAATTAAACATGCATTAAGTAATCTGATGTGCGGTGTCAGGGAGATTTGAAACTGTTGCATTTAAACATGTTTTTAAAATCTTACATATTGTGCCATATTATACATAGGAAATTGTGTCTGTTCCTGCTATTTGTTTATTTCATCAATATATTTTCTACCTTTTCATCTATATTGCCAACATAAGTAATTATTTAGGTCGAGCTCCCGCCAAATCAGCAAAAAGAAGCCAATTAGGGTCCTGTGCTAAGGGATCACTTTTCGTCACGAGCAGATCATTTTTAGCGATATAAAGCTTGTTTGAATTCAGTTCTAATTCCCTAGATTGCGTTACTAAGGCTAAAAAACCGGATTTTCCCTACTATTTTATCATAGCTGAGGGAAAAAATATACATTCATACCTTTCCCAAGTATATTAGTACGAAGTGTCACGCAATCAGCATCGACTGGATTTCCTACAACGATAACCGTTACGATAAGTGCACCTCCTTGATCTTTCAGTTTTTAATACTAAAAGGGGTCATATACTCCTACTGAATTATTCATTTTCTCTCTAAATAAGAAAAAGTATATTTATATGTGTTTTGACGACAGCTGACAAAGCAGAAGTTACAATGATTCAAGGTTTAAGTATTTTGAAGTCCGCATTTACAACATACCCACCCTGCATTACAGCGATGACATTTTTGTCATAGTGATTTGCTCCACGATATGAGCATATCCCATACTGAAAGTAGAAAACAAGGTTTATACCTTGTCAAAGTGCAATCTGTTTTCTCCGAAACTTTCTTATTCTTGGCATATTCACAGAAAACCATCATATCTGAAGGACATCCCTTTATCCACTACCTAGTGACCCGGTACAATTACAGATCTATTTGATCCATAGATGGATCCATAGCAGGTACTACCACTCCAGGTGAGAATGGATTTAGACGTAATGGCAAAGAAGTGGTGGCTCCACACTCCTCAAACATCAAGACTTACATGCGGATACAGTTTAGTGTCATACCCAAGATAGATGATATGACTCACTACTTAGTAGATGAACTGCCAAAAGTGATTTTCCTGTCCTGTGTATGAACAAAGGCCAATTGAATTATCTGAAAAATATCAATAACATAATTAGGAAACCCTTAAAAACTTAACAAAGACCAACCTCTCGCTTATCTCTCACTTGTCTCCACTTACAATAAACAAATCCTTGAAATTTACATCAATTTAAAAGAAGTGATAGGAACAAAAATACGTTATGATACAAAATTAATTAAAACTAAATGTTAACCTAAGAACTTAAAACAAATTTTAACAACGATCCGATTTATGGATTTTATTCTACAAATTGTTTCAATATATAAAGAAGAAATTCTATGTTTGCAACATAATTATAGAAGGAAAATCAGACTTATTCAAGAAATTAACGGTAACTTTGAAACAATAAGAAACTTAACATTTAATTAAAAAAATTATCTATGTAATTGAATGTCAAATTGTAAAGAAAAATACATAGAATTTACTCAAACAAGAATAACCGATTTCATTGTATAAACAAAAAATAAAAAAAAATAAGAATAATACCATGAAACTAGAAGATTCGGATGATATGAATATAAATGAGAAAAAAAAGACTCATCATAATTGGATTATTATTAGAGAAATATTCAGAAAATACAACATGAGTATAGAGTAAATCCCATTCCAATTTGATAAAGTCCTTAACTCTTTCCTAAACAGAAAAATTTGTTACAATGGGAGCACCATCGGGCCACGGCCCGTCTAGTTTCCATAATTTTGTTATTAGTTTCAATTCATTTTCTTCTTATTTATTTTTTTTATCCCAGCAAAAATGAAAACTAGTGGATTACTTCAAAATATCCCTTTCCTTTCATTTTGTTATATTTTTAATCGAATGTTTTTTTTTCATGTTTTTTTCTTCATTTGATATTCAATTTTATTAACATCTTTTCCCCATTTGTATATTTTCCAATTTATTTTCCTTTCATTCAATATTTTCTTTCACTTTTTATTCAATATTTCTTCTTATTCAATGCAAATACAAGTGTAAGGCGTCGCCGGGTTTTGATTAAAAAAACCTAAATGGTAAATGTACTTTTGAAATGAATAGAAATCTTACGACACATATTTTTTGCTTTTACAACTTCGATAATAACGAAAAGGATGCCCTTTGAAATTGTCGAACAATCTGAGTGATTAGAGGTATTGAATTTTAGAAATATTTTAAAGGGAAAGTTTTAATGCATTTTTATATTTCACACAAATCATTCGAAATATTTGTAAATAAGTTTGTATATTTATAACATTTGTTTAATTTTTGTTTACATCAAAGTTGGTTGGTTGGTTGGTTTTACTTAATTTCAACCCTTGCTCAGTTATATTAATGCAAAAATCAGTTTTACAATTGTGGTTATCAATTATAGACGGTACAAAATTATATCTTCAAAATTATTTTAAACAGGAATTTTCATGGAATCCTAACAAATACAACCACTCAGACTGGACCTGGTTGTAATGTCAACAACATGTGGACTCCACACTATCCAGATCTCCTTCATTAGAGCCTCACCACCGGATTTAGTATCGTGTCATACGAAAAACACTATTTACATATACTCATGGCTAATACACAGAAGTTTTCACATATGTATACTTTTTTAATTAAGAATATTTAATCAGAGAATATACTTGTAAAATAATATTTTTACATTTTATATAGATAAGAGTTTAATTATCCAATCGACATAATTTATGAAGATTACATAATATCTTTACCTTTGTAGCCTATACAGGAGTTGTCTTTTGTTGGTTTGTTGTATCTTCTGAGATCTCAGATCTCTTGAAACACCTCTTCTCACATCTCATGTCCTTTGGGTAAGTGAGAAACGAGATCCCTATCTATTTGGTGGTAGCTTTGCACAGATAAACGCACATTCTTATCTCTCTTCGGAGAGATAAATCCTATTTCCATGTGGTGACTATGAAGACCCTCAAGCGTGAGATAAAACCTTTATGATCTTTTCTGTTTAGCTAAACATATATGTTCTGGTTCATGGAACAATTATGTAGAATTTACTTTTTGGGACTTAATTATATAATATGATAATTCTTGTATGTTGTTTATATATGAGTATTAAATATCACATATGCTAATTGTTCATATGAGTAGGTCTTGTTTTTCCATACCCCATATTCGGTGTTGGAGTATCACTGGATTCGATAATATATTATAAGGACCTAACGTTAGTTCTATACAGATAAAGTACCGTTCTTATACCCTGAAAGCATTTTTTTTAATAGAAAATGATTGTATTTAAATGAAAATGGCAGATCATATAGAATAATTGCAGATTTTCTTCATGAAAACCTTTAATAGAAAATACAAGCTTTTTAATACAATTGAAAGATAATCTCGAATATTAGATTTTCGTCTTGGAAAAAAAACTTTTAAAAAAGTTGGAATAAACTGATTCGTATTTCATTTGGAGCAAATGTTTAGTATTTTAATTGTAAATGAAATCATTTCCTGTAAAAGATTTCCAACTTAAAGAAAAAACAAAACTTGTAAACTTTATAAATTATGGCGATTAGATTGTGGCACAAAAAAAGTAGAGAAAAAGATCCAATTTCTTATATCGCCTATCTAAATATTCAGCAAACTCATCTCTGCTTTTGATTGTCTAACGGAAACATGCAAAAGGCAACATCGATCTACAATGCTAAAATTTCTAAAGCACAAACAGCACTAAAAAGCACAGATATAACTACAGTAACAAAGAAAGGTTTCTCTTAAACGGTGAATATATAATAAATAACGTGGTATATAAAACCATCATTTGCATAAAAGGGGGCAATTAGCGATAGGGAGGAAATATGCACCCATTCACTCACGCACACACACGCATACAAACACCCATGTACACACACACACACACACACACACACACACATATATATATATATAATATATATATATAATATATATATATATATATATATATATATATATGTGTGTGTGTGTGTGTGTGTGTGTGTGTGTATGAATGGGAAATAGATGAAAAAATAAAAAGGGAGATCATTGAACTGGCCGGATAGTATATTTATTTCTCTTCCAAAGAAAAATTTATTTTCCCACACCCACAAATTTGCTTAGTAAACATTTTTCGTGTAGAACTCTTTTCTCTTCGCTATTTCCATAGAAACGAACACAGACTCTGTTATTAAGAACAGAAATATAAAAAAAAACTGACTAAAATCAATGGCTTTCTCTTCAACAATATCTGTTCGAGTCCTTATCTGTTTGTCTACCCTACCTCCTACATTAACATGACTACTCTCACTCCTGTCAATATGCTGTACATCCAACCATCTATCAAAATGAATCGTTTGGAAGGACTAATTAGAAGCCATTTTCCTTGAAACTTTTTGATATATCGTTTTCTTTTCCGATATTCAATAAAACACTGATCCTTTAAATCTACCAATTATCAAGTTGATATTCAAGATTAAACAAGAAAAAAAATGTAATTCGAGCTAAGAGAAGGCCAAAACTTAACCAAAACGAAATAACGTTTTAAAGCTAAACATGTATTTCTATGATGAAAATGTGAATTGTAATCATACTATCAAAACTTGTCTGGCATTCTGATATTATCAAGCTTCTATAGATTTTTAAAAGTGTTTTGTTTAAAGTATACTCACCAGTCTTCAGTAGATATATCCTTGCACCTGGAAGCATTGTGAAAATCTTAGACAATGATTATACACACTGGTTAAGATATTTTATCATTTTTTCAACTGCTAATTTCTTCTGCACTTTATATAAAGTGTATATCTTTCAAATGTGTGTTACCTGTAAAAATGGTCTCTCTGATAATATATTCAACACCGTGTCTTGACATAGATTAACACGATCAAATGACATATCTCTCATATTCAGTGCTGTGATGTGATACTGCGAAGACGTTAACTGACACTAATCATGTGACAAAGTAAATAAATATCTGAATGGAGCGGCTAATTAGGTGCCCGTTGTTCTGATGTTGCCATGATAAGAATTAGAAATAAAAAAGGCAGAAGAAAACCGCGTTCCTGTTCCTGGAGTATTTGCAAAGAATTCGTTTGTCCCAGTATTTTGTAGCATAGTTGGCACTGACTGATGTATCGGTGATATCTGGTCGTATGATGATAGTAAGTCCTGGTTAGCTGATCGAACATATCTTGTTAGATGAAGCCTACCAGACGATATTTTGAGGATTGTCAATTTGTCTCTCTTCTGGCTGATGGATTTAAAAAATGTATTATCTGACACGATTTATTTTCATTATTACACGAATTGTTTTCATATTAAACTTTTGAGCGTCAAATGCTTTTGTAGCATTTGTGTGGTTGAAAGTGATCGGAAAACTTGAAATATTGAAACCTAGTCTTTTGTTCATTTCTTTTTTATTCTCTCTCCCATTCCACGTTTAAATAAAGCAGGTATTTTAAGACTATAAACCAATGATGTGGGCATCTCGTTATACTGTAATGGTTATCAAGAGGGTAGAATATTGGTGCAGAATCTAGCAATGGGTTTATGGCTCCGAGGTCAAACACCTGAAGATATGGCAAAAACTTTGAATGACAGGCACGAGGTTATGCACCATTCCCTTCAGTGGTACAAAGATAACATAGAGTTTTGTAAGAGAACTGCACTATAATTGGAGGATTTATGTCACATGTTGATAGAAACAGTGTCTGGAATTTAGTTAGATTTAAAAGTTTAGTCTGGATCTAGACTCACAGGGAGATTTAACACTTAGAGGTCCTCATCGAGGACTTTCTACCCTCAACGGCTACTCTGAAATTACTGAAATTACTTTATTACAAACTCTGTATCGAACAAAATGATTGAATCCCCCCAAAAGGAAATGTACAGCAAAATAAACGTGCAATTCCAAAACGTAAAATGTTTTTGTCAACCTCTTTCCACCAACCGAACATAAAACGACGACGCACAGTTTTTGAGTTCTGTCCGAAAGCAAGTGACAATCACTGAATCACCCGAAAATGGGTAGTGAGTTCTATCTGCTCAAAATATCCAATATGTTCTGCTTATACCAAATTTAATCAACGTTTAGATTTAAGGGTACCTTATTGTGAAGTAACGATTAACAAGTTTGTCGGCCTTACCTTTTTTTACTGAGTAGTGAGTTCCTCATTTGGTGCTCCTTGCGTGATATAATGGTTAACGAATGAGTTCGGTTGACACTGTGTGTCCCATAATTTTGGGCTTGTGCCTAAGTTAAGTTTAGTAAATGATTATAAAGAATTGGTTTTGTAACGCTTACTACCACTACTATTATAGAGAAAACATCCCTGTTACTAGAAACATATGTATTATTACATTGTAGAATAACCAATAATTTTCATGTCATTATCCTCTATTATTTCAAAGCTCGGAAGAACTCTCATTGATATATATTAGATATGCGAATACAGGAAATTAGCAATCAGTGATACGGAAGGGAATGCTGACACCCTCTGACGATGGGTGCTGATCCCTCTTTAACCAGAACCCACCGAATAGGAAATAAAGAACAAGCGTTATGTCGACTTTCAACCGGAAGAAGTGCGGGCATTCAAGGTGAAAGAAGAAATTTGAGGTTGTTAAACTCATGGTAATATAATGATGTTTTGGAGAAACACATTAGTGGATAATAGCTTCACTTTATCAGATATAAATTTATTCAAAGAAATTGACATCGGCTTCAACCACGGCCTCCATACAACTTCAGAATCTCCTGCATGCCTTCCAATGGACTCCTTATTTAAATTAATAAATGCTGCCGTTATCCTTGCCTTCAGTTCATCTTTGATGCTTCAAGGACATTAGTTGGTCACTCGCTCATCTGCGCCCCACATAATAATCTAAAGGATTCCAATCTGGCACCGTAATTCCTTTTACTATTTATTTTTGGGTTTTAGGAGCGAGAGAGAGAGAGAGAGAGAGAGAGAGAGAGAGAGAGAGAGAGAGAGAGAGAGAGAGAGAGAGAGAGAGTTATCGTTTAGCTTTTTGTTGCATTATCTGCGTTGAGAAACCCGTTTTGTGATTTATGTGTTGATGTCAGCCGTTCTTCTACGTTAACCCCTTCTCCCTATCTACAATCCCGTGCGTTCAAACTCTCTCTTCGTGGATTCCAGCCCTGTTCGTGTATATTATAGTCCCGTCTGAATTTCTATAGAAAAACCTGTCTTTAAGTAATATTTTTCTCCCGAGTTTCTAGAATTTTCAGCAACGGGTTTTAATTTCATTGGTTGGTTTAATCTAGATGGTGTCATAATGTCGAGTTAATTTTTTTTCAATCAACATATTTACCATCCCTATCTTTTTTAGGTCAAATTTAATATTTAGAAATAATCAAAACCACACTTTCTCGCATTTTCAGCCGCTATAATGTCTGTATATTGAAAAATGATTTACAAAAAAGATTTGGCACTCTGGTTCTAAAATGATATTTTCCTTTTGTTTATTCAAAGACAAAATATAATAAGACTTAGTCTATCTATTACACTCTGGTGTTAAATTAAACCTCTTTCTTCTCATTTACATAATCTAGTCATCGCTACCTTTGTTTCTTTTTTACCCAGGTCACTGAATGCACCGTGACATAATGTAGCAATACATATTTTGTATATAGAAAAGGTTTGACTCTGATACTGAGGTCCTTTGAAATCATTCTATATAAATATTTTTCAGGTACTTTCTAACAGAGAATTGATCATCATCACCCCCCTCCCACCAACACCAACTTCACCAGCAGCAACAGCAGCAGCAATTGCAGAAAAAATTGTAATCATTACGATTTCATTTTCATGAAACGAAGGACTAGTAGAACTGTTTTCAAATATTCTCTCTCTCTCTCTCTCTCCCTCTCTCTCTCTCTCTCTCTCTCTCTCTCTCTCTCTCTCTCTCTCTCTCTCTCTCTCTTAGACAGGTTTCGTGATTAAAGTTTTCAACTGAAAGGAAATTACTTTATAATTTCTTTCTCATTAGACACGAAAATTAGACCAACCAATTTTAAGATGAATTGCCCCGAGCATAGAAAAGTTGATATAAATTCTTTTTCGAAAGATAAAAATGATTTTAATTTATTTCCAAGTAAAAACAAATCTATAAATATGTAAATTGATGCGATGCAGTATTAGGCTCTGACTTTATTTGAAAAGCATACACACACACAAACAAAACATGACGACCGAGACAGAAAGGGAAGTAAGATCATAGACAAGCCGTGATCAAGAAATATCGACACAGAAGTTTTAATTTTTTAAATTTTTTGATTTAATTGAAAAAGTGTACACAATTTGGCAACTTAGATAACAAAGTGATGATTTCTAGACGTCTACAGCTAATTTGAATACCTTTTAATCGACTTTTAAGACAAAACACTGAATTGTGCAATTGTTTCGCATTCCATTGACAAACCAGAGCAAATTCTCGGTGACTTTTTCTTATTTTCTAAATTGAACATTGATCTCAAAGGTAAGATTTGAAAACTTTAAAAGAAATCTGATAGTGCAGCATTCTAACCTTTCGAAAGAGGAATTTCAGAGAGACTTCAAATAATGAAAGACTAAAAATGCCATGAGGAAAAAAGAATATTCTGAAGAAAATTAAGGTTTTCTTCATATTTATTTCTATCTCGATACTTTTTGAACGTAACACATAAAATATTGTTATAGAGTTTAGACTTTTATCTTAATATTTAATGACCAGCGGATTCTTTGATACTGTCTGAATTAAGGGAATTTGACCCACTCACCTAGTCAAACCGATATTCTAATTTGAAACCCCATACAAACAGAAACATGCATTGAATTTTGCAGAATTCGCAGAGATTCAAAATGAAATATTTAAAACTACATGCTTATTCAGGATTGATTCTTTACCTACCCATCTCGAGTTGAATCCCTTTTAGGCATTAGTCTCCAGTTAAACTAGCATTGGATTAGTTAAAATTTGAACTATCATGTTGTTCCTAATGTTCTACTATGCAAAATATATGCAATGTATGATGTTCAGCCGGCACACCTGCAGGGTACACTTGAAACCGGTGTATACCGTAAGTAAATAAATTTTATTTATAAAAGATTCTGAAGTAGGTATTATTTAAAGAAAAAACTATTAATATGGAGCTTTTGTTGTAGTGTATTGAAGGAAATGACCTACTTCCCGCGTAGTGCACCCATCAAATGTGAGTCTAATATTTTGTCACTCATATTCTGGATCCCCAGGGCGTTCCATCGTGATATAATGTTTAGGAAGCCAGTCTCGCAAATTTATTACAACTGAATAGTGAGTTCTATCCTCACTGCATTCGTCATAATTGGAATCTTGGGTCACATTATGCCTGTGGCAAACGGGTTGGGTAAATATATATACTGGGCAACTCAGTCGCGTAATTCAGAGTGGAGGTACCCACGGCTTTGTTTAATTCTTTGGTTGTAAGATGATTGTTATCATAAAGAGATATGTGCAGGTCATGCTATCTTCAGGACGAGAGACAATGTTTAATATACACAAACCACGGAGTTTTCTTTCACGAAATATTCTTTCATTGATATTATTCAATCTATGTTAGCTACATGTTCTGTTCTGTGTCACTTAAGTGTAATAGACACACGAAGATATCTGAATAAATAATTCATGGTTTTTGAATAAGAATAATTTAAAATCTTCATTTTAATACTTTAGGGCATATATTTATATGAATATTGAATCTAGTCACCAACGAGTACTGCTTTTATGTTATTGGACCAGACTAGTAAATATCTATCATTATTATATCTGAAATAAAAACCACGTCTTATTGTTCGATTTTTTTAAATTTATTCTTTACGACTAGATTCTTTATTGTTGTGTTCATTTCTTATTTTCGCATGAACAGTAATATTTGCCACAACGCGGAATAAATTAGCTCTAGTGTGCACTTATGAACTTAGCAAGCCAAGTTAATCTTTGGTAAGCGAACATAATCCTGTCAGTCGTCTCTACACCACCACCTTCATTCAGCCTCCTTCCATCGATGACAAGTCTCAAACTAGAAGAGGACAAATCGTAACCTCAGGAGGCAAAGTCAAATGCGAGAGGCTGATGGGCTACCGTTGCCCTGTACGCTGATTTGCTAGCATCCCAGCAACAAGGGAGATTAGTCGACACTGACGACAACTTATGGATGGTGCTAAAAGCAAATAGTGAATCAAGAGGCGAGACGCAGCTTTTCAAATCCAAGCGAAAAGCCTTCGTTGCCAGTCAATCAGTATTCTGACCGAAACGGAAAGACCGATTTCTTAGGTGGGCAGGCTTTCAACATCAGTTCTTGATAACAATTCAGTTGGCTGTTGCAAAAAGCCGACATTTTATTGGGAAATGACATGGAGATCCGCATTTGAAGGACTTCGTTCGGACGGTTGCCCCTGGCAGCCGATTGAATGCAATCGATGACCA
The DNA here is from genome assembly GCA_023376005.1 of Doryteuthis pealeii. Taxonomy (NCBI): domain Eukaryota; kingdom Metazoa; phylum Mollusca; class Cephalopoda; order Myopsida; family Loliginidae; genus Doryteuthis; species Doryteuthis pealeii. The sequence goes on along the minus strand of CM042146.1, from coordinate 41,808,500 downwards.
ATAGATATTACGTTTTAATGCCTTTCTAAATAACGATCGATCATTGCCGGGGGCTGAGTATACCATCACCACCCGGCTAACCATTATCCCCCATCCCCGTTGATTCTCTCCGTTCAGATTTTATCGAGCGTTGGCAACGGACTAAACTGGAAATGGAACGGAATGGATCGAAAACAAAGTTTATCATTGAAATAACAATGTATTAAACTTGACGAACTTTTACCGACAAGAGACCGTAAACTAAATAAACATAACCAACTTTCAATCATTAACTAAAACGATTTTATATCATTATGTAAGCAGTTGCCCTTCTAGATAACATGAAAGTGTATTGTGACATTTAGTAAACTTAGTATGGTACAAGGCCAAGTTTTAATGAGAAAGATTGGAGTGCGTCAACCTCCCTGCAATAAAAATCATAACAGAATGTTTGCTTGAATAGAGTCCAACGAATATTATAAAGTACTATTTATTTTGTTAATAAATAGTACTTTATAATATTTACATTTATTCCACTCCGGTAGTATACAGTATTTCAATTCTATCTTTTTGATTAGTTGTTTGTCCTTTTTCTTTTCAAGGATCATGGCAATGTTTGGTTCTACCTATGTGTGTGGATAGTTTTTTTGTTCATATAGAACAAGGCTGACAGTTCAGAATTTTGTTTTCAGAATTCCAGTGCTCTAGAGTTTGGTAATAATTAATCCGTTTTGATATTGTCAATGTTTCATTGTATATAATAAAATCATGATATCTTTAGTGTAGAAGAATATTGAATCTATCGTCTTCCACCAATGCAACTGTAACTCCCTTGGGGCGATCTTGTACCCGTTGAAAATGTCTGTACTGACGATGGAAAATGGTTGGGAAATTAGCCTATACTTTTACAGCTTTATAACAAGCGATCGAATTAATGAGTGATTTTCGATTGTACAAAACCTCTCTAGTTGGATGCTTAGTGAAGATCTAACTCATTAGATTAAGATATTTACTTTAATGACTAGTTTATTAATTATCAATCTACGTAGACACCAAAATTGAATGACTGGGTGTAGTTTCGTAGTTTGACACCTAGTTAGGACCAAATTCCCCAGATGTATGATGCGCTAAAATATCTTACTCATCATTGTTTGATGGCAGCTGTTACCAATTAAGGAATGTATGTATATCTATATTTTACTGTCTGTTTACTCTCTGTATTCTTGTAAAAAGGAAATGACCAAGTTTACTTTGAAGAGCATCAATGTTTTTTTTAATTAGATGCAAAAGCATTTAACACCTTTTATTCCCATCCTGTTTTGTAATATTTTGCACACCATCCTAAATGTTCTGGCACATGTGCATGGCTACGTGTGCTACTATGAAATTAACTCATCGATTTTTTTATCTCTAATTTTTTAGTAGACCAATGTAATTCAAATTCGCAATTTTTTCATCAACCAAGTAACTGTTTGACAAGGACTAAAGTCATTTGAAACGAATAAATGAACTACCTGCACAAAATTATCAGTCAATGTTGATCTGACCGCTTTTGTTTCTTCTTTCTATATTCCATTACCCTCATTAGAAGCATCATATATATATATATATATATATATATATATATATATATATTATATATGTGTGTGTGTGTGTGTGTGTGTGTGTGTGTGTGTGTGAGTGTGTGCAGGTGTAGAATACATCGATTTGACTCTGTTGGCCGTGGGTGTCAACACGTGATACTTAAGGCGGTATCCTGGTGGCTGAGCAGTCCATGACATGCAACACTTCACTTTGATCACGCCAAGACCTAGCATCTATATGAAGTCTCAAGCTGATTGCTATTATGGCAAAACCAATCATTTTATCATATATGTGCTAGAAGGCGGTGACTGAGTCTTTTAGTGTCTGGCTATAACGTAAACTGCATCTAATGGTGAAATTCAAATTCTGGAGCTCTGGAAATGTGAAGTACCACTCTCTCAGGTCCACTATGTACCGGAGTGGTAGTACCTTTTAGGATCCCATCTATGGGTTAAATAGAAAAATATTGAGATTAAAAAAAAAATGTGAATACCCATCAAGAAGGGATAAAACAAAATATATTCGGAATAAAATAACCCATCAAGTGTTGACATGCCGTAAAATTTAACCAAACAACCAACTTAAACATATTTACTCAGCATGCCATATTATATAGTATCTCACAGCATTAGAAAGCAAACTTGAGCGCTCAAATCCAGTAGATACTTTATTACATCCTATCTATCAATTATCAACATATTGATCATATTACACCAATTAAAAAAGTATGAATCTTAATAAGAAAACATCGTATTAAAATAATATGGCATATTCCCTCAATATATTCAACTTCAAAAGTGCTTGTGAAATTTATTCTTACGCTTGTGGGAAGTACTGTTCTAATGCTGTAGAAAAAACTAGTAATCCCCAAACATATTTGGCTTGAAGCGTCCTTGTTATCAAGTTTCCACAACCAAAATATATTGGTTGAATGTTTCTCCATGCGCATCACTTGTTAAAATGAATTCTTTGTTGCACAGTAAGCGTGTAAATATTATAAATCAATATCAATTTCATCTCAATGAGATCCAAAAAAGATTTATAAAATTAATAGCAATGAATCCCGTGTCGCCAGCTCAAGTTATTTTGAAAATTTTGTCATCAGTTAATCCTTGATCTTGGGTTCAATGTAAATGCGTATTTATAGTTTCGTATTACGTTTCAGGTGCCAAATTTTATTTTTAGTATCTACAACAATCGAAAGGTCTTAATGAGACCAATATTAATGTAAAGGAGTGGAAAAAGAACTGTTTACGGGTCTACCTGTGGATTATCATGGAAATTTTACAAAATACTAACAGGCAAGAAAATTCAAAACAGATTCCGAATCAGCTCATTAAATTTAGTCATAAGCACACATTTTTACCTTAGTAACAAACACTCTATTGACTAGTGTAATTGTTTGATACAATTTCATCATAATGCACAGTCATGTACAAAATCACGAGTTTATTTATAACTTCAAAAAATCATTCTCTGTTCCAATACATAAATAAATCCAACCAGTTGCACTTTGCAGCATTGCCCTTGAAACAGCTTCCTAAAAACCTATAAACTTTGATTATCAACAACGTCAATTGATAACGCAGTAAATACTATTTAGGTTGAAATGTTGAAGCCTGTCATGAATCTAATAATATCTTCATTTTGAATTTTCGCAATGAATCCGTTTAATATCTTGTGATAATATTTTTCTTTGTCATTCAAAAGGAAAACCAATAAGTGTTTAAACACTGACCTATATTATTTTATAAGCTCTTGTAAAACTAAACCTTTAAACCTTTGAAAGTTCTGAATTTTTCTTGTCAGCAATGAACTTTACTGATTTCCTAGTAATAAAAACATTTGAGCAAATTTCAAGGACACTCCTAAGATTTCCAAAACATTGGCAAATGATCTCGCTTAGAACTTCTGCATCAACTTAACAGCGTAATGTCCTGAATGTGAGGAAATAAAAGGACAGAAAGTACTGGTAAATCACTAGGTTTGTTCTACGCGGAAATGTCTTTAAAAATCAATCTAAAGAATAAAAAAACCCTACATTTATTGTATTGCTTTGCCTGAATTTCATTTCATTAAAGCCAATTTGACTTGGATTGTTTGAGCCATTGTAAATATGTCCAACAGAAAATAAAGGTACAAATAAGTATTGATATGTCCCGGACACTACTTTTGAAGACACAAATACATATATGAACAATATTTGTATGTAGAATTTTTCTTGGGAATATCTAACATCTTTGTTCAAATTAATAAATCAGATTTATCTCGTTGAAATTTCTAATTTTTGGGGGTGTTTCTACTTGTTGGTAATCATTTTATTTTACCAATATGGAAATTGATTTGTTCAACGTTGTTCGATGTTTTACCTTAAACGATTCATTTGATTATTATCTAAAAATAAACATTATTTAATTGATCTTTTTTAGAAAAGTAATCTGACTTAACAAGACATGAAATGAGCAATATCTTAAATGGTACTCTTTGAGTGAATGTGTCGATCAAGTATGAACAACAAAACTGCTAGATTAACTTGGAAGATATTTACGTGGAAGATAATTGTCAAAGGCTATGATTTTCACATCAGGGATATTATAAACATATAGAGATAATGATAAATTATCTACGGAAATATTTTTAAAAAGTTATGTATAATGAGTAAACAATAATCATATACTATAACAATAATCACTTATTTCACTTATCTATGAGTTGCGCTGATAATCATTTTTCTTATATATTTGAAAACACAAAGAATTCAAGTTCTGTAGAAAGAATATTTTCTAGGGATGTACTTAAAATGACTTTTTTAAAATCAAAGTTTTTCAAAAAGAAATGATCCTATAACACATAATATTCAACTTGCATTTTAATATCAGTAAATTCCATCAAAATGTTGATATTCACGTTATTTGTTGTTGTATATAATATATATATATATATATATATATATATATATATATATATATATATATATGTGTGTGTGTGTGTGTGTGTGTGTGTGAGAGAGAGAGAAAGAGAGAGAGAGAAGAAGAGAGAAGAGAGAGAGAGAGAGAGAGAGAGAGAGAGAGAGAGAGAGAGAGAGAGAGAGAGAGATTGAAAATAAAAAGGTTGATCATTGAACTGGCCGGATTGCATATTTATTTCTCTTCCAAAGAAAACTTGGTTTTCCCACATTCAAAAATGTGCTCATATATATATATATATATATATATATATATATATATATATGGGGATTACAAAAAAATAAATGTATGGATCTTTTAAGTATGACACGATGAGTTCTTTTGTTGGCGTCAACTAATCTTTAACGAAAAAGGAAAGTGCAGAAATTATTTTTTTAGTTAACGTAAATGGTTTTATTAAAATGCAAGATGCAAAAATCAAAATATCATATACATTCTGACTTTGCGTATTGTGTTTAAGCGTAGAAGAAAAGGTACTGATCTAAAGTTGAGATACCAGCTGGGGCTGTCAAATGAGATCACATGTTTATCGCGCCGCCAGAAGCATGGTCTTGGTTTTTCGTGGCTGGCAGTTTTAGCACATTGTTGACCTAGTCCTGATGACAGGAATAGATAAAATCTTTTTAATAAAATCCTAACAATGAATTGAAAACAGTCAGGCAGGCGTTCAGATACCCAGATAGTAGGAGTCTAGATCGCCAAAAACGAAGTTTGTCAAAGATCACGGGAATTGCTGAAATAAGAAAATTGCCACTAGGAGAAATAGACTTTGCCGCTAAGAAGAATTCCATAAAAAACTAAGTCCACTTAAACAAAACGCCAGACAAAGCTCCTCATCGTGTCTTTTCTATCTGACCTAGTGTACACAACATACTCATTCAATGTACAGGAATAAAACTGTTATTGTTGTTAACAGTGTGCTATCTTATTTGCACTCATTTCTCAACCCGTCACAAAGAAAAGAAACTCCGACCAAGTTGCATCGACCCTATTTCTACAGGTCAAAGTAAAAAAGTCTGGGTGCATAGGGCATCAAAAGAGCGGCTGGTCGGATCCACATATGATAATCACGAAAATAATTCATACCATGACGGCATAGGACTACAATTGGTACCGTGACCAGTATAGAACCACAATTAGTGCCTTAAGACGCAGAATCCGACCCGGGGAGGTTACCACGACACAACACGAATTTATATGACCACAACTGGTGTCTTACAACACAAGATACGACCCTGAGAGATCCCCACATCACATCCACATCAAGGATTAAGCACAAGAATCACCACGGCGCATCTAAACTACATTCTGTGCCAGAAAACGACCCTGAACATAAAGTTCCACAGAAAAAAAAAGAGAAATAACTAATCTAGCACTCAAGAATCACCAGAAAAATGATCCAGCATTCAAGAAATCCCCACAGCACTTCCTCACCGATAATAAAAGGGTGGAAAATCACAAATTATCACCAAGAAGCATCGGAACTGGGTAAGTGATAATTTTCCTTCACCTCTCTATTGTTTGCACAAATGGTCGGTCTGTTTTTTTTTTGTTTTTTTTCATAAACAAATAGTCAGACTGTTACTTTTGTTTGTCATACAAATAGTTCACTAAAATGGCAAACACAAGCAGAAGTCCTGTGACAAGAGTGGTAACGAGCGGATCAAAGATCCCAATATTTACTGGGAGACCGTCCGATCTGAAACCCTGGTTAGCAGCATTAAGAAAGAAAGAGCAGATTTATAAATTAACAGATCCTGAGCTCGTCAATCGAACCTACGATTTTTCAGATGGTATCCCGTCAGATTGGATTGCAGAATATCTTGAAACACACGAAAACATCTCAAGTAAAATACTATTTGAGCAGTTATCTGCCCAGTTTGGAGAGTTTACGAACCCTGTCGAGGCCGCTCGAGCCTTAATAAGATTAAGGCAAATTAAGAATGAGACATTGTTGAGTTACCTAGTTGGATAAAAAATCTAGCTAAGATCTTCAGCAGTACAAGCTCATTTGGCTGAATGTTTCATCGAAGCCCTTAATAACCCCTTTATTAAAGAAGATGTAGTAAGAGCCAATCCCATAACGCTATCGGAGGCGTCTTCAGCGGCAAGAGAGAATGAAAGTCTCTTTGAACGACTTCGAAGTAGTCGGAGTAAAGAGAAGATAAATTTGGAACATAGGTTTCCGAGCAAGGTACATTGGCGGTGGGGTCACTTGGATTCTCGTACCATGTTAAAGGTGGCCAAAGAGGAAGGTTTTAGCAAGGAGTGGTCTGGACGAAGCCATAGTTGCTATAGTTGTAGAAAGTGAAACAAAAACAAAGAACTATATCAGAAAAGATAAAAAGAACTATAGTTCGATTAAAAGCCAACAAAAATGTTGGAACTGTATCAAGGTTGGACACAAAGAAAGAGATTGTCTGTGGCCAACAGAGGAGCAAAAGGATTCTGACTCAATAAATCAAAAAACTAGACTACCATCAAAATTTAACCGAAGCCCTAAACTTACACAGAAAAAATGCAACCATGTCAGATCCTTGCGGAAAAATAGAAATAAGGATATTATGAATTCTTTTAGACATGGATGTAAAACAGGCAATATGAGAAATAACTACCCAAATCTTACGTCAAAGATATAACGAATCGAACCATTCCCAGAATAACTGCTATAAGAAAGAACATTTTGCAAAAAGTAAGACTAAATTAAATAGGAACCCTAAGAGAAAGAAAAAAGAAACCGGGGAAGAAGTTAAAATCCAAAAAAAAAGGGGCTGACATGGTTCGTAAATTAGCGTCTTCGGGACAGAAGAATAGTAGAAGTCAAATTCTACTAAAAGACATCAGTAAACCACAGAAAATTAGGTTTACTATAGATATGAGGTGATCAACTCGGAGAAAAAGAATTGGAGATGTTGCTTCTGTATAGAAAAAAATGTTTTAACCAAATATAGGGACACATGTAGCTGAGGCTGCTGTGATAGAAAAAAGATTAGGGAAGGAATGTATAGATCAAGATTAGGGGATAGACTCCCTCGCTGTTTGGCTGATGCCGACTTTAGGCCTCTCCGACTACGTTTTACTTATTTATCTTAGGAATAACATAATTTTTAAAAGTGTATTTGTTATATAACTCCCCCCTACCCAAATGTCAGATTATCTGATCCGATCAAGAATTTACTATCGGCCTTTAAAATATAATCAACATTGTTGTTATTTATCAAAACATCTGCATTTGCTGAGAAAGACCCACCCCCACAAAAAAAAATCATAAATTTACTCCATCATCATCCAAGTAAAACAAAAAAAAATTAGCATAAATTTCTATGTATCTTTATGTTTGTGGATATGTTTTTGCGTGGGTGAATATATATTGATATATCGGAATATGTTTATACATACATTCACATCTGTATTTGTATGCAACAGATGCACGTGTTTACATGCATGCTTTGTGTATTGATGTTTACACATCTATGTGGGGGGGGGGTGTATATGCAAAGAGACACACATATCCATCTCTATGGAAATACACCATACGAGACAAGTTCAATGCGATTCGGAAGATGGAATATGTAGACAACTAATGCATATATTTACTCACATCTTCATTCCAATTAACATGAAAAATCTTTGCCATTTTTGAAGAAATCTAGTAATATTTAGAGGTCGCGATGTCTGTAGAATTTTATATATATATATATATATATATATATATATATATATATATATATATATATATATGTTTATCTCTCCTGAATAAAATATATCTTAACTCCTTTAAAACCTTACATGAAAAATCCTGTAATGGATTAACATTGACATTGAATCTGTTGAAGATTAAACAGTCATTGTTGATATGACTATCACAATGTACAAGAGGCAGTGACATCGTGTGTGTGTGTGTGTGTGTGTGTGTGTGTGTGTGTGTGTGTGTGTGAGAGAGAGAGAGATAGAGAAGAGAAAGAGAAAGGGAGAGATAATGGCGGAGTGATAGGGAGAGATAGATCATTCGAAAAATATCTATACATAGATATGCACACAAGTCCAAATTATATTAGGATCAACTGAAATATGACTAGTTGATATTTTCTTTGAGAGGATATATTCCTAAGAATTCACCAGGTAAGTTTTAATCTAAATTAAATTTTAATTTTAGTGATTGAAAGAAAAAATGTTGCTTGCGTTCCTGCCACTTTAAGTGTAAAATATAATCAATGATAAGTCTATAAGAATATAGAGAAAACTGCTGGTGATCGGAGACACCTGCTGTTGATACACAGCTAAATTACTTTGATATCATTGGTATTAGGATGTAAATACAATCAAGCACAACAGCTCTGGATTATAAAAATAGGCATTATAAGGCAGTGTCAGTGGTATTGTAGAAAGTTTGAACACAACTTATATTCACTTGTGTAAATAGCTGGAATGAGAACAATATAGATTATAAGGTCTATATAGATTATGAAATAGATAATATAATCTGTAATTCTGAGACCAAAATTTTAAGTTTCGCCATCTCCTTAAAAAGAACGTATCTGATAGCCTAAAAAATTAAAAGGGGACTTGCCTAGTCATATAGGTGTATGTTGAAGGAACTCGAAAGAAAATGAAACATAAAAAAACATCAAGATTAAGAGTGAAGAATATGAATATTTTGATAATTTTCTGATGAAGCTATTCTGATAGCGAAACATATCAATTTAATTTTCCGTATCATCTTTGTCGGATTTTATTCCAAACCTTATCCATAACTGGGGAAAGAAGTTTTTTGGCCGACGACTGGAAATATTTACTTCTTAAGCGTAAAAGTCGAATGAAACAAAATCCTGACACTTATAGACCGGAAATTGCTCCAAATTAACACAAGATAGAAGAATAAAATTTCACATAATACCTTTCGCAACCAATCATATCTGTTCTCTCCTAATTTTAGAACATTTTCTGGGAGTCTATTTACAGACATAAATAAAGAGGAAAATTGAAATCAAACAAGTAACTATCAGATGTTGGATGAACCCAGGTCACTCAGAACGACATACACATTTTACCACATATAAACATACTAATATGTATTAAGCAAATATAGAGACACATGAAAAAGAACTTTAACAACTACTGTTCTTAGATTTAAACGAATGAGTTATTATATTTTTATTAAACAAAATCTTAAGAAAAAAATCTTGCAAATTTTATATCGAAAGAATTTTTAGAATCAAAATATGTATAAGGATTTTCTTTATATTTTATGCATGGCATTTATTCAGTAGCCAACAGAAGTAAAAGAAAAGCTAGTGAGTTTCCTTTTTCCTCTCTGTCTATTGTCAAATTTCTTTGAAATATGACAATCTCACTTATCAACACGAACATATTAGTGAAATCCGGTAATAATATGTTCGTGTTGGTAAGTGACAGATATTTTGTTAATTAATATAAAAATACTGAATAAATAAGTTGGACTGATTTGATAAAACATGTATTTTATCTAGATAATACTTTTTAGACTTTGTTTTTTTTGGGGTAAGGTTTTTATTGTTCGATATTTTTTTCTTTGGTGAACCAATATAAAAAGAAAACTAATATAAAAAGTGAACCGATATAAAGAGAACTAATATAAAAAGATAATTGATTAACACAAAAATAGCGGATTATTACGCTTGTGAACATCTATACATTAGAAAAAAGTACACTTCTCTTGTCTAGCATTGCAGATAGAAACGTGAGTGTATTTTCGTACATCCCTAATTATAACTTACTAATTCAGACAAATAATATTTAAATCTATAAATCTCTGAACCCGTAGGACCTGTATGGCATTATTTGTACCGGTAATTAGAAGTACATATACTAGGGTGACCAGAATTCTAGCCGGATAATCCCTATTTCTACATCGATTTGACCCGTAATTGACAAAATTATTTTGATATATGTATTCAATTAACAACATTATTATTAACAATATTATTCTACAGCTTTATTGCACATAACTAACAGCCTTTAGGACTGTTAAATTACAACATCTTACATTTTTAGCTATTTTTCAGCTAAGAGCCCTGGATAGAATGTGGGTTGGGGGCTCAGAGCTCTCAGGGTTAATTTACTTAAGTTAAAATAATCGTTTCACAGACATTATAATCACTTGGGAAGGAAGTACTGATTTCTTAACTGGCATAGTCCAGTACTTCGGCTAGTATACACACACACACACACACACACACACACACACACACACACACACACACATATATATATATATATATATATATATATATATATATATATAATATATATATACTGTTTGGATAAAGGAAAGAATAAATGTATTCTGTCACTTATATGGCTGTTGCTTTTCCCCCCAGTGAGCAGAATAGTTAAGTGCCAGGCTAATAATGTCTGTCATCAGTTGATAACGTGACCGAAAGTATTTATTTCCTGCCAGTCTTGGACTGTCTGGCATTTTGGAATTAGGAATCATCGGGTGACGACGGTGGTAGTGTCGTTGCCAAGGCAACGCGAAACCAAGCTCCGCTAAAATTGGATTCCCTAAGTAGAAGTGAAGTCGCTCGCTCTTCTATCTTGGAACGACGAAATGTTATTGGACACGATATTTAATACAATATAACAGACACAGGACTCAGCCGCCATTTCTGATGAGAGTTTCCACTCGTTTTCTCTTTCTCTACATCTATCAATCTAAGTTCATTCATACCTATCTCTTTTTCTTATCTCGTTTACTCGTCCTACTCAAAGCCGGCAATGGATCTAACAGCGTTTTGATACTAATGCCTGAACAGGTGGAGTTATAGGAGACTGGTTTCCCAAATCGAAAGTAATAAAAATGCTGTCACAAAGCTTTTGGGTGATGAGAAATACTCTGTTAGATGGATTCGTTAGAAGAAAGTTTAACCCAAGGCCAGATATATGGTGCATCCAGTAAGTATCGAACCTATTACTAGTGGTCTACTAGCGTATTTCGTTGACCGTTACACCACACGAGACAACTTGTGTCATCGAGTAGGTGCGTATATTTACCTATGGTATTGATACGCAAAGAAACTTCTGGTTAAGATCCCAACTCAGTCCGCTGATTCAGTTTTTCGCGCTACTCCCATCCACAAGAAGAGTGTCCCAAAATGATCCATCAAGTTTAACCAGTTCTATCACAATGTCACTATAAGGATCAAACATTCTTCACTAGCGAATAGCTTGTTGACCATTTTGGTACTGTATATATATATATATATATATATATATATATATATATATATATACTGTATATAGCCTAAGATATATTAATTAGGTATATACTATCACTAAGCGCACCAAACACTAGGGCTCTCGGTGAGAATAGAATTTACTATTAAGTATAAATTGTCTGCCAGAGATACCTCAGTTACAATTACTTTCCGACAAGCTGCCTTCGATCCACTATGAGTCGATCTACCTCAAACTATACATGTCAGTTACACTCTATAAATATTTTTCTTATCTCAATCAAATTTGTGACTCGCTCGGTTTTTTAGTCTTCGTTAAGTCACCCAGTCTTTAAAACACACACACACAAACGGGCGCGCACACACACATACAAGCACACACACACACACACACACACACACACACACATACACACACACATATATATATATAGTGTGTGTGTGTGTGACCGCGCACTTGTGTATGTATGTTTCTATGCGTGTATATTTGTATCAGTCTATAATGTTTTCTTATATCTATTTATCTGTCTATGGGTGTCTCTTTCTCTCATTCTGCATGTATGTATATATATGTGTGTATGTCTGTGTATGTGACTGCGCGTTTGTGTGTGTATGTGTGTGTGAGAGAGGGAGAGAAAGCGGGGGCAGAGAGAGTGAGAGAGCAATATGTAAATTATTGCCATTTGAAATTATCAATTTTGCCCATGCGCTTTGTTTGTTTCAGGTTTTGTCTACTGTGCAGCAAAATAGCTTCAGTTGGCACTGTCTGTGAGAAAAGCAGCACCATGCAATTCACTCTTTCAGAAATGTGGAAATGTTATGCTATACTGATTGGCATTCACGCTGGAAGCTCCAATACGAAGACTTCAGAGTGGATTCGAATTGAATTTGATGAGACCGATAGTGATTACGAAGATACAGCAGTTCGGAAGCCTCAGTCTGATCGGTCTCATAAGAAACTAACTCTTTTTTTTATTGTTGTTAAGATTTAGGCTACGATTGACAACAGTCCCAACAAATCAATCGGGTCCATAGCAGGTACATGGGAGTGGCAGAGTTTCTTATCAGGCATTGGTAGATGAGGAAATTCGCCAATGAGAAAATGTCCCCTCCAACTAAACATGTTTTGCTTTTTATTAGGTGAAAAATTATTATGTCAGGATCAGATGGTGAACTCACAGAACAAACATTAGTTTGTTTTGTTCCCCATGATGTACCAATAGTGATGAAAAGCAAACAGCCAATCATTGTGTTTGAAGTGGTCACTAACGATAGTGATATTATGTCTCTATTCATTTTCCCACATAACCAACACATAGGCCTTAATCAAATGCATGGAGAAGGTAGTGATGGCCTAGATCGAGAGGATAGCTGGTTGAAGACCTTACGTTTGGCAACAGGACTCTGCACCATGCCACAAACGAACAACCCAGTGTTGACTGTGAGAGAATTTCTGCGGCCACATCACCCCTTACATAAAATCGCCTAACTGCCCAGATTGGAATCTCCTAAGATCATTATGTGTGGGACACGTTTGAACGAGAGACCCAATGGACTCTGCAAAACACCAAAAATGAACTAAAGGCAGAAGATTTACCATTTTTAAAGCATTTTTAGAACCCGTACTTTTTGGTTCAGGTATATCTTCCTCTGAACTGCTTGAAGAACTATTACTTGACGAGTCTTTTTTGTTTTGTACTGTTTTTGTCTTTGTTATTGCTGTTTTGGGGGTCTTTTTCTGTTTAGAATCATTTTCTTCCTGAGAACTGGAATCACTGCTACTACTAGAAGTTTCACCATTTTTTGCTGGAATCTGAATCGCTGTCTGAACTGCTTTTTTGTGTGGATTCTTTTTTGTTTGGGTTCGGTATCTTTTTTATGTTGGCTTCCTCTTCTGAAGAACTAGAATCCAAACTGCTATCTGCTAAATTTTGTTGATAGGACAAATCTGTTCATGCTTGCTGTTGAAGCAAACCAGATGTAGGAGGAATGGGTCCTGATGCTGGGGAGGGCATTTTCCCCGCTGATGTTGACAGGGACATGGAGTCTGGAGCTGACAAGGTCATAGGTTCTGGTGCAGGCGTGTGTCCTAGTGTTGACAAGGGCATGGAGCCTGGGTCTGACAAGGTCATAGGTTCTTATGCTGGCATGGGCATGTATCCTGGTGTTGACAAGGGCATGGAGTTTGGGGCCGACATGGGTGCTGATCCTGAAGCAGGTGCACCAAGTGGAAATTGGCTAGGAATTTCTTCGACTGACTTAGTGGGTTGCCAAAGCTATAGCTCAGAGGCAATCTGGGAATTGAAATAGTTGTTTACATTTGGTTGGGAAGCCATGTTTGTCAGTTGACCAGGGTTAGGTGGTGGCAAAGCAGGTTCATTGTGCTGGTCGATAGGTTTGCTGAGTTTAAACAGATTGACCAAATAGACAGTAGCTTTGAACACCTAAAGGACATTTTATGAACTCTTTCAAAGTGGTCTATAACATTTGGATACGATCTTTAAACACTTAAGCCATATTTTATGAACTGATTCTTACTAGTCAGTACAAAATAGCTTTACGAAATGGACAGTAGCTTTTGACGCCTAAATAATTTTCATAAGTTCTTATTGGGCAGTTCAAAAACTGCTTGATGATTTAGAACAGTTAAATTATATTTTTTAAGTCGAAGTACGATGTGTGCTCAGAAAAATCTAAGGGAGAAACTGTATTCATCAAAACAGAATCTCTATTCATCAAGACATAACTGAACAATAAATGAAACAATAATTTGCTCCACAAAAATTTTCTTCGAATTCAACTATCCTAGCGACTCGAATCAACTCGGAAACTCTTTTTTTGATGTAGTGTAAAGCCGTGACGATGATATCTATTTAAATGTCCTCTTACTCCTAGGATGAATATTCAGTATCGGAAACAAGAAAAATTGCATAAAGCTAGGTCTAGTGAGGTTAGATGGTGTACAATTTTATATTTAGCCAAAAACCTGTCGATCAAAAGGACTAAGTCTAAACAGCAAAGTGATGCTGATTTCTTTAGCATCAGAAGTAACTAATCGAGTCCTGCATTGATCAATCTCAATAAATCTGCACTCGAATCTTAGCACTGGCCTGTGCAAAGGTGTATGAAGAATTAGCAATTGCCCAGGCTGCAAATGAACCCCCATTCGCGAAACCGGTGTTATCTAAGGGAAGGGACAAAGTGCTGTACAACTTGGCATTAATGGACTTGTCAGAACGAGATTAAATACAAGTGGATCTGTCGTTGGGATACTAGCTTCTCCTGATTCTGCCACAATGGCAAGTTACTCTGTCACGCCGGTAGGAATTTGGATTCAGAGTTTTTACTTCGAGATCGGTTGCCCTTGAAAAACAGCAGTAAAGTACGAACCGTCTAATCCACAATTTGAACTTGGCTAACTGACTTCTTTTCTACGACGATAACCATTATGCCACATGCACATTTTCAGAGAAATTAAGGGAAAGTTACATTTAAATTTCCGATTCTGTCATTTTTATCAGTTTAGAAATACAATTTTCCGATTCAGGTAAAAATTAATTTTAGATTTATGCATCGAGTCTCAATTGGCGCTTTTATTCACGATCAAGTTTAATCATCAGTTGTTGATGATGAATCTGCGTTCAGTGTCACATTTACAAGATGTAATTAACTAATAAAACTTAATGACATTTATTGTGCTTAATCGATGCATTCAAATTATGTAAAGGTCAAATGTTCCAACACCGTTTCTTTTATTTTTCTTTCATTTTTTTTAATTCCCTGGTGTAGTGGACTAAAAGACCGATAAACAATGACCACTGGCAGAAAAAGTGGAAAGTGTCCGGTTAAAATTAGATCAAAATCAACAGACAAAATGAAACTCTCCCGTTCCGTCGAGGGAGAATCTAACCAAATCAAGATGTCTAATTACTAACATGATTAGAAATTATTGATTAGAACTGATTGTTAAACTTTCAAAGGAAACTTTGTAATTTATTTTGTTCAGTATTTTTCACCGACCTTTTAATGTCTATAGAAACTTTCACAAGGAGGATTTTCTTGAAAACATTATCCGGTCTAATGGCACTGAACGGTTCGTCACTTGCTTGAATAACTATAAATTAAGATACGGTACAACTGCGAGAGTACAATAAAAAATTTGGATTAAAAGATTTTATTCTAGATCGGTTGCCCTATTAGATAACCCAGTCTACCTTACTATTTACTCGTGGATATGAAGAAAGAGATGGATTAGTGCATTTCCTAGTGCATTAGCGCGAAGTAAAACGTGAACAGACGAAGTCAGATCTTTTGTGCATTGTCTATGACGATGATGATTGCTGACAACAAAGATTCTGCTAATAAATTATAGAATCTGTAAAGTATGGGTACATAAATTCCATAACTAAAACTTTAATTAAACCTAATCATTTGAAAAAGAAGAAAAACGAAATAATTAGGAAAAGGTTAACTT
The DNA here is from genome assembly GCA_023376005.1 of Doryteuthis pealeii. NCBI lineage: Eukaryota > Metazoa > Mollusca > Cephalopoda > Myopsida > Loliginidae > Doryteuthis > Doryteuthis pealeii. The sequence continues at coordinate 41,792,283 of CM042146.1, read as the reverse complement.
GGCGGTAAACTGGATTTCAGTAGCAATTGTTAATGTATGATTTTCTATTTACATAGAAAAGAGAAATATGCAATTTCTCTGAATGTTTGAGATGAGGCTTGATGATTAGTATTATCTGCGTTATTCGGACTATTGTCCCCATCTTCATTGTTATTTGTACAACGTTTCGGCCGATATACCCCCCGGCCTTCTTCAAGTATTTCTTGTCGGACTCGGGAACCTTCTCGGGCTCGGTTCAATTGGACACATGGCCTAGTGGATAAGGTAGTTAGGTTAAGACAGTTCTAAGTGAAAGTTATCTCTGGATTCCGGGTTCAATCCTGAGTAGCGGCAGTAACATAGAAAACTAATTAACAACTCCTACCCCAGCTATGGTTAGCGGAATGAGAACAGGATACCCCTGTGGACTGAATAAAGGGTTAAGTTCTAAGTTCCGTGATGGCTCTCGATTACAACAAGAAAGTTCCCGAGTTCGAAAAGAAGGTTCCCGCGTCCGAAAAGAAGGTTCCCGAGTCCGACAAATAACAATAAAGATGAGGACAATTGTCCGAATAACGCAGATAATACTAGAAATATGCAAGTCGTTTAGAATGTGTGATCTGGTGACAAGGAAAGAAAATAGAAGAGATATGTGCATAAAATTGGCGTGAAGTCAATTTTTTGCCATTTGGCCATTATTTTGATCATACGATCTACTTTTATTCTAGTGAATAGATTCCCAGGTTTTATCTATGCAATTTGTCCGAAACTAAATGTGACTGGTCGTAAAATTGTAAGCTGGAAACTTAACATTGAACTGATTAGATTCAACTTATAAATTCAAGCAAATGATTGATCATTACAAAAGAATATAGCAGAGTCTTATTCTTTACCATTGTAAACGTTTTTTTGTTATATCATAGAATTCTACACAGCTGAGCATTCCTGGATTGATTCCATTCAAAAGAATTATGTGTGCTTTCATGAAGGAAATTGAAGAAATAAAACAAATTGCCAAGTGATAAAAGTTGAAAGTAGTCGTAGTCATACTCAAAATGAATTTAGTTGAATTGAACATTTGTTTTGGATTGTGATCAGGTTTATTGGTAGTACTGGACAGAATATTTTCGTATTTATAATGAACCTAGAAATAAGATCTAGAAATATTTCGGAGAAATGATAAATAAGCTGACAAGCATTTTTTTATTACTATTTGTCCGAAAGAACATCTGACTATACTTGATTGTAATTATATATAAACAAGATCCTTGGCACTATTCACGCATCTTGGTTCTTATATTCCCAAAGTTTTGAACCCCGACCTTCAAAAATTGTTAAACCAAATCCTTTATGCAATACACAGTAATTGATTGTTGTCATTCTTTGGAGTATCTCATAAGTTTTATTGGCTTTTTAATTATTTTGCCCATGTAATGTCACTTTTCTCTCAAACGAGCCCAGGACTCGCAACTTGAAACTTCTCTTAAACAACAAAGCCATTGTCTTGTGTGATAATTTAGGGACAATTTCTGAAAGCCTTAAACTGAATGTTAATATGACTGCCTTTTCTTACAGAGCATATATGATTTCTTTAGACAGATCAGATTTTTTGCAACCAAAGTCATTGTAAGTGCGGGTCTCAGTGTGTTGTTTACAACTGTATGCTTGTGTGTGCATGTGTGTGTACGTTCATATATTTGTCTCTAAATGTTCTAGAAACACTTGAATTGAACTTCTTCATGAACACGTTCCTTATGTTCATGATCTCCAAGTATATATTTCGGCGATTTCGTTTCCTACAACGATAACAGTTGCGCGCTTCCCATTATCACCAAGTGTTTTTTTTTATCTAGCTTCCTTGTTTTTGCAAGTGGTGTAGAGTGGTTATCAACACGGAAAACAGTATTACAGAACAAAGAAGAATTTTGCCTGAGAATTGATGACAAAAGACATGAATCCATTTCTCACACTACTCTATCTGATTGTCAGATGAATATTCTCCAAATGTTTTATCGTTGAAGAGTGTAGTAAGAGATAACTTGATCAAATTACTCATCTATAATTACCTTGCTTGTTCAGGAAGTAGTAACAAATGCTGTAAAAAACATTCAGCAAACTTAATTAAATCATTCTTAAATCAATTTATACAATATCTAATCATAAATAAGTACACCCCTAACACTTTTAAAATATAAAAGTAGTTCTCTTCCAAAACAAAACTATTTACTACTAATGGATAATAATACAATTAAAACGGATTTTATTTGGTATCATTATTTTCTACAGCACTGAAACACTGTAACAAAAATATAAATATATATTTGTTCCAAAATAAGTAAAACTAATATATATTTATGAAATTACATTTTTTTTGCAGATTTTAATGGTGTAGAGTTTGGTATTACATCATACCTGATTGTATCCGTTTTAACTAGAGATAATGAAATCCTCGTAGCTTTAGTTTAGAAGAAAATTAGCTTTTTAAAAAATAATTTTTAGGGGTATACTTATTTATGGGGACATAATATAAATATATATATATATATATATATATATATAATATATATATATATGTATGTGTGTGTGTGTGTGTGTGTGTGTGTGTGTGCTGGTGCGTGAATATTGTACTTGTGATCGTATGTTTAAGAACATATGTGCATATAATTGAGCGGATAATGTATTTGTACCCGTAACTACGTCAGTGGAATAGATATATGTTTTAAAGAAAGGATAGGAATTTATTTTCTCGTATGAATAATTTTATCATCTTCTTAACAGGTTTGAATTGCTTTAAAGGAATTTTTCCGACCACAAGTGTGAGAGATTTTATTGATTAGCAGCAGATTATCGATATTACAAAACTCGTAAATGTCTTCTCCCTAATTAGCCACCAACTAATTAATTATCGACCAAATTGGCAATGAAAAAAAAAGGAACCAGGAAAATGTCTCTGTTGATCGGAATTGATTTCTTTTTGCATTAATTGACACTAATCGATTTATAGTAATTTTATATTTTATTTATTTCTATTTTTATATAAACTTCATGTTCTTTGATTGGATTTGGAAAATTCCTTTTTTCTCTTCGAATATGACAATATTAAACGCATTTTGAGATCCAATTCTGGTAATTTGTCGCTTTCCTTATTCCTAATTATTTGTTTAACCAATTTCTCTCGTAAAAATATCATTTAATCTAATTTCCTCTTTCCCTTAAAAAATCAGTGTTTTTGCGAATGTTGTATTTTTTCTTAAAATTCATCGAAACGTTCAAAAGATATCTTCTAAAGGATTAATAAGATTACTACATTAATATTTGGCACTCACACATTATATATATATATATATATATATATATATATATATATATATATATATATATATATATATATATATAGTACCCATTAGAGACGGTTCACCTTGTTTTCTTTTAATTTAGCAATAAATAAACTAAATACTGATAAAACATTAATCTAATCTGAATACAGTGGCACCCATAAATAAGTACACCCCTAACAAGTGTTTTTAAATAGAAAATTAATTTTTTATAGACCGAAGATACCAGAATTATTATCATCCCTAATGTAAAATTACACAATTGCATTTATCATAAAACTCTACAACATTGAAATTCCATAGTCAAAATTATAATTGCATGAATATGTGGTGTACTTATTTTTAAACAGTTTTACATTTATATTTTTGGTTACAGAGTTTAACTGCTATAGAGCTTGGTCATGAAATATAAGAAATTCTTAGGGTGTACTTATTTATTGGAGATGATATATATATATATATATATATATATATATATATATATATATATATATATATACTAGCTAAAGTACCCGGTCCATGACCGGACTAAAAGAAAAAAAGGAACACCAAAGAGTGAGTGGCGAGAAAATAAGAGACCCAATTCGGTTCATTTTTTAAAATATCTCATAAAATAAAATAGGGGATGGGGGTAGACCTCGTAAAAAAATATTTCCCCAAATATATTTTCGTGAAAATCGGACCATCAATTGATTTTTCATAGTATATTTTAAAAATCCTCTTGTCGAAAGTTGTTTTTGGCTACTTAAAATTTCAGTTGATTTAACGGTGTAAAAATGAAAACATTGTTTTTCAATCATAATTTTCATTATTTCCGTTAGCTGAAAATTTAAAAAAAATCATCAGTAGTTTGTTTAATGTTTCTTCTTTCGAATTGAAAACAAATTTTTCAAGATAATATTATTTTTATGCAAGTTTCATTGTGTTAAATATAGAGGTGGTGTAAATTTCACAGGAAAAATTGGTGGTAATAAGAGATAATTATTTATCAAATTTAAAAAAAAAATCGCCGAGAATTGTTTAATGAATAAACGGTCGAAATAAATGTCATATTCGAGACGACACTAATATGAAAGAATTAAAGTGATTTCTAAAGTTTAAAAAAATGTTAATAAATGATTAAAAGAAATCTCAAGATAAGGACTGAACTTAAAAAACGGTCGGAAAATTAGGGTGACCCCCCCCCCCCCAAAAAAAAACAAAAAAAAAAAAACAAAAAAAAACAAAACAAAACAAACAGAACCAAAATTATTTATTTTCCCATTAAACTAACTCTAGGTCATCGCCTGCCTGACTTTTTGTTAAGCTGACTTCACTGCTGATAAACAGTGGATTCAATTTTAGTGAATAAATTTCGCAGCAGGAACAGGAGTTGGTATATACCAAAAACTTAAATCTATATATATATATATATATATATATATATACGTGTGTGCATGTGTGTATGCGTGTGTATGTGTGTGTGTGTGTATGAAAGCGCTAGTGTATATTTAGGCAACAGTCCTTCATTAATACATGTTTGATTAAGCGAGAATGACGAATAATTAAACATCTTTTTCGTTGAATGTTCTAGTTTCCAAAAAAGAGAAAAGGTCTCAAGGTTCAATTAATGTAAATATTGTATGAAAAGTTTTGGGGTTTTAATTGAAACACATTACTAAACTTATATATTTATTACATCCAATAGACGAGGCTTAGAATATTAAAAAAATTTAAAGGGGTAAGTTTTCCACAAAAGGGGTGTTCTGGAAATGACACTCAACTGCATCCATTACTGAGGTTCTAGTTCTGTATCTTTGTGGATTGTAGAGTGCCCCTTTATTGCCATTACGCACTGGTGCACTCTGACCCGGAGTGATAGTATCTGTTAAGGTCCAATTTATGCATCAAATAGAACTTTTCGGAAATTACATTTATTATATCGGAATGCTTGATACCATATAACTGTGGACAAATTATTAGTTTTAGATAGGAATGCTTAAAAATATATAACTATGTACAAGCAAATAAACATTATCATTTAAATGCTTTAAATATTAGTATTATATCAGTATACTTGAAACCATATAACTGTGTGCAATCATTTGTATGAAATCGTAATACTTGATACATGTAACTGTGTTCGAACAAATGATTATAAACAAATGAAATGCAATAAAAAGAACAATTACAATGGGAGATCGAAAATATAAATAGTTACGATTGAAATCAAGCCCTTACAAACGAATCAAATTCCGGAATTAGACAGCCCATAAGGGGTTGATATGCCGTTAAAAAATAAATCAAACCCAGCAGAAATACCAGAAATAGACTCTTGCGTCTCTTTCCTTTTTTTATTAACATCTTTCTTTTCTTCCCCATCACATTTTACTTTGCATTTGCTTCCTTTCCTATTTTGTTTTTATTTTGTTTATATTTTTTATATTTTTTACTTGGACATATTTTTGCATTTTTCTTTCACTCTCCGATCTTCAAAATGGCGCCATAAAACCCAATAAATTTGCCAAATTTAGCACTTACAGAATGCTTCTATGGCCTGCAGTTAAGTCGCTTCAAATTTCACGCAGGTAACAACCTTAACCTAATCTGACATTAAACGGCTTTTTTTCTTTAACGCATGTCACATTTTCATGTTTCATTTTATGACTATCTTTATCCGCGCAAAAATGGCACATTCCAGTTTGCTTTGTCGCTTCTTATGCAAAATTGTTTTGTTCGATGGAAGATAATGAAAAATTCGGAAGACACCATCATGTTATAAAACCAGTCGTCATCAAACATTGTTTAACTGAAGTATTTCAATATCTTTTGGACAAATTGGGTTTACTCGTTTTCAGTACATACACACATTTCAGGCACCTCAATAACTCAAAGGAAATAAATTTAGTTTATGTGGAATGTACAAAGTGCCGACTAATTTTCTGGCTTAAAAAAAAACTATTTCATCCCAAAGTTTCAACTGATATATTCTTTCATATTTCAAAAATTAGGACCACATAATTTGATTATTTGGCTTTAGACCTGCTCTTACATAGTAGAATCAAACACTTTTATGCACACACAAACACACACACACACACACACACACACACACACATATATATATATATATATATATATATATATATATATATATATATATATAAAATAGCTATTAAAAATAAAAAAATTGTAAAATCATCCAACTCACAAATTTCACAATTTCATCAAGTACATCTTAATAATTAAATCAACAAAATGTACCTGATAATCGTTTTATTCGTTTTATTCTTTTTTATTGGCTGTATAATATTGGTATATTGAGCACTATTTGCTACAGTAGCGAATCATCAGATGATTAATATATCTACTTGTAAATCTATTAATTATCATATCATATTAGGTGCACTTATTTTCACTACTGATCTTATTTACTAAGCTTAGTATGGCACATGTTGGATTGCCTGCAATATCTGCTTTTCATAAATATAAAACATGGGTGTGTTGTTTTGAGAAGTGGAATCATGATCTATTGCAGTCTGTTGTGTTCACCCTTAAAAAAGACATGAAACAAATTCTTCTCAACTGTAAATAACAGAGCAGTGACCTTTAACCTGGTAAAGTTAGTCCAGTTCAGTGAAAGTTAATCTGAGAGGAAAAAAAAAGGGAAAAGTTAGATGGTCAGTAAATAAACCAGCTTCCCAATCCCACTTTGTGATGGATGAATAGAATGATTAGTACCTCATTAGGAATGAAAATAAAATTTCTTAAAAGTCTGATGAATTCAAAGAATCAGTGTCCAGCTAAATAGAGATTATGATAAGAACATCATAAAGAACAGAAAACCACTCCACCATTTCACCCAAGGAAAATGACGGTAATGTACAAGTTACAAATAAAAGTAAACTGGGGAGACTCATGATTACCCACACTCTAAAGAGAGAGAGAGAGAGAGAGAGAGAGAGAGAGAGAGAGAGAGAGAGAGAGAGAGAGAGAGAGAGAGATTTATCTGAATTTGAACACTGGCACCAAAAACAGCCTACTAATATTAACTGGTTAATAACTTTTCAGTTATTGATAGGCATGCTAATCATTGCTTCACAGTGAAGCATTCATTATGCCAACTTGAGATATATGAGCAGGGAGACACAACACACACACACACACCACACACACACGCGCACACATGCACACACCACACACCACAATATATATATATATAATAAAATAAATTATTTTTAAAATGCTTCACAAAGCTCTGAAGAACCACAATCGTCCACGTCCTGAATGAAAATGGTAAAACAAGAGAGAGAGAGAGAGAGAGAGATGAGAGAGAGAGAGAGAGAGAGAGAGAGAGAGAGAGAGAGAGAGAGAGAGAGAATATCTTAACAAAAGACTGCACTGCAGATGTCGTAAGAGGGTTGAATTCCTTTATTTGTAATGGACTGTGAGAATTAGCTTGGCAACCATTACTCCACAGGGAGGCAGCCAAGTCCTCTAACTAAGAATAGTTGAGTACAATGCCACAAATGAACGACTCATGGCAGGTATTAAACTACAAGGATAGTTATTAATCTGAACACACAGGCCTTGGATTACTTACCATACCTTCTATTCCTAAGTAGTTACCTATATAAGCACCAATCAGGCACATCACTGCTTAACTTATTTACTAAGCTTTGTTTGGCACACAGTTTACGGATTGCATGCTATACTTGCTGCTCTTAAAGTGGTCGTATATTTAAGTACTCATGACACTCATCACTGTTTAACTTTTGAGATCTTATTTACTAAACTTTGCTTAGTTTGGGCACATAGCCTTCAGGTTGCTTACCATACCTGCTGTGTCCTAAGTGGTCACCCAACTGAATATTAAACACAGGCTCATCACTTTGGCCACCTTATTTACAAGGCTTTGCTTAGTATAATAACAAATAGGTCTTATGTTACTTAGCACACCTGCTGCTCTTAAGTGGTCCCCAATATAAGCAATGATGCTGGCTCACTTAGTATCATTCACAGGCTCACAATCTTGCTGTTTTAAGTGGTATCCAAATTAAGTACTTACTGGTCAGACTCATTGTTGCTTAACTTTGGTCACCATGCTGAGAACAGGTGCTTTCACCATGACTTGATCCTAATCTCACAAACTAACTTGAATACTAATGACCTGCAAGACTAGTTTGTTAACCACAGCAATGTTCATCCTAACCTGAAATTTATCCAGTTTCTGACAACACATACCAAATGTTGACAGGACCACCCCCAAAAATTATATTCTTGTACTTAGGCAGTTCAATATGAGCTTGTTTAATTGAATATATGAGCTTGTTAAATTGAATATTCAAAAACATATATTCTCTTAATTTAACAAAAAAGATGCCTTCATAAGAAAATCAGCTTGATGGAAAAAAAGTTGTTGAGTGTATTTTGAAGAAAGCAAAAAGTTTAGTCTTAGTGCTGTTGTTCTGACAGTGTTATTATTCATTGAATAGGCTTCAACATTGAATCCCTATCAGCTATGAAGCTGAAAGCAATTAGAATGTCAAACAATAATAAAAACAAGAAAACTTGATATTTGATATTATTTATTAATAATGTAAAATAATGAGATATTTGAGAAAAAAAAAGCAAACAATTGTTTATGATATGGTCAAACAAATTAGACAAGAGACTCCAATAAAAAGTCTAAATCTTTTAAAAGAGTTTTGAAATTCCCTGTGGTCAGATTTTGAATCTTCTCTTTATTGGCTGAACTGGCAGTGTAATGGTCAGTTCAACTACCATCAGTTTCTTGAATCAATAAATTCAGTTAATTCTGAATTTATTGATTGGTATGCTCTCCTTAAGAGATGAGCTGAATGATCTTGTAAAAAACAACACAACATAGTCTTATTGCAAAGCTTGTAGGAGCAAATAAATATCCACTATTGTGAGTATTTTTGCTTTCTTTTGTTTTTCTTTGTATCTTTTAAGTATGTATATATTAATTTTTATTTGTGTATATATGGAGGTATTTAACTGCAACACAATGCAAAGAATTCAACACAAGGGACCCCTCATGACTAAGTGGGCCAGTTTTCAATTTCAGCATTCCACTTTAGAGGCAAGATAGAACATTCAGGGATTGACTCTGAAACCCACCCTTATGCATTGCAGTGGAGATGTTCCCTTAAAGCCTAAGGCATATAATTAATATTCACAGATGACATTTATATAATGTGTATACACACAAATACAATACAGACACATTTGTGTGTATGAATGTATGATTAGCTTAAAATGGGTTTTATAGTAATTTATTCTTGTTAGACTTGCCATATAATCTGTCATATTTAGATTTTTGAATTGATTTTTTACCTGAAATTACAAATTTTAATCTAACACCAGTTTGCACTTGGTATACTTCTGAGATCAGAAAATATATATATGTATATAGGTTATGTACTAAGCTTAGCTTTGATGTGAAACACAAGGACCATATGTAGGGGAACCCAGTGAGAACCGAAATCCCTAACACTGGTTTGTAAATCTAGCTTGTATGACCATTAAATATGTGGCTAACTTATTTACATCTATGTAGGTGCCAATAATAAGTAGTAGTAATATAATATATATATATATATATATATATATATATATATATAATACTATATATATAGTTTTTGTATGTTTGTAGTTTTTTGGAATTAAGATAGTTTAAAAAATCTTAACAAAGCAAATTGAGAAGTGATTGTTATGGTGCTGTCATATATTGAGTAAAGAATGATGCATACAGTTTAGTCTAAACTGAGCATAGCATTATTTTATAACACAATCACTTGATAAAAATCTTAAAATTGGTAACAATTTTTGAAAAAAAGAAAAGATACAACAGATCATGTTCAATATTGAATCATGAGTATAGTGTGTGTGTGTGTGTGTGTGTGGTTTGTGTGTTGTGTATATTTGTGGGTGGGTGGTGATTCTGTGACCATATGTTTTTTTCACGATGTATATGCAGTTACTGGAGGTCCTACTAAATTATTATTGAACAAAATTGATGAATAATGGTTTACCACTACCATAACAGTCTGTAGAGTTATTGCTCTTGTTTTTTCATTTTTATTGCTTATAGTTATATTCATATTTTTGTACATATAATGCCAAAAAGAAAAAGGTTAATTGTGTTGTGGGGTTAATCTTTCTAAAACTACTATATTCCACATCTATTTATCTTTGTATATTAGTCATTTGTAGCTGCAACTGAGAGGTGTGCAAATCGTAAATGTATTTACAGACAAGTACTTATAGTAATCATATCAATAAGTCACTATTCCTGCAGATCACTGAATTTCAGGCATTGATGGAGCCTCGTACAGTATTACATTTATTGACATTCAGAGACCAATGTACTGTACAGAGGCTCATCAATGCTGAAATTCAGTGATCGGCAGGAATTAGTGCTTTTGAGTGAATTTACTATAAGTCTTGTCTGTAAATACATTTACGAATTTGCACACCTCTCAGTGCAGCTACAAATGATACATATACAAAGATAAATGAATGTGGATATACGTTAGTTTTTAGAAGATTGAACCCCACAACACAATTAACCTTTTTCTTTTTGCATTATATGGTACAAAAAATATAATATAACTATGAGCAAGTAATAAATGAAAAACAAGAGCAAGTAACTCTAGCTGTTATGGTAAGTGGTAAGCCATTTTATTCATCATTTTGTTCAATAATAATTTTGTATGGACCTCAGTAACTGCATATGACATCCGTGAAAAAACATGATGGTTACAGAATCACACGCCACCCACAAATATGACACAACACACACAAACAACACACCACACGACACACGACACACATACTCATGATTATAAATTGACATGATCTGTGGTATCTTTTCTTTTTTCAAAAAAATTGTTACCAATTTTTAAGAGTTTTTATCAGTTGACTTGTGTTATAAATTGTATGCTACAGTTTAGATAAACTGTATGTTTCATCAATTCTTAACTTTCAAATAATATGACAGCACAGTAACAATCACTTCTCAATTTGCTTTTGTTAGATTTTTTAAACTATACTTAATCCAAAAAGACTACAACATACAAAACTGATATATAGTATATATATATATTATATATATGTATATATTATATATATTGATATATTATGTATATATTATTATATATATGGGCACCTCACTAGTGTAAATAAGTATATGCACATATTATAATGGTTATACAAGCTAGATTTACAAATCCAGTGTTAGGGAATTTCGGTTCTCACGTGGGTTCCCGTATTACATAATGTGTTCTGTGTTGTTCACATGCAAAGCTAGCTTAGTACATAACTATATACAGTATTATAGTTTTCTGGATCTCAGAAGTATATCAAGTGCAAACTGGTGTTAGATTAAATTTTGTAAATTCAGGTAAAAAATCAAAGTTCAATAAATCTAAATAGTGACAGATTGATATTGGCAAGTCTAACAGAATAAAGATTATATAACCCATTTTAAAGCTAATCCATACATCATACACACACTGTGTCATGTATGTATTTTGTGTTGTAATACACAATATATAAATGTCATCTGTGAATATAAGTATATTGCTTAGCTTTTAAGGAACATCTCCACTGGCAAATGCATAAGGGTGGGTTCAGAGTCAATCCCTGAGTATATCTTGCCTCTAGTGAATGCGGATTGAACTGGCCCACTTTTAGTCTATGAGGGGGTCCCTTGTGTTGAGTTCTGCGCATTGTGTTGCAGTTAAATACTCCATATATAACGCACAAATAAAAATATATATACATTACTTAAAGATACAAGAAAAACAAGAAAGCTTCTACAATAGTGGATATTTATTTTGCTCCTACAAGCTTTGCATAAGACTATGTTGTTGTTGTTTTTTACAGATCATTCAGCTCATCTCCTTAAAGAGCAATCCAATCAATAAATTCAGAATTTACTGAATTTTATTTGATTCAAGAAACTGATGTTATTGAAACGGACCATATACACTCCCAGTTCGAGCCAACAAAGAGAAGATTCCAATACTGACCCGGAATTTCAAAACTCTTTTAAAAGATTAGACTTTTAGTTGAGTCTTTGTCTAATTTGTTTGAACCATACAAACAACTGTTTGCTTTTTTTTTCTCAAATATCTCATTATTTTACCATTATTAATAAATATATATCAAAATATAAGTTTTCTTGTTTTAATTATTGTTTTGACATTCTAATTGCTTTCAGCTTCATAGCTGATAGGTTCAATGTTGAAGCCTATTCAATTGAAATATAACACTGTAGAACAACAGCACTAAGCTAAACTTTTTGCTTTCTTCAAAAATACATCTCAACAACTTTTTTTCCACCAAGCTGATTTTCTTTGAAGGCATCTTTTTGTTAATTTTAGAGAATATATTTTTTGAACATTCAATTTAACAAGCTCATATATTCAATTAAACAAGCTCATATTGACTGCCTAAGTAAGCAAAATATAATTTGGGGTGGTCCTGTCAACATGTTGGTATGTGTTGTCAGAAGCTGGATAAATTTCAGGTTAGGATGAACATTGCTGTGTTACAACTATCTTTGCTAGGTCATTAGTATTCAAAGTTAGTTTGTGAGTAGGATCAATTTGGGTCATGGTGAAGTCACCGTTCTCTAGCAGGGGACCAAGTTAAGCAACAATGAGTCTGACAGCAAGTAACTTAATTTTGGATACCACTTAAAACAGCAAGATTTGTGAGTCCTGTGATGATAAGTGAGCCAGATCATTGCTTATGATTGGGGAACCACTTAGAGAGCGTGTGCTAAGTAAGCAATAAGACCTATTTGTTAAATAATGCTAAGGCAAGCCTTGTAAATAAGGTGGCGCAAAGTGATGAAGCCTGTTTAATGATTCAGTTGGGTGACCACTTAGGACAGCAGGTATGGTAAGGCAACCTGTAGGTCTATGTGCCAAACTAACAAAGTTTTAGTAATGAAGATCTCAAAGTTAAACAGTGATGAGTGTCATGAGTTACTAATATTCGACCACTTTAAGAGCAGCAAGTATTAGCAATGCAAATCCGTAAACTGTGTGCCAAACAAAGCTAGTAAAATAAGTTTAAGCAGTGATGTGCCTGATTGGTGCTTTATATAGGTAACTTACTTAGGAATATGAAGGTATGTAAGTAATCAAGCCTGTGTGTCAGATTATAACTATTTCTTGTAAGTTAATAACTGTCATGAGTCGTTCATTTGTGGCATTGTACTCAAGCTATTCTTGAGTAAGTAAGACTTGGCTTGCTCCCTGTGGATAATTGGTTGCCAAGTAATCTCAACAGTCCATCACAAATAAAGTGTGAATTCAACCTCTCTACGACATCTGCAGTGGCAGTCTTTTGTTAAGATATTCTCTCTTCTCTCTCTCCTCTCTCTCTCTCTCTCTCGTCCCTCTCTCGTCTCTCTCTCTCTACTTCTCTCTCTTCTCTCTCTCTCTTTGGTGTTACCATTTTTCATTCAGGACGTGGACGATTGTGGTTCTTCAGAGCTTTGTGAAGCATTGTTAAATAATAATTTATATTTAATAATATATTGTAATGATATTATGTGTGTGTGTGTTGTGTGGCATGTGTGCGTCGTGTGTGTGTGTGTGTGTGTGTGTGTGTGTGTTGTATCCCTGCTCAGTTGATAGTCTCAAGTGTGGCCATAATGAATGCTTCACTGTGAAAGCAATGATTTAGCATGCGCTAATCAATAACTGAAAAGTTATTTAACCAGTTTAATATTAGTAGGCTGTTTTGGTTGCCGAAGTGTTCAAATTCAGATAAACTCTCTCTCTCTTCTCTCTCTCTCTCTCTCTTCTCTCTCTCTCTCTTCTTCTCTCTCTCTCTCTTTTGAGTGTGGGTAATCATGAAGTCTCTCCAGTTTACTTTTATTTGTAATTGTACATTACCGTCATTTTCCTTGGTGAAATGGTGAGTGGTTTTCTGTTATTTATGATGTTCTTATCTATAATCTCTATTTAGTTGGACACTGATTCTTTGATTCATCAGACTTTAAGAAATTTTATTTTCATTCCTAATGAGGTATAATCATCTAATTAATCGCATCACAAGTGTGGATTGGGAAGCTGGTTTTTATTTACTGACCACTAACTTTTCCTTTTTTTTTTCCTCTCAGATTAACCTTCACTGAACTGGACTAACTTTACCAGGTTAAAGGTCACTGCTCTGTTATTTACAGTTGAGAAGAATTTGTTTCATGTCTTTTTTAAAGGGTGAACAAACAGACTCAAAATTAGATCATGATTCCACTTTTCAAAGAACAACACACCCATGTTTTATAATTTATGAAAAGCAGATATGCAGGCAATCCAAACATGTGCCAGACTAAGCTTAGTAAATAAGATCAGTAGTGAGAAATATAGTGCACTGCTATATGATTATGATTAATGTAATAGATTTACAAGTAGATATATTAATCATCTGAGATTCGCTACTGTAGCAAATAGTGCTCTATATACCAATATTTACAGCCAATAAAAAAGGAAATAAAACGAAAAACGATTATCAGGTTACATTTTGTTGATTTAATTATTAAGATGTACTTGCATGAAATTGTGAAATTTGTGTGTTGGATGATTTACAAATTTTTTTTATTTTTAATTAGCTATTTTTTTTATCGAATATATATATAGTATATATATATATATAGTGTTGTGTGTGTGTGTGTGTGTGTGTGTGTGTGTGTGTGTATAAAAGTGTTTGAATTCTCTATGTAGAGCAGTCTATAAGCCAAATAATCAAATATGTGGTCCTAATTTTGAAATATGAAAGAATATATCAGTTGAAACTTTGGGATGAAAATAGTTTTTTTTTTAAGCCAGAAAATTAGTCGGCACTTTGTACATTCCACATAAAACTAAATTTATTTCTTTGAGTTATTGAGGTGCCTGAAATGTGTGTATGTACTGAAACGAGCAAACCCTATTTGTCCAAAAGATATTGAAATACTTCAGTTAAACAATGTTTGATGACGACTGGTTTTATAACATGATGGTGTCTTCCGAATTTTCATTATCTTCCATCGAACAAAACAATTTGCATAAGAAGCGACAAAGCAAACTGGAATGTGCCATTTTTGCGCGATAAAGATAGTCATAAAATGAATGAAAATGTGACATGCGTTAAAGAAAAAAGCGTTTAATGTCAGATTAGGTTAAGGTTGTTACCTGCGTGAAATTTGAAGCGACTTAACTGCAGGCCATAGAAGCATTCTGTAAGTGCTAAAATTTGGCAAATTTATTGGGTTTTATGGCGCCATTTTGAAGATCGGAGAGTGAAGAAGAAAAATGCAAAAATATGTCCAAGTAAAAAATATAAAAGATATAAACAAAAATAAAAAAAAAATAGGAAAGGAAGCAATGCAAAGTAAAATGTGATGGGGAAGAAAAGAAAGATGTTAATAAAAAAAGGAAAATGAGACGCAAGAGTCTATTTCTGGTATTTCTGCTGGGTTTGATTTTTTTTTTAACGGCATATCAACCCCTTATGGGCTGTCTAATTCCGGAATTTGATTCGTTTGTAAGGGCTTGATTTCAATCGTAACTATTTATATTTTCGATCTCCCATTGTAATTGTTCTTTTTATTGCAATTTCATTTGTTTATAATCATTTGTTCGAACACAGTTACATGTATCAAGTATTACGATTTCATACAAATGATTGCACACAGTTATATGGTTTCAAGTATACTGATATAATACTAATATTTAAAGCATTTAAATGATAATGTTTATTTGCTTGTACATAAGTATATATTTTTAAGCATTCCTATCTAAAACTAATAATTTGTCCACAGTTATATGGTATCAAGCATTCCGATATAATAATGTAATTTCCGAAAAGTTCTATTTGATGCATAAATTGGACCTTAACAGATACTATCACTCCGGTCAGAGTGCACCAGTGCGTAATGGCAATAAAGGGGCACTCCACAATCCACAAAGATACAGAACTAGACCTCAGTAATGATGCAGTTGAGTGGCATTCCAGAACACCCCTTTTGTGGAAACTTACCCCTTTAAATTTTTTTGATATTCTAAGCCTCGTCTATTGGATGAATAAATATATAAGTTTAGTAATGTGTTTCAATTAAAACCCCAAAATTTTCATACAATATTTACATTAATTGAACCTTGAGACCTTTCTCTTTTTGAAACTAGAACATTTAACGAAAAAGATGTTTAATTATTCGTCATTCTCGCTTAATCAAACATGTATTAATGAAGGACTGTTGCCTAAATTACACTAGCGCTTTCATACACACACAAACACACACACATACACAGCATACACACATCGCACACGTATATATAGTATATATATATATATATATATATATATATATATATATTAAGATTAAGTTTTTGGTATATACCAACTCCTGTTCCTGCTGCAAAAATTTATTCACTAAATGAATCACTGTTTATCAGCAGTGAAGTCAGCTTAACAGAAAGTCAGGCAGGGATGACCTAGAGTAGTTTTTAATGGGAAAATAATATATTTGGTTCTGTTTGTTTTGTTTGTTTTTTTTGTTTTTTTGTTTTTTGTTTTTTTTTTGGGGGGTCACCCTAATTTTGCCGACCGTTTTTTAAGTTCAGTCCTTATCTTGAGATTCTTTTAATCATTTATTAACATTTTTTAAAACTTTAGAAATCACTTTAATTCTTTCATATTAGTGTCGTCTCGAATATGACATTTATTTTCGACCGTTTATTCATAAACAATTCTCGGCGATTTTTTTTTAGAATTTGATAAATATTTTATCTCTTATTACAACCAATTTTTTTCCTGTGAAATTTACACCACCCTATATTTAACACAATGAAACTTGCATAAAATAATATTATCTTGAAAATTTGTTTTCAATTCGAAAGAAGAAACATTAAACAAACTACTGATGATTTTTAAAATTTTCATCTAACGGAAAATAATGAAAATTATGATTGAAAAACAATGTTTCATTTTTACACCGTTATCAACTGAAATTTTAAGTAGCCAAAAACAACTTTCGACAAGAGGATTTTTTTAAAATATACTATGAAAAATCAATTGATGGTCGCGATTTCACGAAATATATTTGGGGAAATATTTTTTACGAGGTCTACCCCCATCCCCTATTTTATTTTATGAATAATTTTAAAAAATGAACCGAACTTGGTCTCTTATTTTCTTGCCACTCACTCTTTGGTGTTCCTTTTTTTTTGTCCGGTCATGGACGGGTACTTGCTAGTATATATATATATATATATATATATATTATAATATATATATATATATATATATCATCTCCAATAAATAAGTACACCCTAAAGAATTTCTTATATTTCATGACCAAGCTCTATAGCAGTTAAATCTGTAACCAAAAAATATAAATGTAAAACTGTTTAAAAATAAGTACACCAACATATTCATGCAATTATAATTTTGACTATGGAATTTCAATGTTGTAGAGTTTTATGATAAATGCATTGTGTAATTTTACATAAGGGATGATAATAATTCTGGTATCTTCGGTCTATAAAAAATTAATTTTCTATTTAAAAACACTTGTTAGGGGTGTACCTATTATGGGTGCCACTGTATTCAGATTAGATTAATGTTTTATCAGTATTTAGTTTATTTATTGCTAAATAAAAGAAAACAAGGTGAACGTCTCTAATGGGTACTAATTATATATATATATATATATATATATATATATATATATATATATATATTATATATATATATATATATATATAATGTGGTGAGTGCCAAATATAATGTAGTAATCTTATTAATCCTTTAGAAGATATCTTTGAACGTTTCGATGAATTTTAAGAAAAATACAACATTCGCAAAAACACTGATTTTTTAAGGGAAAGAGGAAATTAGATTAAATGATATTTTTACGAGAGAAATTGTTAAACAAATAATTAGGAATAAGGAAAGCGACAAATTACCAGAATTGGATCTCAAAATGCGTTTAATATTGTCATATTCGAAGAGAAAAAAGGAATTTTCCAAATCCAATCAAAGAACATGAAGTTTATATAAAAATAGAAATAAATAAAATATAAAATTACTATAAATCGATTAGTGTCAATTAATGCAAAAAGAAATCAATTCCGATCAACAGAGACATTTTCCTGGTTCTTTTTTTTTTTCATTGCCAATTTGGTCGATAATTAATTAGTTGGTGGCTAATTAGGGAGAAGACATTTACGAGTTTTGTAATATCGATAATCCTGCTAATCAATAAAATCTCTCACACTTGTGGTCGGAAAAATTCCTTTAAAGCAATTCAAACCTGTAAGAAGATGATAAAATTATTCATACGAGGAAATAAATTCCTATCCTTTCTTTAAAACATATATCTATTCCACTGACGTAGTTACGGTACAAATACATTATCCGCTCAATTATATGCACATATGTTCTTAAACATACGATCACAAGTACAATATTCACGCACAGCACACACACACACACACACACACACATATATATATTATATATATATATATATATATATTATATATATATTATATTTATGTATATATGTCCCCATAAATAAGCATACCCCTAAAATTATTTTTAAAAAAGCTAATTTTCTTCTAAACTAAAGCTACGAGGATTTCATTATCTCTAGTTAAAACGGATACAATCAGGTATGATGTAATACCAAACTCTACACCATTAAAATCTGCAAACAAAAATGTAATTTCATAAATATATATTAGTTTACTTATTTTGGAACAAATATATATTTATATTTTTGTTACAGTGTTTCAGTGCTGTAGAAAATAATTGATACAATAAAATCCGTTTTAATTGTATTATTATCCATTAGTAGTAAATAGTTTTGTTTTGGAAGAGAACTACTTTTATATTTTAAAAGTGTTAGGGGTGTACTTATTTATGATAGATATTGTATAAATTGATTTAAGAATGATTTAATTAAAGTTTGCTGAATGTTTTACAGCATTTGTTACTACTTCCTGAACAAGTAAGGTAATTATAGATGAGTAATTTGATCAAGTTATCTCTTACTACACTCTTCAACGATAAAACATTTGAGAATATTCATCTGACAATCAGATAGAGTAGTGTGAGAAATGGATTCATGTCTTTTGTCATCAATTCTCAGGCAAAATTCTTCTTTGTTCTGTAATACTGTTTTCCGTGTTGATAACCACTCTACACAACTTGCAAAAAACAAGGAAGCTAGATAAAAAAAAAACACTTGGTGATAATGGGAAGCGCGCAACTATTATCATTGTAGGAAACGAAATCGCCGAAATATATACTTGGAGATCATGAACATAAGGAACGTGTTCATGAAGAAGTTCATTCAAGTGTTTCTAGAACATTTAGAGACAAATATATGAACGTACACACACGCACACACAAGCGTACAGTTGTAAACAACACACTGAGACCCGCACTTACAATGACTTTGGTTGCAAAAATCTGATCTGTCTAAAGAAATCATATATGCTCTGTAAGAAAAGGCAGTCATATTAACATTCAGTTTAAGGCTTTCAGAAATTGTCCCTAAATTATCACACAAGACAATGGCTTTGTTGTTTAAGAGGAGTTTCAAGTTGCGAATCCTGGGCTCGTTTGAGAGAAAAGTGACATTACATGGGCAAAATAATTTAAAAGCCAATAAAACTTCTATGAGATACTCCAAAGAATGACAACAATCAATTACTGTGTATTGCATAAAGGATTTGGTTTAACAATTTTTAAAGGTCGGGTTCAAAACTTTGGGAATATAAGAACCAAGATGCGTGAATAGTGCCAAGGATCTTGTTTTATATATAATTACAATCAAGTATAGTCAGATGTTCTTTCGGACAAATAGTAATAAAAAAATGCTTGTCAGCTTATTTATCATTTCTCCGAAATATTTCTAGATCTTATTTCTAGGTTCATTATAAATACAAAAATATTCTGTCCAGTACTACCAATAAAACCTGATCACAATCCAAAACAAATGTTCAATTCAACTAAATTCATTTTGGAGTACGACTACGACTACTTTCAACTTTTATCACTTGGCAATTTGTTTTATTTCTTCAATTTCCTTCATGAAAGCACACATAATTCTTTTGAATGGAATCAATCCAGGAATGCTCAGCTGTGTAGAATTCTATGATATAACAAAAAAATGTTTACAATGGTAAGAATAAGACTCTGCTATATTCTTTTGTAATGATCAATCATTTGCTTGATTTATAAGTTGAATCTAATCAGTTCATGTTAAGTTTCCAGCTTACAATTTTACGACCAGTCACATTTAGTTTCGGACAAATTGCATAGATAAAACCTGGGAATCTATTCACTAGAATAAAAGTAGATCGTATGATCAAAATAATGGCCAAATGGCAAAAAATTGACTTCACGCCAATTTTTATGCACATATCTCTTCTATTTTCTTTCCTTGTCACCAGATCACACATTCTAAACGACTTGCATATTTCTAGTATTATCTGCGTTATTCGGACAATTGTCCTCATCTTTATTGTTATTTGTCGGACTCGGAACCTCTTTTCGGACGCGGGGAACCTTCTTTTCGAACTCGGGAACTTTCTTGTTGTAATCGAGAGCCATCACGGAACTTAGAACTTAACCTTTATTCAGTCCACAGGGGTATCCTGTTCTCATTCCGCTAACCATAGCTGGGGTAGGAGTTGTTAATTAGTTTTCTATGTTACTGCCGCTACTCAGGATTGAACCCGGAATCCAGAGATAACTTTCACTTAGAACTGTCTTAACCTAACTACCTTATCCACTAGGCTATGTGTCCAATTGAACCGAGCCGAGAAGGTTCCGAGTCCGACAAGAAATACTTGAAGAAGGCCGGGGGTATATCGGCCGAAACGTTGTACAAATGACAATGAAGATGGGGACAATAGTCGGAATAACGCAGATAAATACTAATCATCAGCCTCATCTCAAACATTCAGAGAAATTGCATATTTCTCTTTCTATGTAAATAGAAAATCAACATTAACAATTGCTACTGAAATCCAGTTTACCGCCAAGTTAACCTTTTCCTAATTATTTCGTTTTTCTTCTTTTTCAAATGATTAGGTTTAATTAAAGTTTTAGTTATGGAATTTATGTACCCATACTTACAGATTCTATAATTTATTAGCAGAATCTTTGTTGTCAGCAATCATCATCGTCATAGACAATGCACAAAAGATCTGACTTCGTCTGTTTACGTTTTACTTCGCGCTAATGCACTAGGAATGCACTAATCCATCTCTTTCTTCATATCCACGAGTAAATAGTAAGGTAGACTGGGTTATCTAATAGGGCAACCGATCTAGAATAAAATCTTTTTAATCCAAATCTTTTATTGTACTCTCGCAGTTGTACCGTATATTAATTTATAGTTATTCAAGCAAGTGACGAACCGTTTAGTGCCATTAGACCGGATAATGTTTTCAAGAAAATCCTCCTTGTGAAAGTTTCTATAGACATTAAAAGGTCGGTGAAAAATACTGAACAAAATAAATTACAAAGTTTCCTTTGAAAAGTTTAACAATCAGTTCTAATCAATAATTTCTAATCATGTTAGTAATTAGACATCTTGATTTGGTTAGATTCTCCCTCGACGGAACGGGAGTTTCATTTTGTCTGTTGATTTTGATCTAATTTTAACCGGACACTTTCCACTTTTTCTGCCAGTGGTCATTGTTTATCGGTCTTTTAGTCCACCACACCAGGGAATTAAAAAAAATGAAAGAAAAATAAAAGAAACGGTGTAGGAACATTTGACCTTTACATAATTTGAATGCATCGATTAAGCACAATAAATGTCATTAAGTTTTATTAGTTAATTACATCTTGTAAATGTGACACTGAACGCAGATTCATCATCAACAACTGATGATTAAACTTGATCGTGAATAAAAGCGCCAATTGAGACTCGATGCATAAATCTAAAATTAATTTTTACCTGAATCGGAAATTGTATTTTCTAAACTGATAAAATGACAGAATCGGAAATTTAAATGTAACTTTCCCTTAATTTCTCTGAAAATGTGCAGGTGGCATAATGGTTATCGTCGTAGAAAAAGAAGTCAGTTAGCCAAGTTCAAATTGGGGATTAGACGGTTCGTACTTTACTGCGCGCTAATGGTTAAATAATAGGGTAAATTGTTTTTCAAGGGCAACCGATCTCGAAGTAAAAACTCTGAATCCAAATTCCCTACCGGCGTGACAGAGTAACTTGCCATGGTGTAGTGGCAGAATCAGGAGAAGCTAGTATCCCAACGACAGATCCACGTTGTATTTAATCTCGTTCTTACAAGTCCATTAATACCAAGTTGTACAGCAATTTGTCCCTTCCCTTAGATAACACCGGTTTCGCGAATGGGGGTTCATTTGCAGCCTGGGCAATTGCTAATTCTTCATACACCTTTGCACAGGCCAGTGCTAAGATTCGAGTGCAGATTTATTGAGATTGATGATTGCTATTAAAACACCATAAAAATTACCTCTCGCGGATCAGGTCATTTTAAATAAGACTATCAATAAGATTGATATGTTATGGAGAAATTAGATATAATAAAGTATTTTTACATTTTATCTTTTATAACTTTTTGTATTATCTAGTGGTAATGACAATTCAAGGTTTTAAAAGTTAGATAAAATCTTAGCTTATAGCTGTGGGAAACGAATGCGTATCATAATTCTCGGTAGTTGACGGAATTCTCTTGAAACTTTCAAAGTGCATTAGGCCTTTCTCTTTTGCTTCGAAAGTCTTATTCATTTTAGCAAAAGAACGTCGTTTTCGCTGAGGTTTTCTATGTATTACTTGATTACTGTGGTCTCGGTACAATAAACGTCTTTTTGTAATGCTGATATTTATTTTGCTGCTAAAGGCACAACATAATAAAGGTATTTTTATATCCTCTTCTAATAATCTCATACTTGATATGTTACACAAAAGAAACTGAAACGATTTTTTGTAAGTTACCTAACGACAAACGTGACGATGCACCAACATTTGGTGGAATTAGTGACTGAGCTGTAATTTTCAATGTGCTATAAAAGTATTTGCTAAAATTATTTGCTTAATGTTTAAAATAAGATTTCTGATCTAATATCTTATTTAAACATTAAGCAATATTTTTACAAATAATTTCTGAATATTTCAGATGAAATTTGGATAGTTTCAGAATATTGTCTTTATCTTTGTTCACTTAAGATAGTTTGGAATATTTGGGCTTCATGTAATATTTGAAGTTCTAAATTAAGGTATCTCAAAATTTCAATAGTATGTTGGGCTGTTGTTTTTCATCAATTATGTTTCTAGCATGTAAGAATATAAAAACTCATCGCTAGTAGGATTTTACAAGTACGCGGTAGTAACTATCCAGTGGTTATACCTGTTAAAAAATAGCGAAAATGTTGTAGAGTTTTCAGCGAGATACAGAAAATGAATGAGTAAATATATGATTGAAATATCGCTATAATAATGGTCAAATGAACCTCCCCGGAAATTTTATCAGACCCCGAGAATTAATCAGCTGAGATTTGGGAACTTGTTCATCCCCAAATATTTAAGGAGTTGGTTTCGATAAATTCACCGATAAATAACTAATTAGGACTAAGATAGAAATGTCTACGGAGAGAACTTCTTGCTCAGGTTTTGAAATATTTAAATTATAACCAGCAACAATTTACAGTATACGTGTCAAAATTTATAGCTCATGGTTAAAAACTAAACAAAAGTCTCCGAATGCAGGACTCGATTAGTTACTTCTGATGCTAAAGAAATCAGCATCACTTTGCTGTTTAGACTTAGTCCTTTTGATCGACAGGTTTTTGGCTAAATATAAAATTGTACACCATCTAACCTCACTAGACCTAGCTTTATGCAATTTTTCTTGTTTCCGATACTGAATATTCCCTAGGAGTAAGAGGACTTTAAATAGATATCATCGTCACGGCTTTACACTACATCAAAAAAAAGAGTTTCCGAGTTGAGTCGCTAGGAT
Organism: Doryteuthis pealeii; assembly: GCA_023376005.1. Taxonomy (NCBI): domain Eukaryota; kingdom Metazoa; phylum Mollusca; class Cephalopoda; order Myopsida; family Loliginidae; genus Doryteuthis; species Doryteuthis pealeii. The sequence goes on along the minus strand of CM042146.1, from coordinate 41,767,937 downwards.
AGTTGAATTCGAAGAAAATTTTTGTGGAGCAAATTATTGTTTCATTTATTGTTCAGTTATGTCTTGATGAATAGAGATTCTGTTTGATGAATACAGTTTCTCCTTAGATTTTCTGAGCACACATCGTACTTCGACTTAAAAAATATAATTTAACTGTTCTAAATAATCAAGCAGTTTTTGAACTGCCAATAAGAACTTATGAAAATTATTTAGGCGTCAAAAGCTACTGTCCATTTCGTAAAGCTATTTTGTACTGACTAGTAAGAATCAGTTCATAAAATATGGCTTAAGTGTTTAAAGATCGTATCCAAATGTTATAGACCACTTTGAAAGAGTTCATAAAATGTCCTTTAGGTGTTCAAAGCTACTGTCTATTTGGTCAATCTGTTTAAACTCAGCAAACCTATCGACCAGCACAATGAACCTGCTTTGCCACCACCTAACCCTGGTCAACTGACAAAACATGGCTTCCCAACCAAATGTAAACAACTATTTCAATTCCCAGATTGCCTCTGAGCTATAGCTTTGGCAACCCACTAAGTCAGTCGAAGAAATTCCTAGCCAATTTCCACTTGGTGCACCTGCTTCAGGATCAGCACCCATGTCGGCCCAAGCTCCATGCCTTGTCAACACCAGGATACATGCCCATGCCAGCATAAGAACCTATGACCTTGTCAGACCCAGGCTCCATGCCCTTGTCAACACCAGGACACACGCCTGCACCAGAACCTATGACCTTGTCAGCTCCAGACTCCATGTCCCTGTCAACATCAGCGGGGAAAATGCCCTCCCCAGCATCAGGACCCATTCCTCCTACATTTGGTTTGCTTCAACAGCAGGCATGAACAGATTTGTCCTATCAACAAAATTTAGCAGATAGCAGTTTGGATTCTAGTTCTTCAGAAGAGGAAACCAACATGATACCGAACCCAAACAATAAAGTAACTCCACACAAAAAAGCAGTTCAGACAGCGATTCAGATTCCAGCAAAAAATGGTGAAACTTCTAGTAGTAGCAGTGATTCCAGTTCTCAGGAAGAAAATGATTCTAAACAGAAACAGACCCCCAAAACAGCAATAACAAAGACAAAAACAGTACAAAATAAAAAAGACTCGTCAAGTAATAGTTCTTCAAGCAGTTCAGAGGAAGATATACCTGAACCAAAAAGTACTGGTTCTAAAAATGCTTTAAAAATGGTAAATTTTCTGCCTTTAGTTCATTTTTGGTGTTTTGCAGAGTCCATTGGGTCTCTCGTTCAAACGTGTCCCACACATAATGATCTTAGGAGATTCCAATCTGGGCAGTTAGGCGATTTTATGTAAGGGGTGATGTGGCCGCAGAAATTCTCTCACAGTCAACACTGGGTTGTTCGTTTGTGGCATGGTGCAGAGTCCTGTTGCCAAACGTAAGGTCTTCCATCAGCTATCCTCTCGATCTAGGCCATCACTACCTTCTCCATGCATTTGATGAAGGCCTATGTGTTGGTTATGTGGGAAAATGAATAGAGACATAATATCACTATCGTTAGTGACCACTTCAAACACAATGACTGGCTGTTTGCTTTTCATCACTATTGGTACATCATGGGGAACAAAACAAATTAATGTTTGTTCTGTGAGTTCACCATCTGATCCTGACATAAGAATTTTTCACCTAATAAAAAGCAAAACATGTTTAGTTGGAGGGGACATTTTCTCATTGGCGAATTTCCTCATCTACCAATGCCTGATAAGAAACTCTGCCACTCCCATGTACCTGCTATGGACCCGATTGATTTGTTGGGACTGTTGTCAATCGTAGCCTAAATCTTAACAACAATAAAAAAAAGAGTTAGTTTCTTATGAGACCGATCAGACTGAGGCTTCCGAAATGCTGTATCTTCGTAATCACCATTGGTCTTATCAAATTCAATTCGAATCCACTCTGAAGTCTTTGTATTGGAGCTTCCAGCGTGAATGCCAATCAGTATAGCATAACATTTCCACATTTCTGAAAGAGTGAATTGCATGGTGCTGCTTTTCTCACAGACAGTGCCAACTGAAGCTATTTTGCTGCGCAGTAGACAAAACCTGAAACAAACAAAGCGCATGGGCAAAATTGATAATTTCAAATGGCAATAATTTACATATTGCTCTCTCACTCTCTCTGCCCCCGCTTTCTCTCCCTCTCTCACACACACATACACACACAAACGCGCACTCACATACACAGACATACACACATATATATACATACATGCAGAATGAGAGAAAGGGACATCCATAGACAGATAAATAGATATAAGAAAACATTATAGACTGATACAAATATACACGCATAGAAACACATACATACACAAGTGCGCGGTCACACACACACACACTAATATATATAATGTGTGTGTGTATGTGTGTGTGTGTGTGTGTGTGTGTGTGTGTGTGCTTGTATGTGTGTGTGCGCGCCCGTTTGTGTGTGTGTGTTTTAAAGACTGGGTGACTTAACGAAGACTAAAAACCGAGCGAGTCACAAATTTAATTGAGATAAGAAAAATATTTAGAGTGTAACTGACATGTATAGTTTGAGGTAGATCGACTCATAGTGGATCGAAGGCAGCTTGTCGGAAAGTAATTGTAACTGAGGTATCTCTGGCAGACAATTTATACTTAATAGTAAATTCTATTCTCACCGAGAGCCCTAGTATTTGGTGCGCTTAGTGATAGTATATACCTAATTAATATATCTTAGGCTATATACAGTATATATATATATATATATATATATATATATATATATACAGTACCAAAATGGTCAACAAGCTATTCGCTAGTGAAGAATGTTTGATCCTTATAGTGACATTGTGATAGAACTGGTTAAACTTGATGGATCATTTTGGGACACTCTTCTTGTGGATGGGAGTAGTACGAAAAACTGAATCAGCGGACTGAGTTGGGATCTTAACCAGAAGTTTCTTTGCGTATCAATACCATAGGTAAATATACGCACCTACTCGATGACACAAGTTGTCTCGTGTGGTGTAACGGTCAACGAAATACGCTAGTAGACCACTAGTAATAGGTTCGATACTTACTGGATGCACCATATATCTGGCTTTGGGTTAAACTTTCTTCTAACGAATCCATCTAACAGAGTATTTCTCATCACCCAAAAGCTTTGTGACAGCATTTTTATTACTTTCGATTTGGGAAACCAGTCTCCTATAACTCCACCTGTTCAGGCATTAGTATCAAAACGCTGTTAGATCCATTGCCGGCTTTGAGTAGGACGAGTAAACGAGATAAGAAAAGAGATAGGTATGAATGAACTTAGATTGATAGATGTAGAGAAAGAGAAAACGAGTGGAAACTCTCATCAGAAATGGCGACTGAGTCCTGTGTCTGTTATATTGTATTAAATATCGTGTCCAATAACATTTCGTCGTTCCAAGATAGAAGAGCGAGCGACTTCACTTCTACTTAGGGAATCCAATTTTAGCGGAGCTTGGTTTCGCGTTGCCTTGGCAACGACACTACCACCGTCGTCACCCGATGATTCCTAATTCCAAAATGCCAGACAGTCCAAGACTGGCAGGAAATAAATACTTTCGGTCACGTTATCAACTGATGACAGACATTATTAGCCTGGCACTTAACTATTCTGCTCACTGGGGGGAAAAGCAACAGCCATATAAGTGACAGAATACATTTATTCTTTCCTTTATCCAAACAGTAATATATATATATATATATATATATATATATATATATATATATATATATATGTGTGTGTGTGTGTGTGTGTGTGTGTGTGGTGTGTGTGTGTGTGTGTGTATACTAGCCGAAGTACTGGACTATGCCAGTTAAGAAATCAGTACTTCCTTCCCAAGTGATTATAATGTCTGTGAAACGATTATTTTAACTTAAGTAAATTAACCCTGAGAGCTCTGAGCCCCAACCCACATTCTATCCAGGGCTCTTAGCTGAAAAATAGCTAAAAATGTAAGATGTTGTAATTTAACAGTCCTAAAGGCTGTTAGTTATGTGCAATAAAGCTGTAGAATAATATTGTTAATAATAATGTTGTTAATTGAATACATATATCAAAATAATTTTGTCAATTACGGTCACATCGATGTAGAAATAGGGATTATCCGGCTAGAATTCTGGTCACCCTAGTATATGTACTTCTAATTACCGGTACAAATAATGCCATAACAGGTCCTACGGGTTCAGAGATTTATAGATTTAAATATTATTTGTCTGAATTAGTAAGTTATAATTAGGGATGTACGAAAATACACTCACGTTTCTATCTGCAATGCTAGACAAGAGAAGTGTACTTTTTTCTAATGTATAGATGTTCACAAGCGTAATAATCCGCTATTTTTGTGTTAATCAATTATCTTTTTATATTAGTTCTCTTTATATCGGTTCACTTTTTATATTAGTTTTCTTTTTATATTGGTTCACCAAAGAAAAAAATATCGAACAATTAAAAACCTTACCCAAAAAAAACAAAGTCTAAAAAGTATTATCTAGATAAAATACATGTTTTATCAAATCAGTCCAACTTATTTATTCAGTATTTTTATAGTAATTAACAAAATATATGTCACTTACCAACACGAACATATTATTACCGGATTTCGCTAATATGTTCGTGTTGATAAGTGAGATTGTCATATTTCAAAGAAATTTGACAATAGACAGAGAGGAAAAAGGAAACTCACTAGCTTTTCTTTTACTTCTGTTGGCTACTGAATAAATGCCATGCATAAAATATAAAGAAAATCCTTATACATATTTTGATTCTAAAATTCTTTCGATATAAAATTTGCAAGATTTTTTTCTTAAGATTTTGTTTAATAAAAATATAATAACTCATTCGTTTAAATCTAAGAACAGTAGTTGTTAAAGTTCTTTTTCATGTGTCTCTATATTTGCTTAATACATATTAGTATGTTTATATGTGGTAAAATGTGTATGTCGTTCTGAGTGACCTGGGTTCATCCAACATCTGATAGTTACTTGTTTGATTTCAATTTTCCTCTTTATTTATGTCTGTAAATAGACTCCCAGAAAATGATTCTAAAATTAGGAGAGAACAGATATGATTGGTTGCGAAAGGTATTATGTGAAATTTTATTCTTCTATCTTGTGTTAATTTGGAGCAATTTCCGGTCTATAAGTGTCAGGATTTTGTTTCATTCGACTTTTACGCTTAAGAAGTAAATATTTCCAGTCGTCAGCCAAAAAACTGCTTTCCCCAGTTATGGATAAGGTTTGGAATAAAATCCGACAAAGATGATACGGAAAATTAAATTGATATGTTTCGCTATCAGAATAGCTTCATCAGAAAATTATCAAAATTGTCATATTCTTCACTCTTAATCTTGATGTTTTTTTATGTTTCATTTTCTTTCGAGTTCCTTCAACATACACCTATATGACAGGCAAGTCCCCTTTTAATTTTTAGGCTATCAGATACGTTCTTTTTAAGGAGATGGCGAAACTTAAAATTTTGGTCTCAAAATTACAGATTATATTATCTATTTCATATTCTATATAGACCTTATAATCTATATTGTTCTCATTCCAGCTATTTACACAAGTGAATATAAGTTGTGTTCAAACTTTCTACAATACCACTGACACTGCCTTATAATGCCTATTTTTATAATCCAGAGCTGTTGTGCTTGATTGTATTTACATCCTAATACCAATGATATCAAAGTAATTTAGCTGTGTATCAACAGCAGGTGTCTCCGATCACCAGCAGTTTTCTCTATATTCTTATAGACTTATCATTGATTATATTTTACACTTAAAGTGGCAGGAACGCAAGCAACATTTTTTCTTTCAATCACTAAAATTAAAATTTAATTTAGATTAAAACTTACCTGGTGAATTCTTAGGAATATATCCTCTCAAAGAAAATATCAACTAGTCATATTTTCAGTTGATCCTAATATAATTTGGACTTGTGTGCATATCTATGTATAGATATTTTTCGAATGATCTATCTCTCCCTATCACTCCGCCATTATCTCTCCCTTTCTCTTTCTCTTTCTCTATCTCTCTCTCTCACTCACACACACACACACACACACACACACACACCCACACACACACACTCACACGATGTCACTGCCTCTTGTACATTGTGATAGTCATATCAACAATGACTGTTTAATCTTCAACAGATTCAATGTCAATGTTAATCCATTACAGGATTTTTCATGTAAGGTTTTAAAGGAGTTAAGATATATTTTATTCAGGAGAGATAAACATTATATATATATATATATATATATATATATATATATATAATATATATATATATATATATATATAAAAATTCTACAGACATCGCGACCTCTAAATATTACTAGATTTCTTCAAAAATGGCAAAGATTTTTCATGTTAATTGGATTGAAGATGTGAGTAAATATATGCATTAGTTGTCTACATATTCCATCTTCCGAATCGCATTGAACTTGTCTCGTATGGTGTATTTCCATAGAGATGGATATGTGTGTCTCTTTCCATATACACCCCACCCCACCCCCACATAGATGTGTAAACATCAATACACAAAGCATGCATGTAAACACGTGCATCTGTTGCATACAAATACAGATGTGAATGTATGTATAAACATATTCCGATATATCAATATATATTCACCCACGCAAAAACATATCCATACAAACATAAAGATACATAGAAATTTATGCTAATTTTTTTTTTGTTTTACTTGGATGATGATGGAGTAAATTTATGATTTTTTTTTGTGGGGGTGGGTCTTTCTCAGCAAATGCAGATGTTTTGATAAATAACAACAATGTTGATTATATTTTAAAGGCCGATAGTAAATTCTTGATCGGATCAGATAATCTGACATTTGGGTAGGGGGAGTTATATAACAAATACACTTTTAAAAATTATGTTATTCCTAAGATAAATAAGTAAAAACGTAGTCGGAGAGGCCTAAAGTCGGCATCAGCCAAACAGCGAGGGAGTCTATCCCCTAATCTTGATCTATACATTCCTTCCCTAATCTTTTTTCTATCACAGCAGCCTCAGCTACATGTGTCCCTATATTTGGTTAAAACATTTTTTTTCTATACAGAAGCAACATCTCCAATTCTTTTCTCCGAGTTGATCACCTCATATCTATAGTAAACCTAATTTTCTGTGGTTTACTGATGTCTTTTAGTAGAATTTGACTTCTACTATTCTTCTGTCCGAAGACGCTAATTTACGAACCATGTCAGCCCTTTTTTTTTGGATTTTAACTTCTTCCCCGTTTCTTTTTTCTTTCTCTTAGGGTTCCTATTTAATTTAGTCTTACTTTTTGCAAAATGTTCTTCTATAGCAGTTATTCTGGGAATGGTTCGATTCGTTATATCTTTGACGTAAGATTTGTGGGTAGTTATTTCTCATATTGCCTGTTTTACATCCATGTCTAAAGAATTCATAATATCCTTATTTCTATTTTTTCCGCAAGGAATCTGACATGGTTGCATTTCTTCTGTGTAGTTTAGGGCTTCGGTTAAATTTTGATGGTAGTCTAGTTTTTGATTTATTGAGTCAGAATCCTTTTGCTCCTCTGTTGGCCACAGACAATCTCTTTCTTTGTGTCCAACCTTGATACAGTTCCAACATTTTTGTTGGCTTTTAATCGAACTATAGTTCTTTTTATCTTTTCTGATATAGTTCTTTGTTTTGTTTCACTTTCTACAACTATAGCAACTATGGCGTCGTCCAGACCACTCCTTGCTAAAACCTTCTCTTTGGCCACCTTTAACATGGTACGAGAATCCAAGTGACCCACCGCCAATGTACCTTGCTCGAAACCTATGTTCCAAATTTATCTTCTCTTTACTCCGACTACTTCGAAGTCGTTCAAAGAGACTTTCATTCTCTCTTGCCGCTGAAGACGCCTCCGATAGCGTTATGGATTGGCTCTTACTACATCTTCTTTAATAAAGGGGTTATTAAGGGCTTCGATGAAACATTCAGCCAAATGAGCTTGTACTGCTGAAGATCTTAGCTAGATTTTTTATCCAACTAGGTAACTCAACAATGTCTCATTCTTAATTTGCCTTAGTCTTATTAAGGCTCGAGCGGCCTCGACAGGGTTCGTAAACTCTCCAAACTGGACAGATAACTGCTCAAATAGTATTTTACTTGAGATGTTTTCGTGTGTTTCAAGATATTCTGCGATCCAATCTGACGGGACCCCATCTGAAAAATCGTAGGCTAGATTGACGAGCTCAGGATCTGTTAATTTATAGATCCGCCCTTTCTTTCTTAATGCTGCTAACCAGGGTTTCAGATCGGACGGTCTCCAAGTAAATATTGGGATCTTTGATCCGCTCGTTACCACTCTTGTCAAAGGACTTCTGCTTGTGTTTGCCATTTTAGTGAACTATTTGTACGACTAACAAAAGTAACAGTCTGACTATTTGTTTATGAAAAAAAAAACAATTATCGGTGAGGAAGTGCTGTAGGGATTTCTTGAATGCTGGATCTTTTTTTCTGGTGCTTCTTGAGTGCTAGATTAGTTATTTCTCTTTTTTTTTCTTTTTTTTTTTCTGTGGAACTTTTTGTTCAGGGTCGTTTCCTGGCACAGAATGTAGTTTAGATGCGCCGTGGAGATTTTTGTGCTTAATCCTTGATGGGGATGTGATGTGGGAATCTCTCAGGGTCGTGTCTTGTGTTGTAAGACACCAGTTGTGGTCATATAAATTCGTGTTGTGTCGTGGTAACCTCTCCGGGTCGGATTCTGCGTCTTAAGGCACTAATTGTGGTTCTATACTGGTCACGGCACCAATTGTAGTTCTATGCCGTCATGGTATGAATTATTTTCGTGATTATCATATGCGTATCCGGCCAGCTGCTCTTTTGATGCCATATGCGCCCAGGCTATTTTATTTTGACCCGTAGAAATAGGGTCGATGCAACTTGGTCGGAGTTTCTTCGTGACGGGTTGAGAAATTGGTGCAAATAAGATAGCACACTGTTAACAACAATAACAGTTTTATTATAAAAGACACGATGAGGAGCTTTGTCTGGCGTTTTGTTTAAGTGGACTTAGTTTTTTATGGAATTCTTCTTAGCGCAAAGTCTATTTCTCCTAGTGGCAATTTTCTTATTTCAGCAATTCCCCGTGATCTGTGACAAACTTCGTTTTTGGCGATCTAGACTCCTACTATCTGGGTATCTGAACGCCTGCTTGACCGTTTTCAATTCATTGTTAGGATTTTATTAAAAAGATTTTATCTATTCCTGTCATCAGGACTAGGTCAACAATGTGCTAAAACTGCCAGCCACGAAAAACCAAGACCATGCTTCTGGCGGCGCGATAAACATGTGATCTTATTTGACAGCCCCAGCTGGTATCTCAACTTTAGATCAGTACCTTTTCTTCTACGCTTAAACACAATACGCAAAGTCAGAATGTATATGATATTTTGATTTTTGCATCTTGCATTTTAATAAAACCATTTACGTTAACTAAAAAATAATTTCTGCACTTTCCTTTTTCGTTAAAGATTAGTTGACGCCAACAAAAAGAACTCATCGTGTCATACTTAAAAAGATCCCATACATTTATTTTTTTGTAATCCTATATATATATATATATATATATATAATATATATATATATATATATATGAGCACATTTTTGAATGTGGGAAAACCAAGTTTTCTTTGGAAGAGAAATAAATATGCAATCCGGCCAGTTCAATGATCACCTTTTTATTTTTCAATCTCTCTCTCCTCTCTTCTCTCTCTCTCTCTCTCTCTCTCTCTCTCTCTCTCTCTCTTTCTTTTTCTCTCTCTCATTAACACACACACACACACACACACATATATTATATATATACATATATATATATATATATATATATATATATATATATATATATATATATACTTATACATATTCAACAAATGAAGTACGTGAATATCAACATTTTTGATGGAATTTACTGAATATTAAAATGCAAGTTGAATATTATGTGTTATAGGATCATTTCTTTTTGAAAAACTTTGATTTTAAAAAAGTCATTTTAAGTACATCCCTAGAAAATATTCTTTCTACAGAACTTGAATTCTTTGTGTTTTCAAATATATGAGAAAAATGATTATCAGCGCAACTCATAGATAAGTGAAATAAGTGATTATTGTTATAGTATATGATTATTGTTTACTCATTATACATAACTTTTTAAAAATATTTCCGTAGATAATTTATCATTATCTCTATATGTTTATAATATCCCTGATGTGAAAATCATAGCCTTTGACAATTATCTTCCACGTAAATATT
>CM042146.1:41710269-41757521 GCA_023376005.1 Doryteuthis pealeii | reverse complement strand
TAATAGATATATAGCTTAGGCCAATACAGGTATACAATAGTACTACGATATATATATATACTATATCAATGATCATATAATTAACACTACCAAATCGAGTAACAAGCTATTTCTGCTAGTGAAGCAGGATCGTTTGATGCCTTTATGACATTGTGAATAGAAACTGGTTAAAACTTGCATGGATCATTTTGGGACACTCTTCTTGTGGATGGAGTAGTACGAACAAAACGGAATCAGGCGGGGACTGAGTTGGGATCTTAAACCAGAACGTTTCTTCTGCGTATCAATACCATAGGTAAAATATACGCACCTACTCGATGACCACAAGTTGTTCTCGTGTGGTGTAACGGGTTCAAAACGAAATACGCTAGTAGACCCACTAGTAAATAGGATTCAATACTTACTGATGCACCATATAATATGCTGGCTTTGGGTTAGAACTTTCTCTAACGAAATCCATCTAACAGAGTATCTTCTTCATCAACCCAAAAACTTTTGTGACAGCATTTTTATTACTTCGATTTGGGAAAACAGTCTTCCTATAACTCCACCTGTTCAGGCATTAGTATTTCAAAAACCTGCTTAGATCCATTGCCGGCTTTGAGTAGACGAGTAAACGAGATAGAAAAAGAGATAGCGTATGAATAACTTAGATTGATAGTGTAGAAGAAGAAGAAAACGAGCTGGAAACTCTCATCAGAAAGGGCCGACTGCAGTCCTGTGTCTGTTATATTGCATTGAAATATCGTAGTCAATACATTCGTCGTTCCAAGATAGAAGAGCGAGCGACTTCACTTATCTACTTAGCGAATCCAATTTTAGCGGAGCCTTGGTTTCGCGTTGCCTTGGCAACGACACTACCACCCGTCGTCACCCGATGATCCTAATTCCAAAATGCCAGACAGTCCAAGACTGCGCAGAAATAAATACTTCGGTCACGTTATCAACTGATGACAGACATTATTAGCCTGGCCACTTAAACTATTCTGCTCACGGGGGAAAAGCAACAGCCATATAAAGTGAACAGAATACATTTATTCTTCCTTTATCCAAAACAGTATATATATATATATATATATATATATATATATATATAATATATATATATATGTGTGTGTGTGTGTGTGTGGTGTTGTGCTGCTGTGGTGTGGTGTGTGTATACTAGCCGAATACTGGACTATCCAGTTAAGAAATCAGTACTTCCTTCCCAAGTTGATCTATAATGTCTGTGAAACGATTATTTAACCTTAAAGCTAAATTAACCCTGAGAAGCTCTGACCCCCAACCCACATTTATCCAGCGGCTCTTAGCTTGAAAAATAGCTAAAAATGTCAAATGTTGTAATTTAACAGTCCAAAGGCTGTTATTATGTGCAATTAAAAGCTGGTAGAATAATATGTTAATAAAATTTGTAATTGAATACATATATCAAAATAATTTTGCAATTACGCGTCACATCCGATGTAGAAAATAGGATTATCCCGCAGAATTCTGGATCAACCCTAGTATATGCTACTTCTAATTACCGGTTACAATAATGCCATACAGGTCCTACGCGGTTCAGAGGATTATTAGATTTAAATATTATTTGTCTGAATTAGAAGCTATAATTAGCGGATGCTACGAAAAATACACTCACCGTTTCTATCTGCAATGCTAGACAAGAGAAGGTACTTGTTCTAATGTATAGATGTTCACAAGCGTAATAATTCCGCTATTATTCTAGCTGTAATTCAATTATCTTTTTATATTAGTTCTCTTTATATCGGTTCACTTTTTATATTAGTTTGTCTTTTATATTGCGGTTTCACAAAGAAAAAAATATCGAACAATTAAAAAAACCTTACCCAAAACAAAACAAAGTCTAAAAATATTATCTAGATAACAAATACATGTTTTTATCAAATCAGTCCAACTTATTTATTCAGTATTTTTATAGTAATTAAAACAAGAAATATATGCTCACTTACCAACACGTAACATATTATTACCGGATTTCGCTCAAGATGTTTCGTGTTCTGTAAGTTGAGATTGATCAATTTACAAAAGAAATTCTACAATAGACAGAGCAGGAAAAAAGAAACGTCACTAGACTTTTCTTTTACTCTGTTGGCTACTGAATAAATGCCATGCATAAAATATAAAGAAAAATCGTCTTTATACATATTTTGATTCTAAAAATTCTTTCGCATATAAAAACTTTGCAAGATTTTCTTAAGATTTTGTTTAATAAAAAGATAATAACCTCATTCGTTTAAAACTCTAGAACAGTAGTTGTTAAAGTTCTTTTCATGTGTCCATCTATATTGCTTAATACAATTAGTATGTTTATATGTGAAAATGTGTATGTCCGTCTGAGGACCTAGGTTTCATCCCAACATCTGATATTACTTGTTTTGATTTCAATTTTCCTCTTTATTTTTATGTCGTAAATAGACTCCAGAAATGATTCTAAAATTAGGAGAGAACAGATATGATGTTGCGAAAGGTATTAGTGAAATTGTTATCTCTATCTGTGTTAATTTGCGAGCAATTTCCGTCTATTAAGTGTATCAGGATTTCTGTTTCATTCGACTTTTACGCTTTAAAAGTAAATATTTCCAGTCGTCAGCCAAAAAACTGCTGTCCCCAGTTATGATAAGTTTGAATAAAATCGACAAAGATGAACGAAAATTAAAATTATATGTTCGCTATCAGAATACTTCATCAAAAATTATCTCAAAATTGTCATATTCTTCACTCTTAATCTGATGTTTTTTTTATGTTTCATTTTCTTTCGAGTTCCTTCAACATACACCTAGATGACAAGCAAGTCCCCTTTTAATTTTTAAGGCTATCAGATACGTTCTTTTTTAAGGAGATGGCGAAACTTAAAAATTTGTCTCAAATTACAGAAATTATCTATTTCATATTCTATATAACCTTATAATTATATTGTCGCATTCCAGCCTATTTACACAAGTGAATAAAGTTGTGTTCAAACTTTCTACAATACCACTGACACTGGCCTTATAATGCCTATTTTTATATCCAGAGCGTTGTGCTGATTTATTTACATCCTAATACCAATGATATCAAAGTAATTTAGCTGATGTATCAACAGCAGGTCTCCGCATCACCAGCAGTTTTTCTCTATATTCTTATAGACTTATATCATTGATCTATATTTTACCACTTAAGTGGCAAGAACGCAAGCAACATTTTTCTTTCAATCACTAAATTAAAATTTAATTTTAATTAAAACTATCTGGTGATTCTTAGGCAATAATCCTCTCAAAGAAAAATCATCAACTAGTCATATTCAGTTGATCCTAATATAATTTGCGACTTGTGTGCATATCTATGTATAGAATTTTTCGAATGATCTATCTCTCCCTATCACTCCCCATTATCTCTCCCTTTCTCATTCTCATTCTCTATCTCTCTTCTCTCACTCACACCACACACACACACACACACACACACCACCCACACACACACTCACACGATGTCACTCCTCTACTACATTGTGATAGTTCATATCAAACAATGACTGTTAATTCTTCAAACAGATTCAATTCAATGTTAATCCATTTACAGATTTTCATGTAAGGTTTTAAAGGAGTTAAGATATATTTTATCAGGAAGAGATAAACATTATATATATATATATAATATTATATATATATATATAATATATAATATATAAATATAATATAATAAAAAAATTCTACAGACATCGCGACCTCTAAATATAACTAGATTTCTCCAAAAAATGGCAAAGATTTTTCATGTTATTGATTGGAAGATGGAGCTAATATATGCATTAGTTGTTACATATTCCATCTCCGAATCGCATTGAACTTGTCTCGTATGGTGTATTCCATACAATGGATATGTGTGTTCTCTTTCCAATATACACCCACCCCACCCCCACATAGAGTTGTAAACATCAATACACAAAGCATGCCAGTAAACACGTGCATCTGTTGCCATACAAATACAACTGCTGAATGATGTATAAACATATTCCGATATATCAATATATATTCACCCACGCAAAAAAACAATCGCATACAAACATAAAGATACATAGAAATTTATGCTAATTTTTTTTTTGTTTTACTGGATGATGATGGAGCTAAATTTATGATTTTTTTTGTGGCGGTGCGTCTTTCTCAGCAAATGCCAGATGTTTGCATAAATAACAACAATGTTGTATTATATTTAAAAGCCGAGAGTTAAAATTCTTGATCGGTATCAGATAATCTTGACATTTGGTAGGGGAGTTATATAACAAATGAACTTTTAAAAATTATGTTATTCCTAAGATAAATAAGTAAATACGTATCGGAGAGGCTAAAGGTCGGCAATCAGCCAAACAGCGAGGGAGGTCTATCCCCTAAATCTTGCTATAACATTCCGCCCTAATCTTTTTGTCTATCACAGCAAGCCTCAGCTACATCTGTTGTCCCTATATTTGGTTAAAACATTTTTTTCTATACAGGAAAGCAACATCTCCAACTTCTTTTCTCCCGAGTGATCACCTCATATCTATAAGTAAAAACCTAATTTCTTGTGTTACTGATGTCTTTAGTAGAATTTGACTTCTACTATTCTTCTGTCCCGAAGACCTAATTACAACCAATGTCAGCCCCTTTTTTTTGGATTTAACTTCTTCCCCGCCGTTTCTTGTTTCTTTCTCTTAGGCGTTCCTATTTAATTAGTCTTACTTTTTGCCAACAATGTTCTTTCTTATAGCATTATTCTGCGAATGTTCGATTTCGTATATCTTTGACGTCAAGATTTGTGGGTATTATTTCGTCATTATTGCCTGTTTTACATCCATGTTAAAAGAATTCATAATATCCTTATTTCTATCTTCTTCGCAAGGATCTGACATGCGTTGCACTTTCTTCTGTGTAAGTTTAGGCTTCGTTAGAATTTTTGATGGTAGTCTATTTTTGATTTATTGAGTCAGAATCCTTTTTGCCTCCTCTGTTGCCACAGACAATCTTCTTTCTTTGTGTCAACCTTGATACAGTTCCAACATTTTCTGTTGGGCTGTTAATCGGAACTAAGTTCTTTTTATCTTTTCTGATATAGTTCCTTTGTTTTTGCTTTCAAACTTTCACAAACTAATTAGCAAAACTATGCGTCGTCCAGACCACTCCTGCTAAAACCTTCTCTTTGGCCACCTTAACATCGTACGAGAATCACACTGACCCACCGCCAATGCTACCTTGCTCGAAACCTATGTTCCAAATTTATCTTCTTCTTTACTCCGACTACTTCGAAGTCGTATCAAAGAGACTTTCCACTCTCTTTGCCGCTGCAAGACGCCTCCGAATAGCGTTATGGATTGGCTCTTACTACCATCTTCTTTAATAACAGGGGTTATTAAGGGCTTCGAATGAAACATCAGCCAAATTTGAGCTTGTACTTGCTGAAGATCTCATAGCTAGATTTTTTATCCAACTAGGTAACTCAACAATTCTTCATTCTTAATTGCCGTTAGTCTTATTAAGCCCTCGAGCGCCTCGACAGCGTCGTAAACTCCCTCCAAAACTGCGACAGATAACTGCTCAAATAGTATTTTACTTGAGCATGTTTTCGTGTGTTATCAAGAATACTTCTGCGATCAATCTGGACGGACCCCATCTGAAAAAATCCTAGGCTAGATATGACGACTCAGGATCTGTTAATTTAGATCCGCCCTTTCTTTCTTAATGCTGCTAACCAGGTTCAGATCGGACGGCCGTCTCCAAGTTAAATATTGCGCATCTTTGATCCGCCACTTACCACTCTGTCAAAGGACTTCTGCTTGTGCTTTGCCATTTAGTGAACTATTTGTACGGACTAACAAAGTCAACAAGTCTTACTATTTTTTATGAAAAAAAAAAACATTATCGTGAGGAAGCTGCTGTAGGGATTTCTGAATGCTGGATCCTTTTTTCTGGTGCTTCTGAGTCTAGAATTAGTTATTTCTCTTTTTTCTTGTTTTTTTTCTGTGGCAAACTTTTTTGTTCAGGCGCGTCGTTTCCTGGCAACAGAATGTAGTTTAGATGCCGCCGTGGAGATTTTTGTGCTTAATCCTTGATGGATGTGCATGTGGAATCTCTCAGGTCTGTCTTGTGTTGCTAAGAACACCAGTTGCTGCGTCATATAAAATTCGGTTGTGTCGTGTAACCTCTCCGGGTCGGATTCTGCGTCTTAAAGGCACTAATTGTGCGTTCTATACTGAGTCACGGCACCAATTGTAGTTCTATGCCGTCATGGTATGAATTATTTTCGTGATTATCATATGCTATCCACGCCAGCTGCTCTTTTATGCCATATCGCCCAGGCTATTTATTTTGACCCGTAGAAATAGGGCGATGCAACTTGGTCGCGAGTTTCTCGTGACGGCATTAGAACTACAATCTGTTCCGTGACCATATAGAACCACAATAGTGGCCTTAAGACGCAGAACCGACCCGAAGGTTACCACTACACAACACGACATAATATGACCACCAACTGGTGTCTTAACAACACAAGACACACCGAAGAGATCCCAACATCACATCCCCATCCAGGATTAAGCACGAAAAATCTCCACGGCGCATCAAAACTACATTCTTGCTGCCAGCGAAAACGACCGCTGAACAAAAAAAAGTTCCCAAGAAAAAAAAAAAAAGAAAAAAAAAGAGAAATAACTAATCTAGCCACTCAAGAAGCACCAGAAAAAAAAGGGATCCAGCATTCAAGAAAAATCCCTACAGCACTTCCTCACCGATAATTGTTTTTTTTTTCATAAACAAAAATAGTCAGACTTTACTTTGTTAGTCGTACAAATAGTTCTCTAAAATGGCAAACACAAGCAGAAGTCCTTTGACAAAGAGTGGTAACAGCGGATCAAAGATCCAATATTACTTGGAGCACGTCCGCATTCTAAACCCTGTTAGCAGCATTAAAGAAAGAAAGCGGCCGGATTCTATAAATTAACAGCATCCTGAGCTCGTCAATCTAGCCTGACGATTTTTTTCAAGAGGGGCCGTCAGATGGATCGCAAATATTCTTGAAACACACGAAAACAATCTCAAGTAAAATACTATTTGAGCAGTTATCTGTCCAGGTTGGAGAGGTTACGAACCCTGTCGAGGCCGCTCGACCTTAATAAGACTAAGCCAAATAGAATGAGAACATTCGTTGAGTTACCTAGTTGGAAAAAATCTAGCTAAGATCTTCAGCAGTAACAAAGCTACATTTGCGCTGAATGTTCATCGAAGCCCTTAATAACCCCTTTATAAAGAAGATGTAGTAAGAGCCAATCCCATAACCCTATCGAGTCGTCTTCAGCGGCAAGAGAGAATGAAAAGTCTCTTTGAACGACGTCGATGTAGTCGAGTAAAGAGAAAGATAAATTCTGGAAACATATGTTTCCGAGGCAAGGTACATTGGCGGTGGCGTCACGTGACGATTCTCGTACCATGTTAAAGGTGCCCACAAGAGAAAGTTTAGCAAGAGTGGTCTGCGACGACGCCATAGTTGCCTTATAGGTAGAAAGTCTGAAACAAAAACAACAGAAACTATATCAGAAGATAAAAAAGAACTTATAGTTCGAATTAAAAGCCACACAAAAAGCTTAAACTGTATCAAGGTTGGACACAAAGAAAGAGATTGTCTGCTGGCCAACAAGAGGAGCAAAAAGGATTCTGACTCAATAAATCAAAAAAAACTAGAACACCATCAAAATTTAACCTGAAGCCCTAAACTTACACAGAAGAAATGCAACCATGTAGATCCCTCTGCGGAAAAAATAGAAAATAAGGAGATTATGAATTCTTTTAGACCATGGGTAAAACAGGCAATATTGAGAAAATAACCTACCCACAAATCTTACGTTCAAAGATATAACGAATCGAACCATTCCCAATAATAACTGCTATAAGAAAAGAACATATTCTGCAAAAGTAAAGACTAAAATTAAATAGGAACCCGTAAGAAGAAAGAAAAAAGAAACCGACGGAAGAAGTTAAAAATCAAAAAAAAGGGTGCTGACATGGTCTCTAAATTAGACGTTTCGCGGAACAGAAGAAATAGTAGAAGTCAAATTCTACCTAAAAGACATCAGTTAAACCAACAGTAAAATTAGGTTTATCTAAGCTATGAGTGATCAAACTCGGAGCAAAAAGAATTGGAGATGTTGCTTCGTATAGAAAAAAAAATGTTTAACCAAAAATAGGACACATTAGCTTGAGCTCGGTGCATAGAAAAAAGATTAGGAAGGAATGTATAAGATCAAAATTAGGATAGACTCCCTCGCTTTGGCTGATGCCGACTTTAGGCCCTTTCCGACTACGTTTTACTTATTATCTTAGAATAACAAATTTTTAAAGTGTATTTGTTATCTCTATCTCCCCCCTACCCAAATGACCAGATTATCTGATCCGATCAAAATTTACTATCGGCCTTTAAAAATATAATCAACATTTTGTTTATTTATCAAAAACATCTGATTTGCGCTGAGAAAGACCCACCCCACCAAAAAAAAATCCATAAATTACTCCATTCATCATCCAAGTAAAACAAAAAAAAAATTTAGCATAAATTTCTATGTATCTTTATCGTTTGTATGGATATGTTTTTGCGTGGGTGAATATATACTTGATGTATATCGGAATATGTTTATACATACATTCACATCTGTATTTGTATGCAACAGATGCACGTGTTTACCATGCGCATGCTTTGTGTATTATGTTATACCACATCTACTGTGGTGCCAAGCGTGGGGGTATATGGAAAAGAGACACACATATCCATCTCTATGGAAATACACCATACGCACGACAAGTTCAATGCGATTCGGAAGATGGAATATGTAGACAACTTAATGCATATATTTACTCACCCATCTTTCAATCCAATTAACATTATTGGGGAAAAAATCTTTTCCATTTTTGAAGAAATCTAAGTAATATTTAGAGGTCGCGCATGTCTGCTAAATTTTATATATATATACATATATAAATATATATATATATATATATATATATATTATATCATATATATATAATGTTATCTCTCCTGAAATTAAAAATATTATCTTAACTCCTTTAAAACCTTACATGAAAAATCCTGTAAATGCGATTAAACATTGACATTGAATCTGTTGAAGATTAACCCAGTCATTGTTGATATGACGTATCACCAATGTACAAGAGGCAGTGAACATCGTGTGAGTGGTGTGTGTGGTGTGTGGTTTGTGTTGTGTGTGGTGTGTGAGTTGAGCAGAAGAGAATAGAGAAAGAGAAAGAGAAAGGAGAGATAATGCGCGAGTGATAGGGAGAGATAGATCATTCGAAAAAATATACGACATTAATATGCACCACAAGTCCAAATTATATTAGGATCAACCTTGAAAATATGACTAGTGATATTTTCTTTGGAAGGATCATATCCTAGAGAATTCACCAGGTAAGTTATAATCTAAATAAATTTTAATTTTAGTGAATGAAAGAAAAAAAATGTTGCTTGCGATTCCTAGCCACTTAAGTGTAAAACTATAATCAATGATAAGTTCTAAAGAATATAGAGCAAAAACTAGCTGGTGATCAGGAGACACCTGCTGTTGATACAACAGCTAAATTACTTTGATATCATTGTACGTATTAGCCGATGTAAATACAATCAAGCACAACAGCTCTGGATTATAAAAAAGACATTATAAGCAGTGGTCCCCAGTGGTATAGTAAGAAAGTTTGAAAACACAACTTATATTCACTTGTGTAAATAGCTGCGAATGCAGAACAATAAGATTATAAGTTCTATATAGAAATATGAGAATAGATTAATATAACTGTATTTTGAGACCAAAATTTTAAGTTTCGCCCATCTCCCTGAAAAAAGAACGTATCTGATAGACCTAAAAATTAATAAGGGGACTTGCCTTTCAGATAGGTGTATGTTGAAGGCAACTCGAACAGCGAAAAATGAAAACATAAAAAAAACATCAAGATTGAAGAGTGAAGAATATGACAATTTTGATTAATTTTCTGATAGAAGCTATTCTGATAAGCGAAACATATCAAATTACATTTTCCGTATCATCTTTGTCGGGATTTTATTCCCAAACCTTATCTCATAACTGCGCGGAAAGCAGTTTTTTGGCTGACGACTGGAAATATTTACTATCTTAAGGCGTAAAAAGTCCCGAATGCAAACAAAATCCTGGACAGCTTATGAGGACCGGAAATTGCTCCAAATAACAACAATAGTAAAGAATAAATTTCACATAAACCTTTCGCAACCAAATTCATATCTGTTTCTCTCCTAAATTTTAGATCATTTTCTGCGGGAGTCTATTACAGAACAAAATAAAGAGGAAAATTGAAAAAAATCAAACAAGTAAAACCTATCAGATGTTGGATAACCCAGGTGCACTTCAGAACGGACATACACATCTTTAACCACATATAAACATACTAATATGTATTAAGCAAATATAGAGACACATGAAAAAGACTTAACAACTACTGTTCTTAGATTTAAACGAATGAGTTATTATCAATTATTAAACAAAATCTTAAGAAAAAAATCTTGCAAATTTTATATCGAAAGAATTTTAGAATCAAAATTATGCGTATAAGATTTTCCTTTATATTTATGCATGGCATTTATTCAAGTAGCCCAACAGGAAGTAAAAGAAAGCTAATGAGTTTCCTTTCCTCTTCTGTTCATTGTCAAATTTCTTTGAAATATGACAAATCTCACTTATCAACCACGAACATATTAGCGAAAAATCCGGTAATAAATATGTTCGTTGTTGGTAAGCTGACATAATATTTTGTTAATTACTATAAAAATACTGAACTAAATAAAGTTTGGACTGATTGATAAAAACATGTATTTATCTAGATAATACTTTTTCAGACTTTTGTTTTGTTTGGGTAAGGTTTTTAATTGTTTCGATATTTTTTTCTTTGGTGAAACCAATATAAAAAGAAAACTTAATATAAAAAGCTGAACCGATATAAAAGAGAACTAAATAAAAAGGATAATTGATTACACAAAAAATTAGCGGATATTACGCTTGTGAAACATACTATAACATAGAAAAAAAAGTTACAACTTCTCTATGTGCTGATGCATGTGTGCGGAGATAAAACGTGAGTGTATTTTCGTACATCCCAATTATAACTTACTAATTCAGACAAAATAATATTGTAAATCCATAATAGCTGCTGAACCGCGGGTAGACCGTGGTATGGGCATTATTTGTACCGTAATTAGAAGTACGATATACTAGTGCCAGAATTCTAGCCGACGATTAATCACGCATGTTTCTTACATCCGATTGACCCTGTATATACAAATATTTTGATATATGTATTCAAGCGTTAACAACTTATTATTAACCAATATTATTCTACAGCTTTATTGCACATAAACTAACAACCGTCATGACTGGCTTAATATACATACATCTACTTTAGCTATTTCAAGCTAAGAGCCCTGATAGAATGTTGTGTTGGTGCCAGAGCTCCCAGGTTAATACTAAGTTAATAATAATCGTTTCACAGATCATTAATACATCTCGATATTAAGTACTGATTTCTTAACTTGCATAGTCCCAAGTACTTTCGGCTAGTATACACACCACACACACACACACACACACAACACACACACACACACACACACATATATATATATTATATTATTATATAATATAATGATATATAGATATATATATATATACTGACTGCATAAAGGAAATAATAAATGTATTCTGTCACTTATATGGCTGTTGCTTTTCCCCCCATTGAGGCAGAATAGTAAAGTGCCAGAGCTAATCAATGCTTCTGTTCATCAGTTGAATAACGACCCCACCCATGACCGAAAAGTATTTATTTCCTGCCAGTCTTGGCACTGTCGGCATTTTTGAAAATTAGGAATCATCGCGGGTGACGACGGTGTAGTGTCGTTGCCAAGGCAACCGCGAAACCAAGCCCGCTAAAATTGGATTCCCTAAGCATAGAATGAAGTCGCTCGCTCTTCTATCTTGAACGACGAATGGTAGTTGGACACGATATTTAATACAATATAACAACACAGACTCAGTCCGCCCATTTCTGATGAGAGTTCCACTCGTTTCTCTTTCTCTACATCTAATCAATCTAAAGTTCATTCATACCTATTCTCTTTTTCCTTATCTCGTTTACTCGTCCTACTCCAAAAGCCGGCAATGGCATCTAACAGCGTTTGATACTAATGCTCTGAACAGGTGGATTATAGGAGACTGGTTTGCCAAATCGAAGTAATAAAAATGCTGTCACAAAGCTGTGCGTATGAAAATACTCTGTCAGATGCGATTCGTTAGAAGAAAGTTTAACCCAAAGCCCCAGCATATATGGTGCATCCAGTAAGTATCGAACCTATTACTAGGTGCTCTACCTAGCGCTATTCGTTGACCCGTTACACCACCACGAGACAACTTGCTGTCAATCGAGTTATGTGCGATATATTTACCTATGGTTATGATACGCAAAGAAACTTCTGTTAAGATCCCACTCAGTCCGCCTGAAATTTCAGTTTTTCTTCACTACTCCCATCCACAAGAAGAGTGTGCCCAAAATGATTCCATCAAGTTTAACCATTTCTATCACCAATGTCACTATAAGCGCATCAAACATTCTTCACTAGCGAATAGACCTTTGCACCATTTGGTACATGTATATATATATATATAAATAATATATATATATAATATACTTATATAGCCTAAGATATATTAATTAGGTATATACTATCACTAAGCGCACAAATTACTAGGCTCTCGTCAAGAATAGAATTTACTATTAAGGTATAAAGTTGTCTGCCAGAGATACCTCAGTTACAATTACTTTCCGAAAGCTGCCTTCCGCATCCACTATTGAGCGAAATCTACCTCAAACTAGACATGTCAGTTACCACTCTTATAAAATATTTTTCTCTATCTCAATAAATTGTGACTCGCTCGCGTTTTTAGTCTTCGTTAAGCTCACCCAGTCTTTAAAACACACACAAACGGCCGCGCACACACACATACAAGCCACACACCACACCACAACAACACACACACACACCACATACACACACACATATATTTATAGTATATAGTGTGTGGGTGTGTGACGCCGCACTTGTGTATGATGGTTTTCTATGCGTGATATTTGTATCAGTCTATAATGTTTTCTTAATCTATTTGATCTGTCTATGATGGTTCCCTTCCTCTTCATTCTGCATAGTATGTATATATATGTGTGTAATGTCGTGTGTATGTGAGTGCGCGTTTGTGCTGTGTATGTGTGTGTGACGCAGAGGCGGAGAGAAAGCGGGGGCAGAGAGAGATGAAGAGAAGCAATATGTAAATTATTGCCATTTGAAATTATCAATTTTGCCCATGCGCTTTGTTTTTCAGGTTTTGTCTACCCTGCCCCGCAGCAAAAGTTAGCTTCAGGTTGGCACTGTCTGTGAGAAAAGCAGCCACCATGCAATTCACTCTTTCCAGAAATGTGGAAATGGTCATGCTATACTGATTGGCATTTCACGCTGGAAGCTCCAATACAAAGTTCTTCAGAGTGATTCAGAATTGAATTTGATAAGACAATGCGTGACCATACCGAAATACAGCCCAATTCGGGAAAGCCTTCAGTCTGATCGCGATCTCATAAGGAACAACTCTTTTTTTTATTGTTTGTTAAGATTTAGGCTACGATTGACAACAGTACCCAACCAAATCAATGGGGTCCATAGCAGGTACATGGGAAGTGCAGAGTTTCTTATCAGCATTGGTAATGAGTGTAAATTCGCCAATGAGAAAATTCCCCTCCAACTAAACATGTTTTGCTTTCTTATAGGTCGCGAAAAATTCTTATGTCAGGAATCAGATGGTTGAACTCACAGAACAAAACATTAATTTGTTTTGTTCCCATGATGACCAATAGTGATGAAAAGCAAACAGCCAGTCATTGTGTTTGAAGTGGTCACTAACGATAAGTGATATTATGTCTCTATCATTTTCCCCACATAACCAACAACATAGCCTTTCATCAAATGCATGGAGAGAGTAGTGATGCCTAGATCGAGAGGATAGCTGATGGAACAGACCTTACGTTGGCAACAGGACTCTGCACCATGCCACAAACGAACAACCCAGTGTTGACTGCTGAGAGATTCTCTGCGCCCACATCCCACCCCTTACATAAAAGTCGCCTAACTGCCCCCAGATTGGAATTCCTAGATCATTATGTTGTGGGACACGTTTGAACGAGAACCCAATGGACTCTGGCAAAAACACCAAAAATGAACTAAAGGCAGAAAACATTACCATTTTTAAAGCATATTTTAGAACCAGTACTTTTGGGTTCAGGATACTTCCTCTGAACTGCTTGAAGAACTATTACTTGACGACTCTTTTTTATTTTGTACTGTTTGTTTTGTTATTGCTGTTTTGGGTCTGTTTCTGTTTAGAATCATTTTTTCCTGAGAACTGGAATCACTGCTACTACTAGAAGTTTCACCATTTTTTGCTTGGAATCTGAATCGCTGTCTGAACTGCTTTTTTGTTTTGGATTACTTTATTGTTTGGGTTCCGTATCAATGTTGGTTTCCTCTTCTGAAAGAACTAGAATCCAAACTGCTATCTTGCTAAATTTTGTTTGATAGGACAAATCTGTTCATGCCTGCTTGAAGCAAACCAAAATGTAGGAGGAAGGCGTCCCTGATGCGGGAGGGCATTCCCCGCTGGATGTTGACAGGACATGAGTCTGAGCTGAAAGGTCATTAGGTCTGGTGCGCAGAGCGTGTGTCTGGTGGTTGACAAGGGCATGGAGCCTGGTCTGACAAGGTCATAGTTCTTATGCTGGATGGGCCATGTATCCTGGTGTGTTGACAAGGGCAGTGAGCTGTGGCCCGACATGGGTGCTGATCCTGAAGCCAGGCCACCAAGTGGAAATTGGCTAGGAATTTTCTTCGACTGAACTTAGTGGGTTGCCAAAGCTATAGCTCAGAGGCAAATCTGGGAATTGAAATAGTTGTTTACATTTGTTGGGAAGCCATGTTTGTCAGTTGACCAGGGTTAGGTGGTGGCAAAGCAGGTTCATTGGCTGGTCGATAGTTTGCTGAGTTTAAACAGATTGACCAAAGTAGACAGTAGCTTTGAACACCTAAAGGACATTTTATGAACTCTTTCAAAGTGGTCCTATAACATTTGGATACGATCTTTAAAACACTTAAGCCATATTTATGAACTTGATTCTTACTAGTAAACAGTACAAAATAGCTTTACGAAATGGACAGTAGCTTTTGACGCCAAATAATTTTCATAAGTTCTTATTGGCAGTTCAAAAAACTGCTTGATATTTAGAACAGTTAAATTATATTTTTTAAGTCGAAGTACGATGTGTGCTCAGAAAAATCTAAGGGAGAAACTGTATTCATCAAAACAGAATCTCTATTCATCAAGACATAACTGAACAATAAATGAAACAATAATTTGCTCCACAAAAATTTTCTTCGAATTCAACTATCCTAGCGACTACGAATCAACTCGGAAACTCTTTTTTTGATGTAGTGTAAAGCCGTGACGATGATATCTATTTAAATGTCCTCTTACTCCTAGGATGAATATTCAGTATCGGAAACAAGAAAAATTGCATAAAGCTAGGTCTAGTGAGTTAGATGGTGTACAATTTTATATTTAGCCAAAAACCTGTCGATCAAAAGGACTAAGTCTAAACAGCAAAGTGATGCTGATTTCTTAGCATCAGAAGTAACTAATCGAGTCCTGCATTCGGAGACTTTTGTTTAGTTTTTAACCATGAGCTATAAATTTTGACACGTATACTGTAAATTGTTGCTGGTTATAATTTAAATATTTCAAAACCTGAGCAAGAAGTTCTCTCCGTAGACATTTCTATCTTAGTCCTAATTAGTTATTTATCGGTGAATTTATCGAAACCAACTCCTTAAATATTTGGGGGATGAACAAGTTCCCAAATCTCAGCTTGATTAATTCTCGGGGTCTGATAAAATTTCCGGGGAGGTTCATTTTGACCATTATTATAGCGATATTTCAATCATATATTTACTCATTCATTTTCTGTATCTCGCTGAAAACTCTACAACATTTTCGCTATTTTTTAACAGGTATAACCACTGGATAGTTACTACCGCGTACTTGTAAAATCCTACTAGCGATGAGTTTTTATATTCTTACATGCTAGAAACATAATTGATGAAAACAACAGCCCAACATACTATTGAAATTTTGAGATACCTTAATTTAGAACTTCAAATATTACATGAAGCCCAAATATTCCAACTATCTTAAGTGAACAAAGATAAAGACAATATTCTGAAACTATCCAAATTTCATCTGAAATATTCAGAAATTATTTGTTAAAAATATTTGCTTAATGTTTAAAATAAGATATTAGATCAGAAATCTTATTTTAAACATTAAGCAAATAATTTTAGCAAATACTTTTATAGCACATTGAAAATTACAGCTCAGTCACTAATTCCACCAAATGTTGGTGCATCGTCACGTTTGTCGTTAGGTAACTTACAAAAAATCGTTTCAGTTTCTTTTGTGTAACATATCAAGTATGAGGATTATTAGAAGAGGGATATAAAAATACCTTTATTATGTTGTGCCTTTAGCAGCAAAATAAATATCAGCATTACAAAAAGACGTTTATTGTACCGAGACCACAGTAATCAAGTAATACATAGAAAACCTCAGCGAAAACGACGTTCTTTTGCTAAAATGAATAAGACTTTCGAAGCAAAAGAGAAAGGCCTAATGCACTTTGAAAGTTTCAAGAGAATTCCGTCAACTACCGAGAATTATGATACGCATTCGTTTCCCACAGCTATAAGCTAAGATTTTATCTAACTTTTAAAACCTTGAATTTGTCATTACCACTAGATAATACAAAAAGTTATAAAAGATAAAATGTTAAAAATACTTTATTATATCTAATTTCTCCATAACATATCAATCTTATTTGATAGTCTTATTTAAAATGACCTGATCCGCGAGAGGTAATTTTTATGGTGTTTTAATAGCAATCATCAATCTCAATAAATCTGCACTCGAATCTTAGCACTGGCCTGTGCAAAGGTGTATGAAGAATTAGCAATTGCCCAGGCTGCAAATGAACCCCCATTCGCGAAACCGGTGTTATCTAAGGGAAGGGACAAATTGCTGTACAACTTGGTATTAATGGACTTGTAAGAACGAGATTAAAATACAACGTGGATCTGTCGTTGGGATACTAGCTTCTCCTGATTCTGCCACTACACCATGGCAAGTTACTCTGTCACGCCCGGTAGGAATTTGGATTCAGAGTTTTTACTTCGAGATCGGTTGCCCTTGAAAAACAATTTACCCTATTATTTAACCATTAGCGCGCAGTAAAGTACGAACCGTCTAATCCCCAATTTGAACTTGGCTAACTGACTTTCTTTTTCTACGACGATAACCATTATGCCACCTGCACATTTTCAGAGAAATTAAGGGAAAGTTACATTTAAATTTCCGATTCTGTCATTTTATCAGTTTAGAAAATACAATTTCCGATTCAGGTAAAAATTAATTTTAGATTTATGCATCGAGTCTCAATTGGCGCTTTTATTCACGATCAAGTTTAATCATCAGTTGTTGATGATGAATCTGCGTTCAGTGTCACATTTACAAGATGTAATTAACTAATAAAACTTAATGACATTTATTGTGCTTAATCGATGCATTCAAATTATGTTAAAGGTCAAATGTTCCTACACCGTTTCTTTTATTTTTCTTTCATTTTTTTTTAATTCCCTGGTGTGGTGGACTAAAAGACCGATAAACAATGACCACTGGCAGAAAAAGTGGAAAGTGTCCGGTTAAAATTAGATCAAAATCAACAGACAAAATGAAACTCTCCCGTTCCGTCGAGGGAGAATCTAACCAAATCAAGATGTCTAATTACTAACATGATTAGAAATTATTGATTAGAACTGATTGTTAAACTTTCAAAGGAAACTTTGTAATTTATTTTGTTCAGTATTTTTCACCGACCTTTTAATGTCTATAGAAACTTTCACAAGGAGGATTTTCTTGAAAACATTATCCGGTCTAATGGCACTAAACGGTTCGTCACTTGCTTGAATAACTATAAATTAATATACGGTACAACTGCGAGAGTACAATAAAAGATTTGGATTAAAAGATTTTATTCTAGATCGGTTGCCCTATTAGATAACCCAGTCTACCTTACTATTTACTCGTGGATATGAAGAAAGAGATGGATTAGTGCATTTCCTAGTGCATTAGCGCGAAGTAAAACGTAAACAGACGAAGTCAGATCTTTTGTGCATTGTCTATGACGATGATGATTGCTGACAACAAAGATTCTGCTAATAAATTATAGAATCTGTAAAGTATGGGTACATAAATTCCATAACTAAAAACTTTAATTAAACCTAATCATTTGAAAAAGAAGAAAACGAAATAATTAGGAAAAGGTTAACTTGGCGGTAAACTGGATTTCAGTAGCAATTGTTAATGTATGATTTTCTATTTTACATAGAAAAGAGAAATATGCAATTTCTCTGAATGTTTGAGATGAGGCTTGATGATTAGTATTATCTGCGTTTATTCCGACTATTGTCCCCATCTTCATTGTCATTTGTACAACGTTTCGGCCGATATACCCCCCGGCCTTCTTCAAGTATTTCTTGTCGGACTCGGGAACCTTCTCGGGCTCGGTTCAATTGGACACATAGCCTAGTGGATAAGGTAGTTAGGTTAAGACAGTTCTAAGTGAAAGTTATCTCTGGATTCCGGGTTCAATCCTGAGTAGCGGCAGTAACATAGAAAACTAATTAACAACTCCTACCCCAGCTATGGTTAGCGGAATGAGAACAGGATACCCCTGTGGACTGAATAAAGGGTTAAGTTCTAAGTTCCGTGATGGCTCTCGATTACAACAAGAAAAGTTCCCGAGTTCGAAAAGAAGGTTCCCGCGTCCGAAAAGAAGGTTCCCGAGTCCGACAAATAACAATAAAGATGAGGACAATTGTCCGAATAACGCAGATAATACTAGAAATATGCAAGTCGTTTAGAATGTGTGATCTGGTGACAAGGAAAGAAAATAGAAGAGATATGTGCATAAAATTGGCGTGAAGTCAATTTTTTGCCATTTGGCCATTATTTTGATCATACGATCTACTTTTATTCTAGTGAATTAGATTCCCAGGTTTTATCTATGCAATTTGTCCGAAACTAAATGTGACTGGTCGTAAAATTGTAAGCTGGAAACTTAACATTGAACTGATTAGATTCAACTTATAAATTCAAGCAAATGATTGATCATTACAAAAGAATATAGCAGAGTCTTATTCTTTACCATTGTAAACATTTTTTTGTTATATCATAGAATTCTACACAGCTGAGCATTCCTGGATTGATTCCATTCAAAAGAATTATGTGTGCTTTCATGAAGGAAATTGAAGAAATAAAACAAATTGCCAAGTGATAAAAGTTGAAAGTAGTCGTAGTCGTACTCAAAATGAATTTAGTTGAATTGAACATTTGTTTTGGATTGTGATCAGGTTTATTGGTAGTACTGGACAGAATATTTTGTATTTATAATGAACCTAGAAATAAGATCTAGAAATATTTCGGAGAAATGATAAATAAGCTGACAAGCATTTTTTATTACTATTTGTCCGAAAGAACATCTGACTATACTTGATTGTAATTATATATAAACAAGATCCTTGGCACTATTCACGCATCTTGGTTCTTATATTCCCAAAGTTTTGAACCCCGACCTTTAAAAATTGTTAAACCAAATCCTTTATGCAATACACAGTAATTGATTGTTGTCATTCTTTGGAGTATCTCATAGAAGTTTTATTGGCTTTTAAATTATTTTGCCCATGTAATGTCACTTTTCTCTCAAACGAGCCCAGGATTCGCAACTTGAAACTCCTCTTAAACAACAAAGCCATTGTCTTGTGTGATAATTTAGGGACAATTTCTGAAAGCCTTAAACTGAATGTTAATATGACTGCCTTTTCTTACAGAGCATATATGATTTCTTTAGACAGATCAGATTTTTTGCAACCAAAGTCATTGTAAGTGCGGGTCTCAGTGTGTTGTTTACAACTGTACGCTTGTGTGTGCGTGTGTGTGTACGTTCATATATTTGTCTCTAAATGTTCTAGAAACACTTGAATTGAACTTCTTCATGAACACGTTCCTTATGTTCATGATCTCCAAGTATATATTTCGGCGATTTCGTTTCCTACAATGATAATAGTTGCGCGCTTCCCATTATCACCAAGTGTTTTTTTTTATCTAGCTTCCTTGTTTTTGCAAGTTGTGTAGAGTGGTTATCAACACGGAAAACAGTATTACAGAACAAAGAAGAATTTTGCCTGAGAATTGATGACAAAAGACATGAATCCATTTCTCACACTACTCTATCTGATTGTCAGATGAATATTCTCCAAATGTTTTATCGTTGAAGAGTGTAGTAAGAGATAACTTGATCAAATTACTCATCTATAATTACCTTACTTGTTCAGGAAGTAGTAACAAATGCTGTAAAAACATTCAGCAAACTTAATTAAATCATTCTTAAATCAATTTATACAATATCTATCATAAATAAGTACACCCCTAACACTTTTAAAATATAAAAGTAGTTCTCTTCCAAAACAAAACTATTTACTACTAATGGATAATAATACAATTAAAACGGATTTTATTTGGTATCAATTATTTTCTACAGCACTGAAACACTGTAACAAAAATATAAATATATATTTGTTCCAAAATAAGTAAAACTAATATATATTTATGAAATTACATTTTTGTTTGCAGA
Source organism: Doryteuthis pealeii (assembly GCA_023376005.1). Taxonomy (NCBI): domain Eukaryota; kingdom Metazoa; phylum Mollusca; class Cephalopoda; order Myopsida; family Loliginidae; genus Doryteuthis; species Doryteuthis pealeii. Next base: position 41,736,633 of record CM042146.1, on the reverse strand, counting down.
TTTTAATGGTGTAGAGTTTGGTATTACATCATACCTGATTGTATCCGTTTTAACTAGAGATAATGAAATCCTCGTAGCTTTAGTTTAGAAGAAAATTAGCTTTTTAAAAATAATTTTTAGGGTATGCTTATTTATGGGGACATATATACATAAATATATTATATATATATATATATATATATATATATATATATATATATATGTGTGTGTGTGTGTGTGTGTGTGTGTGCTGGTGCGTGAATATTGTACTTGTGATCGTATGTTTAAGAACATATGTGCATATAATTGAGCGGATAATGTATTTGTACCCGTAACTACGTCAGTGGAATAGATATATGTTTTAAAGAAAGGATAGGAATTTATTTCCTCGTATGAATAATTTTATCATCTTCTTAACAGGTTTGAATTGCTTTAAAGGAATTTTTCCGACCACAAGTGTGAGAGATTTTATTGATTAGCAGATTATCGATATTACAAAACTCGTAAATGTCTTCTCCCTAATTAGCCACCAACTAATTAATTATCGACCAAATTGGCAATGAAAAAAAAAGGAACCAGGAAAATGTCTCTGTTGATCGGAATTGATTTCTTTTTGCATTAATTGACACTAATCGATTTATAGTAATTTTATATTTTATTTATTTCTATTTTTATATAAACTTCATGTTCTTTGATTGGATTTGGAAAATTCCTTTTTTTCTCTTCGAATATGACAATATTAAACGCATTTTGAGATCCAATTCTGGTAATTTGTCGCTTTCCTTATTCCTAATTATTTGTTTAACCAATTTCTCTCGTAAAAATATCATTTAATCTAATTTCCTCTTTCCCTTAAAAAATCAGTGTTTTTGCGAATGTTGTATTTTTCTTAAAATTCATCGAAACGTTCAAAAGATATCTTCTAAAGGATTAATAAGATTACTACATAATATTTGGCACTCACACATTATATATATATATATATATATATATATATATATATATATATATATATATATATATATATATATATATATATAATTAGTACCCATTAGAGACGGTTCACCTTGTTTTCTTTTAATTTAGCAATAAATAAACTAAATACTGATAAAACATTAATCTAATCTGAATACAGTGGCACCCATAAATAGGTACACCCCTAACAAGTGTTTTTAAATAGAAAATTAATTTTTTATAGACCGAAGATACCAGAATTATTATCATCCCTTATGTAAAATTACACAATTGCATTTATCATAAAACTCTACAACATTGAAATTCCATAGTCAAAATTATAATTGCATGAATATGTGGTGTACTTATTTTTAAACAGTTTTACATTTATATTTTTGGTTACAGAGTTTAACTGCTATAGAGCTTGGTCATGAAATATAAGAAATTCTTAGGGTGTACTTATTTATTGGAGATGATATATATATATATATATATATATATATTAATATATATATATATATATATACTAGCTAAAGTACCCGGTCCATGACCGGACTAAAGAAAAAAAGGAACACCAAAGAGTGAGTGGCAAGAAAATAAGAGACCCAAGTTCGGTTCATTTTTTAAAATATCTCATAAAATAAAATAGGGGATGGGGGTAGACCTCGTAAAAAATATTTCCCCAAATATATTTTCGTGAAAATCGGACCATCAATTGATTTTTCATAGTATATTTTAAAAATCCTCTTGTCGAAAGTTGTTTTTGGCTACTTAAAATTTCAGTTGATTTAACGGTGTAAAAATGAAAACATTGTTTTTCAATCATAATTTTCATTATTTCCGTTAGATGAAAATTTTAAAAAAATCATCAGTAGTTTGTTTAATGTTTCTTCTTTCGAATTGAAAACAAATTTTTCAAGATAATATTATTCTTATGCAAGTTTCATTGTGTTAAATATAGGGGTGGTGTAAATTTCACAGGAAAAATTGGTGGTAATAAGAGATAATTATTTATCAAATTCTAAAAAAAAATCGCCGAGAATTGTTTAATGAATAAACGGTCGAAATAAATGTCATATTCGAGACGACACTAATATGAAAGAATTAAAGTGATTTCTAAAGTTTAAAAAATGTTAATAATGATTAAAAGAAATCTCAAGATAAGGACTGAACTTAAAAACGGTCGGGAAAATTAGGGTGACCCCCCCAAAAAAAAACAAAAAAAAAAAAAACAAAAAAAAACAAACAAAACAACAAGAACCAAAATTATTTATTTTCCCATTAAATAACTCTAGGTCATCCCTGCCTGACTTTCTGTTAAGCTGACTTCACTGCTGATAAACAGTGGATTCAATTTTTAGTGAATAAATTTTGCAGCAGGAACAGGAGTTGGTATATACCAAAAACTTAATCTTAATATATATATATATATATATATTATATATATATATATATATATACGTGTGTGCATGTGTGTATGCGTGTGTATGTGTGTGTGTTTGTGTGTGTATGAAAGCGCTAGTGTATATTTAGGCAACAGTCCTTCATTAATACATGTTTGATTAAGCGAGAATGACGAATAATTAAACATCTTTTTCGTTAAATGTTCTAGTTTCCAAAAAAGAGAAAAGGTCTCAAGGTTCAATTAATGTAAATATTGTATGAAAAATTTTGGGGTTTTAATTGAAACACATTACTAAACTTATATATTTATTTCATCCAATAGACGAGGCTTAGAATATCAAAAAAATTTAAAGGGGTAAGTTTTCCACAAAAGGGGTGTTCTGGGAATGCCACTCAACTGCATCCATTACTGAGGTTCTAGTTCTGTATCTTTGTGGATTGTGGAGTGCCCCTTTATTGCCATTACGCACTGGTGCACTCTGACCCGGAGTGATAGTATCTGTTAAGGTCCAATTTATGCATCAAATAGAACTTTTCGGAAATTACATTTATTATATCGGAATGCTTGATACCATATAACTGTGGACAAATTATTAGTTTTAGATAGGAATGCTTAAAAATATATAACTATGTACAAGCAAATAAACATTATCATTTAAATGCTTTAAATATTAGTATTATATCAGTATACTTGAAACCATATAACTGTGTGCAATCATTTGTATGAAATCGTAATACTTGATACATGTAACTGTGTTCGAACAAATGATTATAAACAAATGAAATGCAATAAAAAGAACAATTACAATGGAGATCGAAAATATAAATAGTTACGATTGAAATCAAGCCCTTACAAACGAATCAAATTCCGGAATTAGACAGCCCATAAGGGTTGATATGCCGTTAAAAAATAAATCAAACCCAGCAGAAATACCAGAAATAGACTCTTGCGTCTCTTTCCTTTTTTTATTAACATCTTTCTTTTCTTCCCCATCACATTTTACTTTGCATTTGCTTCCTTTCCTATTTTGTTTTTTTTGTTTATATCTTTTATATTTTTTACTTGGACATATTTTTGCATTTTTCTTTTCACTCTCCGATCTTCAAAATGGCGCCATAAAACCCAATAAATTTGCCAAATTTAGCACTTACAGAATGCTTCTATGGCCTGCAGTTAAGTCGCTTCAAATTTCACGCAGGTAACAACCTTAACCTAATCTGACATTAAACGGCTTTTTTTCTTTAACGCATGTCACATTTTCATGTTTCATTTTATGACTATCTTTATCCGCGCAAAATATGCACATTCCAGTTTGCTTTGTCGCTTCTTTATGCAAAATTGTTTTGTTCGATGGAAGATAATGAAAAATTCGGAAGACACCATCATGTTATAAAACCAGTCGTCATCAAACATTGTTTAACTGAAGTATTTCAATATCTTTTGGACAAATAGGGTTTGCTCGTTTTCAGTACATACACACATTTCAGGCACCTCAATAACTCAAAGGAAATAAATTTAGTTTATGTGGAATGTACAAAGTGCCGACTAATTTTCTGGCTTAAAAAAAAACTATTTCATCCCAAAGTTTCAACTGATATATTCTTTCATATTTCAAAAATTAGGACCACATAATTTGATTATTTGGCTTTAGACCTGCTCTTACATAGTAGAATCAAACACTTTTATACACACACACACACACACACACACACACACACACCACACACAATATATATATATATATATATATATATCAATAAAAAAAATAGCTATTAAAAATAAAAAAAATTGTAAAATCATCCAACTCACAAATTTCACAATTTCACAATCATCAGACATCTTAATAATTAAATCAACAAAATGTACCTGATAATCGTTTTATTCGTTTATTCTTTTTTATTGGCTGTATAATATTGGTATATTTGAGCACTATTTGCTACAGTGCGAATCATCAGATGATTTAATATATCTACTTGTAAATCTATTAATATCATATATCATATTAGGTGCACTATTTTTCACTACTGATCTTATTTACTAAGCTTAGTCTGGCACATGTTGGATTGCCTGCAATATCGCTTTTCATAAATATACATGGATGGTGTGTTGTTTTGAAAAGTGGAATCATGATCTATTGCAGTCTGTTGTGTTACACCTTAAAAAAGACATGAAACAAATTCTTCTCAACTGTAAATAACAGAGCAGTGACCTTTAACCTGGTAAAGTTAGTCCAGTTCAGTGAAAGTTAATCTGAGAGGAAAAAAAAAAGGAAAAGTTAGATGGTCAGTAAATAAAACCAGCTTCCCAATCCCACTTTGTGATGGATGAATAGAATGATTAGTACCTCATTAGGAATGAAAATAAAATTTCTTAAAAGTCTGATGAATTCAAAGATCAGTGTCCAGCTAAAATAGAGATTATGATAAGAACATCATAAATAACAGAAAACCACTCCACCATTTCACCAAGGAAAATGACGGTAATGTACAAGTTACAAATAAAAGTAAACTGGGGAGACTCATGATTACCCACACTCTAAGAGAGAGAGAGAGAGAGAGAGAGAGAGAGAGAGAGAGAGAGAGAGAGAGAGAGAGAGAGAGTCTGAATTTGAACACTGGCACCAAACAGCCTACTAATATTAACTGGTTATAACTTTTCAGTTATTGATAGGCATGCTAATCATTGCTTCACAGTGAAGCATTCATTATGCCAACTTGAGATATATGAGCAGGGATACACACACACACACACACACACACACACACACACACGCGCACACATGCACACACACACACACACACACATATATATATATATATATAAATAATAAATTATTTTTAACAATGCTTCACAAAGCTCTGAAGAACCACAATCGTCCACGTCCTGAATGAAAATGGTAAACAAGAGAGAGAGAGAGAGAGAGAGAGAGAGAGAGAGAGAGAGAGAGAGAGAGAGAGAGAGAGAGAGAGAGAGAGAGAGAGAGAGAATATCTTAACAAAAGACTGCACTGCAGATGTCGTAAGAGGGTTGAATTCCCTTTATTTGTGATGGACTGTGAGATTAGCTTGGCAACCATTACTCCACAGGGAGGCAGCCAAGTCTCTACTAAGAATAGTTGAGTACAATGCCACAAATGAACGACTCATGACAGGTATTAAACTAACAAGGATAGTTATTAATCTGACACACAGGCCTTGGATTACTTACCATACCTTCTATTCCTAAGTAGTTACCTATATAAGCACCAATCAGGCACATCACTGCTTAACTTATTTACTAAGCTTTGTTTGGCACACAGTTTACGGATTGCATGCTATACTTGCTGCTCTTAAAGTGGTCGTATATTTAAGTACTCATGACACTCATCACTGTTTAACTTTTGAGATCTTATTTACTAAACTTTGCTTAGTTTGGCACATAGCCTTCAGGTTGCTTACCATACCTGCTGTTCCTAAGTGGTCACCCAACTGAATATTAAACAGGCTCATCACTTTGGCCACCTTATTTACAAGGCTTTGCTTAGTATAACAAATAGGTCTTATGTTACTTAGCACACCTGCTGCTCTTAAGTGGTCCCCAATATAAGCAATGATCTGGCTCACTTAGTATCATTCACAGGCTCACAAATCTTGCTGTTTTAAGTGGTATCCAAATTAAGTACTTGCTGGTCAGACTCATTGTTGCTTAACTTTGGTCCCCTGCTGAGAACAGGTGCTTTCACCATGACTTGATCCTAATCTCACAAACTAACTTGAATACTAATGACCTGCAAGACTAGTTTGTTAACCACAGCAATGTTCATCCTAACCTGAAATTTATCCAGCTTCTGACAACACATACCAAATGTTGACAGGACCACCCCCAAAAATTATATTCTTGTACTTAGGCAGTTCAATATGAGCTTGTTTAATTGAATATATGAGCTTGTTAAATTGAATATTCAAAAAATATATTCTCTTAATTTAACAAAAAAGATGCCTTCATAAGAAAATCAGCTTGGTGGAAAAAAAGTTGTTGAGTGTATTTTGAAGAAAGCAAAAAGTTTAGTCTTAGTGCTGTTGTTCTGACAGTGTTATATTTCAATTGAATAGGCTTCAACATTGAATCCTATCAGCTATGAAGCTGAAAGCAATTAGAATGTCAAACAATAATTAAAACAAGAAAACTTGATATTTGATATATATTTATTAATAATGTAAAATAATGAGATATTTGAGAAAAAAAAGCAAACAGTTGTTATGATATGGTCAAACAAATTAGACAAGAGACTCCAATAAAAGTCTAAATCTTTTAAAAGAGTTTTGAAATTCCCTGTGGTCAGTATTGAATCTTCTCTTTGTTGGCTGAACTGGGCAGTGTAATGGTCAGTTCAAATACCATCAGTTTCTTGAATCAAATAAATTCAGTTAATTCTGAATTTATTGATTGGTATGCTCTCCTTAAGGAGATGAGCTGAATGATCTTGTAAAAAACAACAACAACATAGTCTTATGCAAAGCTTGTAGGAGCAAAATAAATATCCACTATTGTAGTATTTTGCTTTCTTTTGTTTTTCTTGTATCTTTAAGTATGTATATATATTTTTATTTGTGTATATATGGAGGTATTTAACTGCAACACAATGGCAGAATTCAACACAAGGGACCCCTCATAGACTAAAGTGGGCCAGTTCAATCAGCATTCCACTTTAGAGGCAAGATATACATCAGGGATTGACTCTGAACCCACCCTTATGCATTGCAGTGGAGATGTTCCCTTAAAGCCTAAGCAATATACTTATATTCACAGATGACATTTATATATGTGTATACACACAAAATACAATACAGACACATGTGTGTGTATGAATGTATGGATTAGCTTAAAATGGGTTTATAGTAATTTTATTCTTGTTAGACTTGCCATATAATCTGTCATATTTAGATTTTTGAATTGATTTTTTACCTGAAATTTACAAATTTTAATCTAACACCAGTTTGCACTTGTATACTTCTGAGATCAGAAAATATATATATGTATATAGTTATGTACTAAGCTTAGCTTTGATGTGACACAAGACCATATGTATGGGGAACCCAGTGAGAACCGAAATCCCTAACACTGGTTTGTAAATCTAGCTTGTATACCATTATAATATGTGGCTATACTTATTTACACTATGTGAGGTGCCATATATATATATATATATATATATATATATATATATATATATATATATATATATATATATATAGTTTTGTATGTTTGTAGTTTTTTTTGGATTAAGTATAGTTTAAAAATCTAACAAAGCAAATTGAGAAGTGATTGTTATGTTGCTGTCATATATTGAAGTAAGAATTGATGAAACATACAGTTTATCTAAACTGTAGCATACATTATTTATAACACAAGTCACTTGATAAAAACTCTTAAAATTGGTAACAATTTTTGAAAAAAGAAAAGATACACAGATCATGTTCAATATTAATCATGAGTATGTGTGTGTGTGTGTGTGTGTGTGTGTGTGTTTGTGTGTGTGTGTGTATTTTTGTGGGTGGGTGTGATTCTGTGAACCATATGTTTTTTTCACGGATGTCATATGCAGTTACTGAGGTCCTACTAAATTATTATTGAACAAAATTGATGAATAAATGGTTACCACTACCATAACAGCTAGAGTTACTTGCTCTTGTTTTTCATTTTTACTTGCTATAGTTATCATTCATATTTTTGTACATATAATGCAAAAAGAAAAAGGTTAATTGTGTTGTGGGGTTAATCTTTCTAAAACTACTATATCCACATCATTTATCTTTGTATATGTATCATTTGTAGCTGCACTGAGAGGTGTGCAAATCGTAAATGTATTTACAGACAAGACTTATAGTAAATTCATATCAAAAGCACTAATTCCTGCCAGATCACTGAATTTCAGCATTGATGAGCCTCTGTACAGTAATTACATTTATGACCATTCAAGAACACAATGTACTGTAAACAATGTGTGGCATGTGTACCAGACAAAATAAATATTAGAAAATAATCTATTTACAAATAAGTCTGATTTTTTATAATGTATAAAATATTTTTTTAATTTCCTATAGAACACTTTTAGCATTGAATAATCCTAATCATACAAACATTGCTTTTTAATTTTAATGAATTTCTTATAATTATCTCAAGTTATCAAGCAAAGTTGCTATACTCACAAGATTTTAGCTCTTTGGCCTTCTTCATTCATTCTTTTGTATGAGGTAACCTTCTGGGAATTTTAAACTTAACCTTTTATTTGAATGATGAGAGAAGACTGATGTCCATGCCTTGAGCATATCTCACATCAGCAACTTTTTGCCTTATTTTGAAGCTATTGAAACCAAGATCAGGGAGTGAACTCACAAAATCCAGGTGTTAGTCTGCAAGGATATTTGAGTTGATGCCAACCCCCTCAGCCATGTGTCCAGGTAGAAAAAAATGAAAGCAAAAATTGTTTTGTTGGATGGAAGATAATGAAAAATTCGGAAGACTCCATCATGTTATAAAACGAGTCGTCATCAAACTGTCTACTTGCATTATTCAAACAAAGGGTTCAGAATTCTCAGAAGGTTATCGATTATGTCAAAAGGCATAGAAGAATGCTTGGAGTGTCCAGCAACTGAAACGTTGTGGGTATTGCTACCAAGATGAGTATACTAGTCCACAATGTGTAGAGAATAGTAATAACAATACTTGATCTCAGACATAGACAGATGGAATCTAAGTGCTTGCCTTTACTCTTTTATCAAAAATGTTCATTTTTAAAAGTAAACCTCACTTTCTTTATTACATAAAACTCTAGACTAGATCAGGTAGATCGGTTATTAAAAATAGGAAACTATTTAAATTATGAATTTTTAAACTCTACAAAAAATTAATCGGTAACATTGAATATGATTCAACTGAGGACAATGTCAACAACCAATATTAGAATTTACAATATATAAAAATATCTCTTTATTCATTTATATATATTTCTAATAACCTGGCAGAATATTGGGATTTCATTATCAGTATTTCCCTAATGGAATCTCTCAGAACAATGGTGGTTACTCTCCAAATAACATACAACTGCCTTGATTGAGTTACATGCTACCAACAGCAAGGAAAAACCTTTGATTTTTATTTTTTTATTTTCTTCTAGAGCAAATGTCATTTGATTTGCCCTATGCCCTTCATTGATCACCTGAAATTTAATAATTCCTTCATCCTAAACTTAACATTAAAGAAAAAGAATGAAAAGAAAATATAAGACTTTTCACTGCTACTTCATTGTTTTCTCAAAGAACATCAAAAAAAGATTACAAAAAAAATAATATACAGTATCACTCTAATAACTTTTTAATCATAAGTTGATTTTCTTTTTAAGCAAATATACCAGGATGTTAAAATTTCTTTGGAAGATCATACTATAAAAGTGGATATTATTTGGTATTATTTATCATCAAACTCTATAGCATTGAAACTCTCTCTGCAAAAATGTGAATATTTAAAAGTCCAAAAATAAGTACATACTAAGGAAAATTCAATATAGCAAGTATTTCTTTAACTTAAATTTGATTTTTTTCTTAATACTGTAAATAGATAAAACACATATTACTAAATATATATAGATTCAATTGTGTGTGTATATATATATTCATGTGTACCTGTGTGTGTATGCATGTTTTAAGAAATAGGAACCAGAATCTTTTCAGAGAATCTGACATGAATAAAATTTGAGCCCTCTGAGATCAGGCATTTTCCATCAACTTCAAAATACAAATAAAAAATATCATTCATTTTTGCGAAATCAGACTTACAATATAGTATACAATAATCACAATAATATTTTTCTAAACAACAAACGTATGATCCACACAAAAATATTTCCAAAACTCAGAGCTCTTTCCTCTGACCTGTTTTATTGAGCGCTCAGATTTAAAAGTACCCAATTAAAAAATAGTGTTCTTCTTGTTGCTACAAGTCATAAGCCATGTTTAAACTACTTCAAATTTAAATGTGCTTTCTCCCAATTTAGCCAGAAAGTTTACTTCCCAAATGGCATAAGATAATTTGCTTAAAATAAGACATCACTTTTTCAGTTTTGATAAAAAATTAAACATCACAAAATAAAGAAGAAAATAAGAGCAGGGTTAAAAACCACACAACAACACACCAGTGGATAAATAGGGCCTTTGGGAATGATTCCTTGCATCTATTTTGAAATTAACTTGAAATTATTTTATCTTTAGAAGAATTTTTTCTTTTTTTTCTTGACTAAAGCCTATCTTTGGTAAATTGCCTCAACTTTCCATCAATTCTTCATTTGATGGTTTACATTTCACTGCTCATTAAATTGCAGAATAATATATTAGAGAAAAATGAAAAACATCTTCTTATGCAGGATTTTATTACCATAAAGTGCAGTGAACTGCAAAGGTATACAACGTAATTTGTATAAATATTCCACTGCCATCAAAAATTAATTTCTGAATCAAAAAACTTTTATCAAAATTCATTTATAAGATATTTTTAAATTTTAGTATTTCAATAAATATTACAATAAATTTTAGTATTTCAATAAATACTGGTCCTTTTTAAGCTTTCACGTTAAACAAAGAAGAAATTAAAATTATTTTAAAATGTTGGAAAAATCTTACATAACCAGAAATGTTTACATCAATTTTGGATTAACTTAGGTTTTTACTGAAAGTGGCTATTAGTCTGTGTTTATGATTAACTCATACTTAAGAAGTATTATATTATATTTTATAAAGATAAATCAACACAAGGATTACAATGTTAAAAAATATTCATATCTAATACAAATGATGCTAGTCATTGCAAAAAATAAGAAATAAAGAATCAAATACATTTGGTCTAAAATGATTGGAAATAAAAGAAAAACAAAATCTCTGATCAAGCAGATAATTCCTAAAAAATAGAAAAATATTTAATTTTTCCAAAAATCTGAGATTAATTGCTTTTGCTACTTAATTATTTAAGTTGTTCTTTTCATCCTGTTTTATTTTCATCCTTTTTATTTTGAACATTTCAAGTTGATCATTTGTTCATTCAGTGTTCTTTGAAAGTCTATTATGATATATTTTGTATTTGTCTTTGTCTCCTAGATAAGAATTCTTCCACCTAAAATCTACTTCAAAATTCATTCTAGGAAGACTTAATCTGAGGACAGACAACATCAGTAAATATGCGTTGATTCTTATTAAAGAATTTCTCATTTATCAATCCTTGTTATAAGTGCCATTACTGAGTCTAAAGTGCCACCATTTTCAAATTGCTCTGCCTTAACCTCTGATAAAATAAAAATTAACTTTTAAATAAATTGTTTCTATCAGGTGTTAAAGTTGCAATTCACTTGCTTAATCATTTTTTGACAAACTCATATACATTGCTATTTTTTCTTACAAACATATTTATAATGCAATTCCCAGTGAGAAGTTTATTCTCTCATTAACATTATTGCACATTAATATTTAATCTTGTAATTCTGTTAAACTTTGCTTCAGTAGTTGATCAGGTGAAAAAGAAATGGAAGAAAAAAGAATTATATAATACAAATTCTAAAGACCACCAAATGCAGCAAACATTATGCAGCCAAAACATTGTGGATAAAACAATGAGTGTTTCACAAACAATCAATAAATAAAGAATTATTAGGACAATATTTTTTGGATTTTGTTGTAATTACAATGTTTTGGATGATTCATTCTTTGGCCCACTTTAACTGTACAATCCACAAGAAGAAAAAAACTTTCTGCACAGTAATTTCTGTAAGTGTTCTCATTTTTCAAAAGAATCATTAGCAGATATTAATTGGAAGAAAACAAACTTTATATATAGATTGTTCATTTGATGAATGAATCTGCTGAAATGTTCTGGAAACAATATGACCAAAAAGAATGCTATCACTAGTTTGGAAAAAAATTGAATGATAATAACCCTTTTCAAAAATATAGAATGTGTAGGGAATCACTGTAACATTTAACCTAAAATGACTATAATTGTTTATTTTTATAGAACTTTTTACAACAGTAGACATTTCTGACATAATAATTCTCATATTAAAGAAGTAAAAGAAGCTCTTAACTCAATCAAGTCTAATAATAGATAGCATTAAAATTTCACTTTAAGATATGACATTCTGAGAACAATTATTCTTAATATTATATATATACATAGATACACACACACACACACACACACACACACCACACACACACACACACACACATATATATATATATATAATATATATATATATATATATATATATATATATAAAGATAGATAGAAAGATATTAGGATAAATCATCCAGTTGATCAGACTTTAAATGATCCTTACAGAACTATAACAGACATAATTTCACTTGAAGAAAGTTGGAGATTGAACTAGCTACCATATTGTGAAGACAACAACAACAACAAACATGAAAAGAATTTTAAAATCCTTAATTAAAAGATGAAGACTTCTGCATGGGAAACCCAAGAACCTGCAGAAGTTTTAATCAAGCAATTAAATTGTAACTGAAATATTTATATCAAATTATTTAAACTTTAAAGTTTGTTAAAAATGATAAACAAAGTAACATATAGAATATTTAAATGTTACGTGTGAAAAAACCCAAAAACAACTTCCTTCTTTAATTGCATGAGGAGATGCAGTTTAGATAATAAATCTTCAATATGTAAATAAGTGACTTCACTCTAGTAAAAGAACTTCAGAGTGTGATGGCTAAATTCACCAAGCTTTTGCAGTTACTAAAGCAGATTGTTATTGCTCGTGTCATGGCAGTAACCAAGAAGACACACTTAAAAAATAAGCAAATTGCCTTACATTAATGAAGACACAAGAAAATTAGATGTCCCCAATGAGAAGAATAATGTCCTTAACATGACGAATGAGCTTCTCTGATTATATAATAAATTCCTCAAAATAATTGAAGTGATTTGATTTTTAGTTTTGATTTCATCTTCTTGTTGTCTGTGGGATATAGGTCATGTGTCAAGCACCATCTTCAAGAAGAAGAAGAAGAGCTTAAAGTGAAACAGATGAAAGGAAAGTTAGGAAAGTTAGGAAAAAGTAACCTTTTATGGGAAACAAATGGAATAAAAGATGGGTTGGTTTAATGACATGATGATTTCATAGTGTTCCCCACCCAAATATATGAAGACTATTTATAATTTTTAATCAGAGTTTTCTTTCTCTTACACCAATTAATTTACCAGGCTAAAACCACTAGTTTTCTCTATTATTTATACATAGTTGGGGGGGGGGAGAAGAGATAGATTCAGGCCTTTCTTAAGTGCATTAGCCTGGAATGAAATGCAACATCCTTATCCAGGTCTTGAATGCAAGTTACCCTATCCATTTCCTGTGATGATAATCATTACACTATGTACATCCTCCTACATCTTATATACTGTAATAATTCATGTATGATACAAAACTTTTTCAAATTTTCAAGTCTAAAAGTTACAGGTGCATATTATACACAACAACTAGATATTAATTTCTTTTACGGCCACATGCTTTGCCATATTCAGAGGATTAAGACCAAAAATAATTTAAATATCTAAACTAACTAATGAGTAATAAACACGGTGCAGAGAAATAACTACTAACTAATGTAATTTTGTTTGTTGATAATTTTGCTTCTTCTTGTGTTAGCTTATTAATGCCACAAACTTGGTGCATTTTTGTGTTAACATGTCTGTACATTTACCCTAAATACTGTGCAAATTTTGTGTTTCAAAACATTATATAAACAATAGAAAGTTTTATTTTCAGTCTATATGAATCAGATAATATTTTTTTAAAATTTTGAATTTTCAGAAGTCAGGGCATATTATACATGAGAGATTTTTTCCAGAATTTTGTAGCCCAAAGGTAGGGGTTCTTATTATATACAAATACATATTGTACAGAAGTGCATATACACATGTGGGTATTATAGACAGGTGCATATTACAAATTGATTATTATGGTACTTGTTAGAAAGTGATACATTATGTTTGATATATTAGAAATGATTCTGTCTAAAGAAGCAAATTAAAAACTTTGGCAAAAAATAATATATATTTTTAAAGCCTGAAGTTTATACAAAGCAGACAGAAGGAAATCTGTTATCTAATAAAAAAAGGTTTCTGTAAATTAAAAATGTTAATTTCATAATATTGCCATAAATCTCTGAAATATAATCTGATTTATAAGTTCATTCTTTTCAAAGATTTCCCATAAATCTTCCAGTATCCTTTCATGCGCAGAAAGATCAATAAACTAAGAATAAAGACATCAGTTTCATTTATTTCATGATTGAAAAATGTTATAAATTTTCCCCAAATTATTTCATCTGTTCAATTCTTAATATACTCAGTTTTTCTAAAAAAATGAATTAACTTATGATTTTAGAATGTTTTTTTTTTAATGAATTCCTTTGTAAGCATATTGCTTTTATTAACTTGTATTTATTTTTGATCTTTTAATTAAATTATTATATTCGATTAAAACCAATTTAATTTATTATAATTTCGCAACAAATTTTAAACAAATTAAACATTTTAAAGATAATATATTTTCCACTGTGTCTACATTTTCAAAATTAACTCTAAATGGTTTCACCACTCATATGTTAAAGTGTTTAATCACTTATTTTGCTGACAAGCATCCCTGACAAAGAAATGGGATAAAACCTTGGAAAATCTTTTAGTGATAACTCCAAAAGATTTGAGAGTTATCGACAAAACCTTGAAATATTTTCATCAAAACAGATTTGTGAACTCTCCCCCACAGCCATTTGTTATATATATATTTACTTATTTCTCTTTAACCAGGCTGATACACTGAATTGTGAATATATTTCACAGTTAACATATGATGGCCCTTCAATAATTTCTTAAATAGCTTCCTATATTCCCCCAACCTGCCACTTCAACATAGTGTTCTCTTATGATCAAAAAGCAATTGGAAATTTTATCACAGAATAAGATTGTTGAACTGAAACATCTTCTGATATTTCTTTGAAGTTTTGATCCATGTCTTTCCAAAGAACATTAGTTTAAAGTGAATACAGATTCCAAAATCTAAACACAGGGAAAATACTTCATTGGTATTGCTTATAAAGCTGTATAAAGTGATAGGATTTCATTGGATGCCCCATGATTTGGTCTTGAGTCACATCTAAGCTAATCTTAGTAAATAACTATAAAGCCATGAAAAATTTCTTTTGGCACAAAAATCAAAACTTCAAACATAAATAGTTTTGAGACTTAAAAGAAACAAGAAAACAATTAACAATGGATTCCATTTCCAATTTCAATGATCTATCATAGCTTTAACAATAAATTATTGATGCGTAAGATTAAAAGTATAAAAATAGGGATCAGAATATTGTGATGAATCAATTGTCCAAATGAAAGGAGCCTGCAAGGCTTGAAGATCAAGCTTGGCTTTTACCTGGGTTCAAACACTGATCGCAGCTAAACAACTACATCAAACACCAAACAGTTCCAGTTGTTATGAAAAACTAATTAAAATTGAGACTTTTGAAAAATAAAGATTGTATATTTTAAATATCAAAAAAGAGGCTAACTAAAGCTGGAAATTTATACATTTGTTTATATATATATACATATATGTGAATATATATGTATATATACAAATACATATGTATATATATACATATATATGTACATATATATACACATATATATATATATATATATATACATATATATACATATATATATATACATATATATATATATATATATATATATATAATATACATGCATAGCTATAACATAATCATTACAGATCACTGCCATCCTTATACCTCTTCCAAGGTTTATGCTGTGGCCTTTTGCTATCATGCAGCTGACTGTAAAGGAGTTGCTTTGGCATTCTAACATTACTCATACACACAACATGACCTGCCTATTGCATTTGGGCTGTTATGATGAGAATTCCAATGCATGCTTGTGCATCCTGCCCTTGTCTGGACTTCTGTGTTAGGTCTGTTGGTGTTCCACTCCATGTTTAGAATGCATCTCAAACATTTCTAATGAAAGTGCTCAAAAATTTTCAGATGTCTGTGAAACAATGTCCATGTTTCTGAGGAGTACATTAGAAGATTCAATATGCAGGACCTATAAACTTTCAATTTTGTTTTATGGGTAATGCTTCTATTAAGCCATAACCATTTTTCAAGCCTTCCATAGGCCACAGATGCCTTCTGGATGTGTAGGTGAATCTCAGCATCCAAAGAGACATCACAGGTCAGTGTACTTCCCAAGTATGTTTCAACAAAATCCAAATGAGTACCATGAAAGGTTATAGTTGGCATGATATATGGTCCACTTTTTATGGGGGTGAACATTACTTTAGTTTTCATCAAGCTTATTTTTAATCCAAATACAGTGAACAAGGTTACCAATAGGTCTACAATATGCTGCATATGATCCTCAGTATGAGACAGAAAGTAAATATTGGCAGTATAAAGGAACTCTCTGATAAGTGTGTAAGCTGTCTTCAACTTGAAGTTGAATCTACTCAAGTCGAAAAACCTTCCTGTGGTTCTAAATTCCAAAAGAACACCCCCTCTCACAATGCTGAAATGCGTGAGTTAATATTACAGAAAAGAATATTGATAATAGTGTTGGAGCCAGGACATCTCCCTACTTAACCTCATTATCTATGGAATAGACAATTTTAGATTGTGCTACCGTTTGAGTATATGTACAAATATTGGTGGGCATCCAACTTTACCCAATATCATCCAAAAGTGCATCTCTACTAACTGCATCAAAAGCTTTTGTAAAATTGACAAAAACCTGATACAGGGGACCCATTGCTCAATACACTTCACATGCATGTGCCAGGCCGAAAATATGTCATTTGCCCCTCTGCCAGACTAAAAACTGCTTCATGATTCAGGAATGACTATAGGACAAATGTTCTAATCGATTCAGCAAGGCTTTTGAGAGAACCTTGCTATCTGCACCCAAAAGAGTGATTCCATGGTAGTTATCAGAAATACCTTTTTTTTTTCCTTTTCCCTTGTACAAACACACTAAAGCACTATCAATTCAGTTATTTCGTAAAGCAGATCCATTCCAGCATTCAGTGATGAGATCAAACAGAGCATGTTTGAAATTTTCCCTTTTCCCTTTCAATAGTTCAACTAGGAGCACATATAATCCATGTGCCCTTCCAGTGTTAATTTGTATTATTGACATTTTAATTTCTACATAAGTTGGTAATTGGTCCATCTCAGATTTTGTCTTGGATTGAGAAAAACACTCTAGAACATCAGCACTCACCACTGAAGGATTATCAAATGAATTGGTGAAGTGCTGTTGACATCACTGAAGGATTTTTTCCGGTTCTTTGATAATGGTAGTGTTGTCCCTTGAACTTAGAGGGGCATTGGAAAAAAGTTAGTGACTGAAAACTTTCCACATGAGGCAGTAGAAACATTTTTGTTAAAAGCTCTCTGAATTTCAGAGGAAATTTTTGACGACCACTCATTTTTCATCCTCCTCAGTTTATGTTGTAATATACACTTGGACTCTGTATAATCCTTCATGATAGAAGGCCGATTATATATACATATCCATGCATATACAAATATATACATCGAACTTCATAGTCACAGGAGGCACTGTAACTTCTGGGCACAAGAACCATATAACCTTCTGAGACTGCAATGCTAATAACAAATATATATATACATGCATATATATATATATATATATATATATATATATATATATATATATATGCTGAGGTTATGTTTGAATTGTTCTTTCATAAAACAAAAAGAAATCATGAATTGAAAATGACTTTGGTTGGGATATTATGTTAAGTTTTCTCCAAGGTAATAGCTTAGTTTTTCACCATTATATATAAATAGACTGAGATATATATTGTCCTATCAGACACTTTTACAAAATGTATGCTACAAGAAAGGATTAGTATTTAGTTTTGACTATTTTTAAAATAACTTTTTAACAAAATTCAAATATTATGCAATTTACCTGCAAAATATTAAAATCATCTAAAAGTTCTCATTTGCTGATTAAATATAAATATTCAAATATCTTTTATCCATGACAATTTTTCATATAAAAGTGAGTTAAATGTAAGTGATAATGCACATACCTATATTAATTATTTTCTTATTCCCATTGGCATATATATATATATATATATATATATATGTGTGTGTGTGTGTGTGTGTATGTGTGTGTGTGTGTATGTGTATGAGTGTGTTGTAAAGATAATGACAAAAAATTGTGATGTACATGAAAACTGGATATATGTATTCTTTATCATAAGAAGTTGAAAAGAAAATCAAACTTTTAATATATACATACCATGTGACCAATAAAAAGGGGCCTCATTTTTAAATCTGAAGAATTTCATAGACTTAATTTTAATTTTTTTTATTCGGTACACAAAATGTTTTACTCTAGCACAGTAAAATATGAAATTTATCATTGTAGTAGTGCGACAGTTAACTTCAATTAAATTATTAAACCATTCTAAATTAGATATAAAAGCATGGTTCCTTAGCCAATAAGAAATAAAAAATAAAAATTTAAAAATTAAAAAGCATGAATCCTTAACCAAAAAAACATGGATTCTTAGTCAATAAAAACTAAAAACTAAAAACTAATCATAACACAACCTTTTTACGAATTTATTAATTTTTAAATTGTTATGCTAATTTTTATCCCAATCTTATAATAAAAGACGTTTGTAACAACCTACTTCAGTCAGAATTATCCTGAAGGTCCATTCAGATGAAACCTCGGTAGATAGTGTCTGACTCACATAGATTCTTTTATATATATATATATATATATATATATATATATATATTAATGCATCAAAAACGTCAGACCCTTATATTCCTTTTTTCTTTTCTTCTTTTTGCTTTTCATGATGTATTGACTGGCAGATTTTCTGATCA
This sequence comes from Doryteuthis pealeii, assembly GCA_023376005.1. Taxonomy (NCBI): domain Eukaryota; kingdom Metazoa; phylum Mollusca; class Cephalopoda; order Myopsida; family Loliginidae; genus Doryteuthis; species Doryteuthis pealeii. Next base: position 41,717,304 of record CM042146.1, on the reverse strand, counting down.
TTTTCACGTGTAACATGTATCTTTATAACATGTATCTTTATAACATGTAATAAAGAAACAAACTTGTTTTGATTTCTTTCTTCAAAGTCTTAAGCAAAAAAGATATTAAAGAATTTTTACATGGAATTATTGTAAATTCTTTTCATATGAATTCACTTTGAATGTATTGTTTCTGTTTGATTCTATGCAAAAGCAAGAAGATTTAGAATTATATCCTACCTAAGGAAGGCTAAGAAATGAACCAGTCTAAAATCAAAAACTAGGGTTCATGGAAGATTCTTAATGGCCTGTCCTAAGAACATTGATATAATCTACAAACATATCTTCTATAATTGGGGAATAATTTAAATAAATTTCTCCACAAAAACCTCAGCATTATTTATAAATATTGCAAGACTTTTTTTCTCTGAATACTTTAGACCATTCAATCATTTAAACAGAAATAGTGAATGGTTCTCAGCAAGTTTTGTATATTCTTTTTTATAATTTAAAAAATTTTTTAGAAAAAAAAAATTGAATATTTAAGGAACAGCTTTTTCATAAGTGAAAGGAAATTGACATATATAGAGCAATGAAGGAGGTTATTAATACAATATCGGCAAGAGAAACTTAACTGATTATGTAGAACAATATAGAGCACTGAGAGGATTCATTGATGTTCTGATCTCCTTTAGCGTCAGTCAGAATTTGTGATCATAATGTTTTTGGGTCACTCTGGTAACACTCACAGTTGCCTTTCTACTGCTTAACATCATTTGAAAGTATCATACTGTTCTGAGAATTGCAGACAAAATATCCATGATATTGCACACAATTAAATTGCTCAATATATATGTCATAGCATTTCTAGGCTCAAAGCATTCTTCCCTAATTGGACCACAGACTGCATGCAATCATAGCAAAGACTTTGGTCAGATTTTAAAATATTGGGGAATAAAGCCATTAATTATCCTGTTAGTCCAAGAAAAGTTTTGTTTTATATATGTACATATATTTCTCTATATATGTATACATATTTACATTTTATTTTTCATTTGTCACTTTTTAAAAACTATTTTTACACATTAAAATGTAATTTGATTAATTAATAAACTAAATATCTTTCCTTGATTGGCTGTTTGATATAATTATTTATCAAGACTTTCAACTGAAAAGATATTTTTAGAAAGTTCTTAAGGATTGATAAAGTTTTTTTTCAAGAAAACAAGCGGTGACAATAAACACAATCTTTCATATTTCAGATTGATTTCCTGTATTTTGGTAATACATTTATCAATATTCTTTTAAATTCCTCCCAGTTCTGCTACTATTACTATGGAGTGGTGGTTGCATTTAATTGTGGTTAGCAACCTTCCGTCTATTAAAGACAATGGTGTAGAGTCCATTTTTTCTCTTTATCCACAGCCATGTGAGTGGCTGAACAGACCAATCCCCGAATGGCAGTCTCTGGCACAGTGGTTCCAAACAAAAGGTGATGCCTTCTGGAGATGTTGGAGATGCCACTGTCTCTCCCTCCCCTCAACTCTCTCCCCTGCGGCATTTATTATTATTATTATTATTATTATTATTATTATTTTTGAGAGTAATGTGTAATAATTTAAAGAGTGTCATTTTAGGAGTTAGTATCAATGTAACATGAGTATCTTAAAATAATAATGAAACAAGACTTTTATACAAGCAAAAACATTTCAGATTTATCAGAGGTCTTTATTTCTTATTCTAAGAAATCATTCTTGCAAAATAAGGATCCTAACATCAGAGCATTTGAAAACCATCACATATATTACCTGGTTTCATATTACAGAAATATTCTTTTTACTGATCTTTGAAAATTAGCCCCAGTTATTTCATCTACCTGAAATATCATTTAAAAATAGCCTTTATTAAACTTTGCTGCAGATATAATTTCCAATATTATTTACTTGTAGATTTTGTCTGAAACTTAAAATTATTATAAATCTATATACTTTAATTCTTATTGTTTACTAAGCTTTGATCTGCCACAAAATCAAAGAAGAACATTGCAGTAAGAAGTTGGGAGAGCCCACCTGCTTTGAAAATCAGCATTTGAAATTCTGGCATTTACTTTAGTTTGAACACAAACGTTTTGTACTAATAGAACTATTTCAATCCAAATCCAACCCTTCATATTCTGAATTTTTTAAAAACAAATGAACTGATTTGTATAGTATATATTATTACTGCAAAGTTTTGGTTGATCTATTCTACATCCTTCTTAAATCAGTCATAAAAAAAAAGACTTCTATCATTTTTATGAATTAGATAATGGAAAAACCTGAAGAATGGATTGGCTAAAGTGTTGCAGTAACAATATTAGCAAACAGAGGAGTTCAAATGTGTAAAAAACAAACAAACTTGGAATGAAGCTTTTCAAATTTAGATTACTCTTAACGTTGTTTTCTTTGTTTTCTTTATATTTTGTTTTTTGTTTTTCTTCTTCCCATAATTTTGATTGATACATTCCTTGGTCTTTTGAAAATGAAATCTTATCTGAGAAAAAGAATGTAACGTGAAGAATGAAAGAAAAAGAATGTGGTCATTTTAAACAAATTTGGCACGTAAATGTTAACTCTTAGTATCAAAAATGAAAGTGAGTAAAAAATAATTCAAAAGAAGAAAGACTTTAACTATATTAACATTTATATATATAACAATTTATTAATTCATTTTAATAGTTATTTGAATTTCTCACATGAGATATTGTTAGTAAATATTAATTTTTGACAAGTATTTCTTTCATCTTATTTCTCCTGATTTTTATCTAAACTCTCAGTTTATCATTCTACAATTGTAAATTAATTAGCAAGGATCAGAAAAAATGTAAACAAACATAATAGCAACATATCAATGCTTGGAGAAGCAGAGAAAATTTAGATTACTCTCACTGGAAAGATAGTCTGCCAAGAATAAGTGATGGGAATTCAAATATTTATTTATTAATTTATGAATTGCTTCTATAGAATTTTGTTACATCTGATCTTGTGATTCTTTCAGTTTCTTTTTTTGTGGTGGTTTAAAAACATTAAGAATAGAATTTTATTCTAAGTACTGAATTTATATGCTAATTTATGACTCTCTTACCAATCAAATTGGGTGTCATCAGCAATTAAGAAATCATACCAGCAAACATATGATATAAGTGGAATGAACAATTCTTACCTGCCAACAATATATAGCTGATTCAGCACATGCACACACATACATACATGCACACACATACACACACACACATGCATATATATATATATATATATATATATATATATATATATATATATATATATATATACAGATATATACAACTTACCATATATATAAATTAAAATATGCATATAATCATACTAATATATATATACATATATATACATACATATACGTATATTCAATTAAAAACTATACACACACACACACGCACACACACACGCATCATTCATCTTTTTATTATCCATTCTGTTCTTTCTTTTCTTTATTCATTCTTCCTCATATTGTCCAAATCCATTTTTACACACACACACACACACACACACACACATATATATATTATATATATATATATATATAATATATACATAAACACCTTCACCTACCTAGGGTCCACCATCACCAACAACCTGTCATTTGATGCTCAACTTAGTTGTCAGATTGGAAAAGTTGCCTCAACTTTTGGGAAGCTCACAGTGAGAGTATGGGACAATAACTGGTTCACAGTTCGTGAAATTGTATAGGGTATGTGTTATCAGCACCATCTTGTATGGATGTGAAACCTGGACCCTGTACTCCCACCAAGAGCAGTGGCTAAATATCTTTTATCTTCGCTGCCTTAGACATATACTATTCTATAGAGATCTCAACTTCCCAGCTTGTGCTCTTTACTGAGGCAGCATTGTCTCCACTGGCTTGGCCTTCTTCATTGGATGGATGATGGATGAATCCCAAAGGACATGCTCTATGCAGAACCTTCATCTGGCAAGAGACAGATTGGTTGTCCCCAGCTGTGATGTAAGGATGTCTGCAGATCTCAGATGCTTTAAAATCACCTCTTCCATCAGGGAAAATTTGGCTCAGTACAACCCACTGTGGCTCTCTGTAGTGGGCTATACATGTCTGAACTCACCTTGGCACATCACCATGAAGCCATGAGGTATAGAAGAAAGTGAAAGCAACAGAGCACCAGCACACCAACATCTTCGGGACAGTCTTCACATGAGACATCTGTGGTTGGGGCTGTTTTTCGACCATTGGCCTTCACAGTCACAGAAGATGCTGTAACTTCAGGGGCATGAGAAATGTATAGTCTTCCAAGGCTGTAATATATATATATATATATATATATATATATATATATATATATATATATATATATATATGTGTGTGTGTGTGTGTATTTGGGCAGCATTCTTTTATTTATACATGTGGAATTAAACAAAAGGTAGGTCTCCTGTTTAATGATTTTATTGGTGATCTTTTCAAGCTTCTGGCCAACGTTTTGATATATAAAAAAGTTGGCAAGAAAGCTTGAAAAGATCACCAATAAAATCGTTAAACCTTTCGTTTAATTCCACATGTATGAATATATATATATATATATAAAATATACATATACATATACACACATAAATATATATATATATAATATATATATTATATATTATATATATACACACACACACACACACACCACACACACACCCACACACATATATAATATATATATATATATATATATATATATATATATATATGTACCAAAATATGATGTCATATCAGCAAATTATCTCTTCAGTCATTCCAAGATAAGAATATCTCATTCATTGCTATAAGGAGATTTTCTTTCAATGTGTCTTGTGAACTGTTTCCAAATAAAAATGTTTTCAAACAGGAGTATAATGAAATATTGAATAATTACAACTACAAACCTTCATACATATACAAATGTAACATGATATTAAGAAACACAACCATAAAGTATCCAGTCGATAAGTCCAAATATTTTAATCCTATTTTTATCCTGCAAATATAGTTTCGACTCAGCCATCACAATGTGCTATGTATGGTTTGTTATTGTGCACAACTGGAATTGTTTATTGGTAAATCTTTTCTTCTGGCATGTGTTATAGTCTGTTCAATGTCTGCAAAGAAATATTCACATAAATATTTCATACTTTTCAAATATTGTTCAGACAAATCATATCCTTCTTTCTATGCTTGATGTTGTAATCACAATGTTTGGTATGATCTATTCTTTAACCTTTATCAGGTGTAAATTTAGTGACAAAAAATAAAAACATTGTTTTTTGTTATTCAAATAAGATATCCTAACAGAAGAAATAATTATTTTTCTGGTGACATATTTATTGTTTTTCTTTTTAATTGAAAAAAGGTGTCCTACCAGCAAGATTTAAAATATACGCTAACTGCATATTCTGTAGAGGGGTAAACCTCCTCAAAAATGGTGTTCTTGGTATTGCACTAAACTCCATTCAGTGGAGAAGCTTCAGTTCTGAAGTGTGAGTAACTGTGGAGTAGTCCTTCATTGCCATTACTTCAACCTTCCCTTTGACCTGGAGTTGTAGTACCTGTTAGAGTCTCAGTTATGGGTCAAATATAACTGTTTGAAAACTTTTATATTTGATAAGAATACTTCAATCTATACAAATGTACATAAATTATTTGCATTAAGAATAGTCACTTGAAACTATAATTGTTTACAAAGGCTTATTATGATTATTATATTGAATTACTTGATTCTATATAATTGCTTGAAATACTTGAACAATATAATTGTGTGCAAATTAATAATATTACATAGGAATGCTTGAAGCAATATGTACCACCAAATAATTATTATCAAATAGGAATAATTACTTGAAAACATAATTTCTTGAAAAAAAAGCAAGACTGACTTCAGCATTATATAACCCAATAAGGATTGACATGTTGTAAAAAGCAACCACCCAATGTTCAACTTTTAAAATCTTTTCATCATTTCTCATGAAAATTACCCCCTGAGGAGGGAAAATAGATCAATTAAAACATTGTGTCAATAAGATCAAAAACAAAAACAAGGAATTGTCTGAACAGAATTTGGAATGTTAATGATTATTTTTCTCAAAATTATACACAATATATTTTTTTTATTCATCCTGAAATAATGATCAAGTGATATCATTCAGATTGTTCAGAAAGAAATCTTCTATTTTGGTTTAAGCCTGACATTCTAACCATTTTTTCAAAGCAATATTTTGAATTAACATTTTATATTGAAATAATTTATTTGTCAGAAATTCATTGAAAGTTTTATCTTAAACTTTTAATTCATAAAAATCTCAGATAAATATAAAAAGCTTTTCAATTCAGGATTTTCTTTTCTTTTAGACTTACAAGTCTAAAAGAAGTAAACATTGAACATAATGAATATAAATTCCACATTTGTGGGAAAAAATTGTTTCTAAATGAAAGGAATTAACATCTTCTTGCCAAGGTGATGGGTAGATAGAATAAATGTAGAGAGGCAGAAGGTCAAGAAAAAGATTTGATTGATTTAGTTTGCATTGAAAAAAGATAGATAGTTTGATTAAATTAATATTATTTAATTATTATTAACTTTAATTAATCAAAAAATAGTTACTTCCTACCACAATTCACTTGTTAAGAAGGAACCGTGCAGAAAAAATAAGGAGAATAGGTTTTTGGTAAGATTCATGTTCCCTTTTGCTTCAAATATTAAAATCTGGTTAAACATGCTCTAATATCTGAACTCTGAAGAACCAATTGTTTGAAGCTGCTCAAATCAAACATTAACATATCCCTTTTTCTATTTTTTTGATCTCTCTTGGTGTTATATTTGTTGTCATTGTTTTATTTTTTTTGTTTTACTCTATCATTATTTTCTGTGAAATTTTCTAATTTTTGTTTAAACGATTAGCAAATAGAATATCAAATATACAAATCAATTAGATTATTATTATTAATGAATTATATATTGTTTCATTTAAAAAAAAGTTCTATGTTTAT